>CM030863.1:10944745-11152245 GCA_018105865.1 Metaphire vulgaris
CTGAGTCGCCACACTTTGGGGGGGCATTTCCATCCTCCCATGCAACATATACAAAATTGGGAGGGAATTTTTACTTTGGGGGGAGAATTACCCCTAAGAAGGCGTAGAATAAACACTGTGATAATGATTATCGTGCAGAAAATGTATCGAACGCTTCAGGATTGGACGCGTGATGTCGCCGGCGTCTAACGAACTTTGCAACAGTACGACAGCACCACCAGTGACCGCGCGCGCAAACTGCCCAAGCAGAAGGTGGAACCAGAGATATTTTACACCACCCTACAACCCCCCCCTCCCAACGGCCCCTCCCCAATTTGAGACCGACACCCCGCTCAGCACCACCACCCCCTAAACTGAGCCAGGTATGACCTCTTTTTGGCTTGTCAGACTATTTTCAGCAGGGACCTCCCTCCCCAGAATATAACGACCCCGACCCTCAAATTGATAATTCTGTAGATAGGCTAATCTTGGGTGGAACCAGGGCTTCTGTCCCCCCTTGCAGCCAGGCTCAATTCCCCCACCCCCAAATTACAAATTGCCTCTCCCCAAATTACAAATTGCCCTGCTAATTTGCTATTATAGACTTAGCTATTATCATCCTTTTTCATCCGCATAGCTATCATTGATTACTTCACGGTCAGTGTTATATTGAATGAATATCAGTCTCGGTCCAGTTCAGATTAGTAGCAAAATATTTCCCCCCCCCATTTTTCCCGGGCGCAGCTGCGCCCGCCTTAAATAGGGATAGAAGCCCCCGGGTGGAACCGACGGAGAGGAACCTTTCTAGCGCAATAGTCGTGAAAAGGTGGATGCGTTTGGACCAAACGGCACTAACAGTTGAAGCAGTAAGCGGACTCAAACGTTATGCTATGTTTTAGGCCTAAGACCCCAAGTTAATGGTCGCTTTCAGTTTAGAGTTTCCTATTCCTAAGCCACTCGAAATCACGCTATTTTTAAAGTTATAGGCCGGTAGAAAAACGAAACTAGCCTACCTACTTGATGTTAAATGTTGATGACAATATTATTACAGCAGGATAAAAAAGGCTAGCGTGGGTAACTGGGTTACATAGCCTTCTAAACCACTTAAACTCACATTATTATTATTATTATTATTATTATTATTATTATTATTATTATTATTATTATTATTATTATTATTATTATTATTATTTGGACGCGGTGAACATTTGGACACGGAAGGCATTTGGAGTTTTGGACGCGGTGGGCATTCACAGTGCTTTCATTCAAGCTTACTTAGCCTCCTAAACCACTTAATATCACATTATTATTATTATTATTATTATTATTATTATTATTATTATTATTAGTAGTAGTAGTAGTAGTAGTAGTAGTAGTAGTAGTAGTAGTAGTAGTAGTAGTAGCAGTAGTATAGCAGTAGGCAGTAGTAGTAGTAGTAGTAGTAGCAGCAGCAGCAGCAGTAGTAGCAGCAGTAGCAGTAGTAGTAGTAGTAGTAGTAGTAGCAGCAATAATAATAATAGTAGTAATGGCAATAATAATGGTAATGGTGGTGGTAGTAATGGTTATTATTATTATTATTATTATTATTATTATTATTATTATTATTATTATGCCAGAAATCATGACCAGTGCTCGGCGAAAACAGGGTCATGGAAGGACACAAGACAGGAACAGGTGGCGGATCAACATTCTGTGTCTCGCTAGCAGCGCTGAAGAGCTGCCAGCAGGGCAGGATGGTGACGATGCCTCTTGGAAATGTCTTGTGCCCAGCTATTGCCACCGATGGGTTGGCAGAAAGCAATGATGATGATGATGATTATTATTATTATCAGTAGTAGTAGTAGTAGTAGTAGTAGTAGTAGTAGTAGTAGTAGTAGTAGTAGTAGTAGTAGTAGTAGCAGCAGCAGCAGCAGCAGCAGCAGCAGCAGCGGTAGTAGCAGTGACGGACAGAGGACAGAGGGTACGGAAATTTGGCACGATGTGTGTGTGTGTGTGTGTGTGTGCACTTGGCAATTTGTTCGAATGAAAACATCGACCCTTGATACCGAGTATTCGAATATTCGTTAAGAAAACACGATTACGAGCGTACTTGAGGTGCGCTAACATGTCCTTCGCCTGCATCTTTGGGGGCGCTATCGAGTCTTTGTTTTCTCTTTGGGGGTGGGTACAGTAGGCTGTTTCTGCCATCAACAACCACTTCGAAAACACTAATTCTGTCTATAGTGATGTTATATCGCCGTATAAAGGAAACTTCGTCAGCGTCGAATTTCCACTGAAATTTGGGGCCTGCAGTGGTAATCGCGGTCCCCCTCAAGATTAAAAACATTTAAGTAAGTAAGTAAGTAAACACGAAATTTCTATAGCGCTGCCCGAAAGCATGGCGCAGTGCACCAGCTTCTTAAGGTGTGCATGCATTCGTCGAAGTAAATTAGAAATGAAAAATTGGAGGCCCAACACTCATCGATTTCTCCTTCGCTGGCCGAGCCTCCAAAAAGCGGGGCCTCAGCACCGGCGTCTTTTCTTTCCCTGGCCGAGCCTATGAAAAAGCTGGGGGCTCGAAAATTCAGATGCTGACAATCCGTAATGTACGGTAACGGTAACGAAGTGCTATCTCGGTCTCTCGTCCAGAACCGTCTTTACACCATTTTGGGCCCCTCCTGGGCAACGAAATAGTGTTGGGCCCCTGGGAAAAGAAACAGTGCTGCCCCCCCGCAGGAATAAAAAATAAATGGTTGATAATATTCTATCTCTCTTATTGCAAACTCCTTTACTGCTACAGATACAGATTTGGGTAAATTTCCTCTGGTAAAATGTTTCTAGAAGCAGCAACAGGCATAGGAGGCGCATCTGCTGAAACTGGTTGATCGGCAGCAGGCATGTGTGTAGATGTGAAATCTATATCTGAAGGTATGGTATGAGTACCTGTCGCTGCACCTGTGTTGAGGCACGATGTTAATTTTGGAAGTTTCCTTAATTCTTCCTTCTCCTCTGCATCCTTCCTACTCTTTTGTGCTCCACTCAAAGCATTGCGTTTCATTTCTGATGAAAGAATTATTAATCTGGAAATATATTAGGCCTATATATTAGGTTTAAATAAATTAAATTAATTATTAATTATTTAAAATTCGGTAAAGTTTCTGAATTTACGCGACACAGCAACGGTCATTGATATGCGCAGAAATGGGAATAGTAAAATCTAATTTTTTTCCTATTTCTATTCTAATTCTATTCGTAATCCAGTAAAAAATAATTCCTATTCCGGAATAGGAATTGGCACAACGCTGATATACTATACATTCAAATAAAACGACAGTCGACATTCAGTGTTTATTCTAGCCCTCTTGACATTGGAGGGGGATTTGAAATGTTTGGGGGACAAGGTTTGAGTTTCCACACGTTTGGGGGGATTTCCATTCCCCCAGCCAACATCTAAAAAAATTGGGGGGGGGATTTTCAAACTTTTGGGGGGAAATTGCCCCCCTAAGAAGGCCTAGAATAAACACTGGTCGACATTACACTACAGTATTTAAAATACCACATTAATATTTCTTTGCTTGGGCAACAATAATAAATTCCACTAAGTAAAAGTTACTCTTCGCGTATGTATACTAACGCGTAGACCTCCCTCGAGGGCGATAACGGCGATTGCACGTGATATTAACCATACACTGGGTTTACTTCACAATCAAATAAAACTAAATAAATTATAATTATTATTTTAACTTACCTTTGAGTTAGCAGCACAGGTTAGCGTTGCCAGATTTCCAAAGTCAAAATACGGGAGATTGTTACCGCGATCAATGCGCCCACCCCACGGTCCAGTTCATTGTGAATTATTATGGCTAGACTAGGAAAAAGTAGCGTACAGTGTACAACACTGTCCAATGCACTGCATCATCTGTATGTAGTGAATTAATATTACAAACAAGTTATAGGCTAATAATATTATTATCACAGACCTCCCAACGAGTCCTAGGTTCCTATTCCTGCCGTTAAAGTAAGTAAGAAGCGGAGGGGCATTGCTGCCTGCCTCATAGTCTCTATTATCTTGTTTGACATTGTACTAAACTGTACTAATTACTTTTATTTGACCTTTTATCGCGCCAGAAAATATAGTATTGTTTCGATTTTAAACGGCGTCTCAATGGTCTATCGACCTAGCCAAATACGGGAGATTTGGTCTCCCGCGTGGCATCCGTCCCGGGAGGCGGGAGACTGGGGCTGAAATACGGGAGCCTCCCGTAAAATACGGGAGATCTGGCAACCATATAGCACAGGTTAACCCCTTAAACGTGTGTTTAACTGTAACTCAATGTAAAACGGACGGATATATCCGAGATCCCCAGTTAAGGGGTTAATGTGGTAGAAAGCAGAACAAACGTTTCCTGAAGAATTGAATTTGAGGGCACGATGAACTTCTGTCTGAACTGCGGTTAGTTAACCCCTTAACTGGGGATCCCGGATATATCCGTCCATTTTACATTGAGTTACAGTTAAATACACGGTTAAGGGGTTAACTTCCACCACTACAAATCTAAAATACCCGTAGAACAGCTAGGGAGAAACAGGAGTCAGGAGGGGAGAATTTTTGCTAACCGGCCAAGACAAGGACATACAGGGAAAACAGGTTTATTTACTAATTTACCCATCAGCCACAGGCATTGCTATTCCGGGCCCAAAATTTCCTTAACTTGCGATAAAGCTTTTCTTTGAAGGGAAAATAATTATAGGACAATCATAAAATAATACTAAATTTTATGCAACATATTCGCATGGGGCCCCTATGCTCGTGGGCCCCCGGGCAAATGTCCAACGGGCCTATGCGTTGAGACGGCATTGCAGTCTCGTCTTTAGAAAACACCTTAGGCCTATATCTAATTTTCCCCGCCTTGACGCCCTTGAGGTTTGGGGTTGTCCATTAATTACGTCAACAATTTAGGAGGGAGGGGGTTTGAAAAAGTTTGACAGTTGTTGACAGGGGGAGAGGGGGGTGGACAAGAGAAGTTGACGTCAACAATTTCACTTTTTACAAATAATCAAAAACTAGGAAATTTCATGGAATACTACTTATTGCAATGGAAAAAAGCATGGAAAAAAGGTCATCACCACCACATTTTGACATTCGATGAGCAAAAAAGGGAAAAAATGGTCATCAACACAAAAAATAATTACCTTGTTATTGGGACCTGTCATTGATCTTGGGGGTCAACAGTTTTTGACGTAATTATAGGAGGGGTAAGTGAAAGTTGACAGTTGCTGACAAGAGGGAGGGGGTCAAAAATTGCCCAAAAATTGTTGACAAAATTAATGGACAGCCCCTTTGATACGCAGTCCCAAGCTAAGCCCCGCCCCCGTTTCAAAATAATTTTTATAGCGCTACTTGTTGACCTCCGTTTGAGAAAGATACGCGTACAAGTTCCCACAATGCTCTGCGCAACAACGACAACAATGACTCAGCAGTTTTCGATCAGCTTGCATTGGCATTTAGCCTCCAAGGGGGCCGTCCATAAAGTACAGGCCTACGTCTTGCTCAAGTGGAGTGCGGGTCTAAAAAAGCGTGACAGTTTGTGACAGAGGAGGGAGTAAAGACCGGCGTGACGTCACACTTTAAGTATAAATAAAACCTCAAAAAGACCTGATAGGCGGTTTACAATAAAACACGTTTCTAATTGGCCATTAACACGTTTACGCTCAAGATACATTTAATTTTAGGTCTCAGTTATATTCGTTATCATTGTCTGAAGTTAAATATCTGTTTTGCTGCAGAAAATTGAACGAGAAACTCGAATTTAATAAATGGAAAACCTGCCTGACGTAATTTATGGACGACGCCTTAAGTGAGTCCGAGATTTGTGACAGTCTGTGACAGGGGATGAGTCTGTGACAGAGGATGGGTCAAAGTGACCGACAATAGCGTGACGTACTTTATGGACGGCCCCCATGATATTTTTCATCTCACGGGTCATCAAATAGACACTTGACAATTGTATCATACCCTCAAACCTCCTATACCCCCTACACCTCAACAGTGGCGACTCTAGGATTTGGCAAGTGGGGGGGCGTTGGGGTGGCAACTTCTAATCATGGGGGGGAACCATTTGTTGTTTAATGTATGTAGCATTAAGTATAAGGTCTCAACTGGGGGCCACTGGGGGAGGCAGGCTCTCAATAGGGGCATGGCCCCCTGGCCCCACCCCCCCCCCCCCGGTGGAGCCGCCACTGCACCTCAAACCACGCTGAAACGAATAGCATTGGAGTCTTGAGAGACGCAGGAGACAATTAATTTTTAACTTTAAGTGAGGTGTATCCGGTGTCATCGACCGTGTCAAGTGTGTGTGTGTGTGTGTGTGAGAGAGAGAGAGAGAGAGAGAGAGAGAGAGAGAGAGAGAGAGAGAGAGAGAGAGAGAGAGAGAGAGAGAGAGAGAGAGAGAGAGAGAGAGAGAGAGAGAGAGAGAGAGAGAGAGAGAGGAAATGGGTCTTGTTAAGCACTTTATCCACTCATAATAATTATTAGGATTCACTCGACGACACGTCAAGACAATGTAGCAGCCTAGCAGGACCACGGATTTCTATTTATAACTGGATAGCGCTTGGCCTATAGCCGTCGCACGCAGCAGCGAGGTCAGCGCGCCAGCCAGAGCGGCCATATTGTTACTCGTATTCATCAACTGACACTGCTATACTAGGAAGGTGGCGAGGCCAGTGGCGGCTCCACAGCAGTGGCGGCTCCACCGAGGGTGGGTGGGGGGGATAGGGGAAGGGGTCCGTACCCCTATTGAGTGCCTGCCCCCCAGTGGCCTCCCAGTTGGGACCTATACTTAATGCTACATACATTAAACAACAAATGGTTGGCCCCATGATTAGAAGTTGCCACCCCAACGGCCCCCCTACTTGCCAAATCCTAGAGCCGCCACTGCTCCACAGGGGGGCCCGTGCCCCCTATTGAGTGTCTGGCCCCCCTGTTGGGACCCTATACTTAATACTGCATACATAACAACAAATGGTTGGCTACCAGGATTAGAAGTTGCCACCCCAACGCCCCCACTTGCCAAATCCTGGAGCCGTCACTGGGCGAGGCTGGACTGATATTCTAGGGTCGTTCCTGGCACTATATTCAATTCATTTGTCAATAATTGTATCACTCATTTACATTCATTTTCTTTCACACTGCTCTTTTATCTAGCAGGCCTAAGGCGTCTTTCATTGATGAATAGCATGCAGTTGGATCTTAAGCCTTTTTACCCCCATCAGACAAACATCTCTTGACAAATGGACCACATTGTGCAGTATGCCTAAGCCTAGATGCAGGGTTATTTCTAGGATTGTGAATTTGGGGTTGTGGGGAAAATCTGGAGGTGTCGGAATTTGGAAGTCTCTACCCAGTGTTTAATCTAGACTCCTGGATTCCGGGGGGAACTGAAAAAGCCAGGGGGAACTGACAAAAGCCTTCATTCTTCTCTTTTGACTCGATTGTCGTTTAGAAAAGTATTTTCATCCTGTGCTAAATCTATCTCTGTCCTGATATATGTTGGCCTTTTCAGACAGAGACTAACACTTCTAAAACAAACATCATTACAATATATTTCCAAAAATCCTTTATTATAATATAAAAACCAAACTTAAATATTGTTTCTTTAGCCAAACAAGAAACATTGTAACATTATTTTCCATAGCAAATGTTTTAGTCTGTGACTGAAAAACTAACTGTTTTAAAATTTCACAGCCCCAAGAGTTTAATTGACAAATAATTGATTGTTGATAACTGAAAGCAAAAACTATTGGTACAATTATGAAGACACCCAAAGAAGGATCATCTGTCAGGACCTAATGATTAGCAATTCTTACTAATTAAAATCTTTTATGTATACATAACAAGATTACAAACACTATTCATTTAATCAATTCAGCACTGAACACAGCCAACAGCCTACCAAACAAGCCTACCATACTACCAGTAACTGCCATTGGAGTTTTAGATAAATACAGTAACTGAAAACTACTGACTTATATAAACTCAGCAACACATGGTCTCCAAGTGCAAATGCAAATGCATTGACAAAGGACCTAACTATAAGAATGACCAAAGATTTTAACAGAAATGGTCGATTTCTTCCTAAACTGGTTCAAAATTTCAAATTCAGTCGCTTCTGAACAACTGTTGCCTGGTTAATTATGGCATCCATTTTTCTTTTCATAGCCTTCAGACTGTCTTTGGTCACATAGGCATGGTCAGCTTCGGCTGTCGATGTAGACTGAACAGGTGATGACAAATTAACGTCAGCACAGGTTCCCGGGATGTCGATGACATCAACATCGTCAATCAATTGAAGTCTCGGCTTTGGCAGCTTTCGTGACTTGGTGACCTATAAGCAAAAGCACAACAATATGCAATCATAATAATCATCATCGTTTCAATCTAGAGACGTCTTAAAGGACTCCAGACCCTAGACGTCCACATCGTCCATGTATGCACGGGTCGGATGGGTCCCATATAAACAATCACCCCAACCCAGAGACGTGTCAAAAATAACCAAAAATCGCCTACTGTAATGTAGAATTCAACAAATAATTTACGGCAGAGCTATCCCAGACATCCACAATATTTTCATTGAAACACTACATAATGTTGTCATCCCCAACTTCACACAGTGTTACCAATTGCATGACATGTGGCACAGTTCATTAACATATTTTACTTAAATTCAGACTAAATATTTCACATGACCCAACCCATTTCAATTACGTACAGACCGTAGCAGCCCCAATTATGACCGGCCCCTGGCGTATCTAGTAATTCAAATTTTACATATTCTCAACATAATAGTCAGACATTGATTGGTTTTAATTTACTGTACAATTTGTGAACATGCTGAACATGGTCCGATCTGCAGCCTTTGGGTCTTGTATCCATCCCCTTTTTGGTCCTAAAGTTCACCAACAGCTTATTTCTCACAAGCTTTGTTAGAAGTATTCCACTAGGCTAGACACAATGTGCTACTTGGCTTCATCTAATCCTGAATGCAATGAAAATGAACGTGAGAAATGTACGTAACCCTACGGCTGAGAGGACCATACAAAATGCTAGTTGAGAACAAAGAAGATACAGTACATTGCTAAAAAACGAGATCAAACATATAAGCTGACCTTAACAAGATGCTGAGCACTATAGCTCTATAGAAGCAGATCTGATCACTAGACGTCTACCGGGTATATCTCCGCTGATCTGACCCTCCCTCTCCCGGCCGCTGATCGGATCACTAAGCGTCTATATCAAATTGAGATCAGCGGATCATCTTAGCTCAGCGGATCAGCTCAGATCAACGGATTATTATTACCCGCCACTTCGGTACTAATTTTGAAAGCGCTATAGAAATTAACGAGATTTCACATTACATTTCGTCACATTAAATTTCAGAGTGAATAGACAGACATAGAAACCTTTACTTACGCGTGAAATGATTACTTTGCTCCTTTAAATTGTTGTTTCGAACAGTTAATCGCCGCACAACTCGGCATCTTCCACGATTGACTATGATTAGTTCACAACACTACGAGCTACAAGATGGTGGCTAGTTGACCTCAGGCTGTAAGCTAGTATCCTACATCCAGGTCTATAAATAGAAATCCGTGAGCAGGACCTGTTTTAACGCGCAGTGATACACAATAACACAAAATGTGCAGCGATAAAATGAAAACGTGCAGTGGTAAAATGCCCACCACTTTTGTTCGTTTCGCGAAAAGGTATAACTCGTTCGGACGGGAAAAAACTACGCGAGGGTCTTACCATGAACTATAGAAATAAATACGCCTTTCGTGTGTTTGTGTGTGTGTGTGTGTGTGTGTGCGGAGGGTTGGGGTGGGGGGGTGGGGGGTGGGGGAGGACGGGTTTTAAATGCACCGAGAGAGATGATTAAAATTATAACACCAACTGACAACTGGCAAATAATTAAAACGAACAAAAAGAAATAAAGGACCGAAGCTAAACAAGATTTCGATACGAGAGGTAATTAACAGTGGTTCTCACACAGGGCGGTCCCCACTGAACCACTTTAAACCTCGTTATATTATATTATATTATTAGAATTTCGGCATAATGGCCCATCGACTTTACGCGTAGATTGTAAAAAAAACTGACGATTGGTAAATAATGTTCTGCACAAAAAACTACCGAGAAAGCGTGGCCAGAAACTCAGAAAGGGTAATAAAAGAAACTGTCTGAATACAGTGGCGGCTCCACCGGGGGCCAGAGGGGCCCGTGCCCCCTATTGAGAGCCTGCCCCCCCAGTTGGGACCCTATACTTAATGCTACATACATTAAACAACAAATGGTTGGCCCCCCATGATTACAAGTTGCCATCCCAACTGCCCCCCCACTTACCAAATCCTAGAGCCGCCACTGTCTGAATATAAAATGATCAACTGATCGGGAGAGAAAGAGAGAGAGAGAGAGAGAGAGAGAGAGAGAGAGAGAGAGAGAGAGAGAGAGAGAGAGAGAGAGAGAGAAGAGAGAGAGAGAGAGAAAGAGAGAGAGGAGATAATCTAGCGCCACCTCGCGAATAAAAGTACAGAAATTCTATCGCGCCCTAGTGAATAAAAATACGAATGTGGTCGTCAACTGGTATTGGTATTTGCATCAATAATTATTTCAAATAAGCCGAATCATTTAAGAAAATATCCGACAAATGTGCAATTTAAATGTGGGCTACTTAAATTTGGATGAAAAAACGACCCTGTCGATTTACATTACACATATTACACGTACATTACTGTAGGTCTACCCAGTGTTTAATCTAGACTCCTGGACTCCGGGGGGGGGGTAACTAAAAAGCCAGCTGGGAAAACTGACAAAGCCGGGGGGAATTCTGCTAGGGGCCGCTGTTAGTCCATGTAGTATTCCAAAATTTCCGGGGGGAATTTGAAATTTCTGGGGGAAAAGAGGGCAATTTTCCCCTCGGAAACGGCCTAGATTAAACACTGGGTCTACCTTAAACTGGAAAGGCTTTGTCTGCAAAAGATAATATTTTCATCCAATAGGATCAACTTTCATTTCCTTTTGTTTATCTTACATAAGCTTTGCATATAATTATACAGTATTATGTTATGTTCAATAAAGCATCTACGATGTTTAGTCCTGTATACAAGCAGTGGCGGTTCCAGGATTTCTTGGTGGGGGATGAAATGAATTCAAAGGAATTTGATGGGAGGGGGTTAAAAAAAGAGAAGGAAAAATCAATAAAATTTGCCTGAAAAGGCTGACAAAAGAGATTCCCCCAAATTTTACTACACTTTTACTGAAAAATATGTCGACAAGCAGAAAACAAAGTCCGGTGGGGGATGCATCCCCACTCATCCCCCCCACGTGGATCCGCCACTGTGTACCAGACTTCGGCCGAAAACAAAAATAACTCCTGGAAGGATAGAACACTTTAATTATAACACATGTCCATTACACTTTATAAGTAACACATTTATTGAAAGTATAGAATTGCATACAATATTCTTAAAACTCAGCAATCTACCAATACCATACAAAACAAATTAATTCACCAAATAAACATAAAATCGCTTAACAATTCTACAATTTAAAAAAATCAATTTTGTGTCACTTATTTCACGATAAAACAAATACTAATTAATCTGATTCTCATAAATACACAAATTGATCAGCAGCCACGAGCCGTTTTACTTCAAATTCACAAGGCAAATAAATATTCGCTTTAATATCGACACGCAAGATTTCTTATAAATATTTGCCCGTGGCAAAACCCATCACAACATTATATCAGAGTTTACCGGTAATCTACCTCCCATTAAATACAGAGACAGAAATAACGTTAACTTAAATGGAAATAATGTTAACTTAAATGGAAATGGATCATGCACGGTATTCAAATCAAGAATAGCGAAGTCACATATTGGGAATAAAATGGAATTATTCATTAATGGTCCAACATTCAGTCAGCTGTTTCACGTCCCTGTCTATAAAACACCCGTTCAACCCACTCGATCACTATCAGATGTTTTGCCCCACAATTACATTAGAAAACGTTAACAATTTTGTCGCCTTTCAATCTGACCTCATTAAAACATAACAATAGCGAACAGAAGATCATGTAAAAATCAAAAGTATTTATATAGCAGCGGCAAAATGCATTCAATAAAATAAAAATCAACTCTACAGTCTACAACTACAATTAGCAAAATGTTTATTAATCATCAAATTAAATGCAGACTTCTTTCTAATAAGCGTAGAAAATCTAACATTCGATTCGAAAAGCAGTATAAAAACAGCTAATAAAAAAATATTATGTAAAATAGGTCGACAGCAGTTTAGTGTGTGTGTGTGGATCAGTGCGTCTTACAAATCAGTACAAGTGAAGAAAAGTGAAGATAGACAGTAATCTCTATCATTTTCAGCTATTGCTTCTAAAGATGTATTCACTTCTATCCAGGTCTATACTGGTTATGGTTAGTGAGACTGTAGTGTGCCTGATGATTTTGCAAAAAATGACAAAAATCTATTATTGTTTTGGCATTATTCAAGTCTGTATGCTTCTTGCTAATATTCAAGGTAAACAAACAATTGTGTAAACAATTTTGCACAGTTCATCTTCCAGTGGCAACTTGGGAGTTGGGATAAGGATACCGATGGTTTATTCCAGAACAGTATGGCAACTGCAAAGGAGTAGTAGCGAGCAAGAGGAACAAGTGGACAGAAAAAGAGCAATGCATGAGCATAGGCTGACTAGTGTCAGTGATGCACAAGTAATGGAAAAGACAGGGAAAAGCAGTAAGATATAGAGATACTGTGCTACATAAAATCAGAGTGCATTCTCAAATCCTCTACCGTACAAGGCACTCTACACTCAAACAGAAAGAGGAAGATCACGGATAAAGTGCAAGCTCAACATCGGAAAAATATGAACATGAAAGGAATTTCAAACACCGAAGGAAGAAGATTAACAGAAGACAGCTAAAGAGTTGGCAGAAATGACACTGATGATGGTGGTGGTGGTGATGATGATGATGGCACAACTAAGATCAGGAAAATGCAGTTCAAGGCATCATTTAACCAAGACTGTTACAACTAAAGCAGATAATACAAGTCTAAAATTCGCGTACCGAAGCGTACAGTAATTAATCGTGTTTTTTTCAATGTTCGCGCCATCTCATTGTGTCATGATTGTCCCCAAACGAACGCTGGGGAAGTGGGGAAGACGATATCCGAACGACTGCTCACAGCCGCAAGCGGATGGATGATCACCACTACTGCGCAGTGGTCGGGATTCTCTTCGGATGTCTGACGCGGTTGACAAGCAACACGCAGTTGCTAAGACGACCTCCGCGCTTCAGCGGCTCAATCATGTGGATGGCCACTCGTGGATAGTCAATCTTGTTGGTGTAAACCTGGAAAATGAAGTAAGTATGTAGGTCAATGGTGAAACTACTCTTCACAATAATAATAATAATAATAATAATAATAATAATAGTATAATGACAACTGAAAGGTTTTCTCCCGTGTTGAAAATCTTCTGTCATTCAATATTTGCCACCATGATTTAGAATTTTTGCCCGTAATAACTACAACATTCTTCAAAACAGGACAGTAACTTCAGCTTATATTTCACCAACAAACAGGCTTTGAAACACAGTGGAGAAAAGCTCCCACACAATAGGGCAGTGGCCATTGACAATAGGGTCCTCATAAGACCAGCACAGTTAACTTCCCATTAGAAAGCTTGTATCATAACTACTGTAAATGCATTGAAGATAATTGTAAAAATTTTAAACAATTTGAAAATACAATCTTCAAGTGTCGTGCTGGGCGACATTCTAAGATGGTGCATGCACTGATATATCGTTTCTGGCAACGATCTTTCCACAAGCGGAGAAAAAAATGGTAAATATCCAATATATAAAAATATCCTCAGAATATTAAACTTCATCAAATAGATCAAAATAAATGCGTTTTCCAGAAAAATTTGAAGAAATTCAAAACAGGACCCACCTAGGAAGAAAAAACTGAGGATTTGCACTGACTACACACAACAGAGATTCATTCGTTCATTCATTCATTCATTCATTCATTCATTCATTCATTCTCACTCACTCACTCACTCACTCTCACTCACTCACTCACTCACTCACTCATTCGCTCATATACATGACAGAGGTGACAGAGCACAGTCTAAAAGCATTTGAGTATAACTGCATACAGCCGAGCCCTTTGGAATCTGTTCATTTGAGAGATGGATCAGCACATTGTTCGCATAGATGACGTTGGCTGCCTCGTCCTCATCTACGGTTATGTACTTGTAGCCAACTGCACCCGAATTGCGAATTTCCTGGGAAAAGAAAACAAGTATGGATGTCAACAGCTGGGGAAAAATGTTTAATAATTATAAAACAATAATTAAAATATTGAAAGTAGCAGCAACAATTCTTCGACAGTCATCTAAATTTCTGAAAATCAAGATGTCCCTTTAGATTAGCTTATGCTGCTCTATTAACTAGAGCTTAGATAATTTACAGCAGACTTGATACGACCTCTAGATTTCATCTATTGTTTCCATAGTTGACCATGGCTGAGTTCTTTTTAATAACCAGACCATGATGTACTACTGGACCCCCACTGGCTATAGCCAAGGCTTCACTGTATTATTCACTGGAAGAGTCCATTTTCTTACATTTTCAAACTCATCACACCTCAACTGAATTATTGTAAATACCAGTATCCCCAGGATGCTTCAACATCACTGACGCTACGTATTTTTGAGAAAAAACATAAAATTTGTTGCTTAACTTTTCATGCTGGCAGTACTTGCTGCGAATAGAGTATTAATGTTTACTCAACAAAAGGACAAGCAGCAAGGTAAATGCTGCCTAACACCCTCATTCAGCTGATGCAGTGCAAAACAAAGACACCACACTTTAAATTAATCTACAGATAATGAGCTTATATTGTAGAGCAAACCTTACCAACAACTTCCTTTATTAAAATTAATTAATTATTTTATTCTGTTAACTGTTGATTAACAATATATATGTTTCAAAATTTCTTGCTCAGTAATGTAAAGCTGTATTATCTTTGCCACCCATATCTTTGCCACCCGTGGCTTAGCAACTCCTAATTCTATGGCCCTCTTTTTGAAACGACTTAAAACTTATCTCTTGGTCAATATACAGTAATTTGCTGTGGGAGCGCTTCTGAGTGATTTTCCAGAAGAGGCGCTATACAAGTATTTTGTTACATTACATTACATTATAAATGCATGCGCTTTTGCGGCTTGCACTCCTTGCAAGGTCAGACGGCAAAAAGAGTGCAGTGCAATCCCGAAATCAGTGCGCAAGAAAACAACGAAACCTGGAATGTCTTCTGGGCCGCTTCACTCTTTCCAACGGCCATGACCTCGGGTCCAGCCATGCTGATGTAATCCTTCAGGTGAACGGCAGGAGGGTTGACCTTGATGATGGTGGTCGGATACTCTGAAAAGCCTTTCCAACCGCCTGAGCTCCAAGGATGTTGGTACGGGTGGAAAGTCCAACGAAGATTTCTCTCCCTATGCAGAGAAAACAAATGATGATAAAAGTCGTTGATAAAAGAATCGATTTCTGAAAAACTTACTTGTATGCTAAAAACTCGTAAAAGACAATTTAAAATTAACAAAACGGCGAAATAACGAAGAGTCACAAAATGCTAGTGTTCAGATTTAATAATGCAAAATAGCCTAATGCAAGCCAAAGCATCAATGTAAAAATATGCTATTTGCTGTTATGCCTGTAGGGAATTTTGTTTAAGATTAGTTCCTACCCACCTGTAAAAAGGACATCACTGCCTTCGACTGTGGCCTTCTCTGTATCAACTTCAACAATCTTCAGGCCGATTTCCTTTCTCAGAACTTGTCTGACAACTGCCAACTGAAAGCAGAAAAGAAAATTGCATCCCTGACTCTAAGAAGAACCAGAAATCACCAAAAACACTTTTCAAAATAATAATCAAACCCATTAACAATTTTTTTTTAACTGGGTGTTATAAGGGAAGAAATAACATCCATTTTACATTGAGTTACAAATAGTTGCCCAGTTTATCAGGATACAAATTTTTAAAGCAAAAATTTATTTATTTTTGGTCATGGGCTGTTATCAGGGAAGAATCATCACATGATAACATTGCCACAATTTGTAATTCATAACCTCCAACGTTAAGAAAATGAGTTTATCAGGAAATATTGATATAGAATTTTTTAATTTCAATTTTTTTTTCCACAAAAACTTGGGTCATGTTTCCATTTAATACCCTTTAGCATTACACTCTTGTAATTTCTTGGCAGTCACCCATCTACACACTAGTAGAGGGCATTGAGTTCCAGTGCAATATATGTGCTCACAAAAATAACGCCAGTCCAACAAACAAAACAATTATGTAACACTCTTCACAGCATAAAACTGTCAGCCAGTTTCTGGTTTTGAGTTAAAACTCATTTCTTTTCCACTCCATACCCTCCTTAGCTGAAACCTTATGAAGCGACTTGCGAATTTTTAACCACGAACTACCACAGACATGATTTCTCACTGTGATTGTCATTCTGAGGCGATCATCGACTGATGCCAAAACGCACTATTACAGAGGCGCTATAAAAATCACTGTGATAAATCAACCCCTTACCTCTCCCTGTCTGGACGGCTTGTTCGGCAGCGAAGGTGGGTTACAGATGAGCGCCGTTCCGTTGATGACGACGGCGATGTCGTCCACAAACAGTCCGTCCGGCTGCTTCTCGTCGCACGGCAGCTCGATCACGTCGACCCCGACCCGCCGGAGGGCATCGACCAGCTCCTCGTGTTCCCTTCGGGCACGGTCGATGTTGACCGACTGGCCGGGACGCAAGTCGTAAGAGGACTCGACACAGAAAGAGCTTGCCACTCTCGAGACCAGGGCGAAGTTGAACTTGAAACAGCTTGATTCGGCCATCGCCAACGATAGAAACGATCAATCGACTATTAATTTAGTTATTTATTGGCATAAAATTCCGAAATCCTTAGATTTTATTCTCTTTTTCGACGAATGAAAAAGTGAAACGGATTCTAAGCTCGATACACTCACCCGAAAATGGCGGACCACACTCCGGTTTTTAGCACGCGGTACAATCATCTTCAGCCTTGAGTCAACAACATCTTCAAAAATAGCAACAACTAAACATTTTTGTGCAAAATAATTATCAATATTTAATAATATTCCTCTTAAATTGTCAAACAAAAAGGTCGTCAACTATTATTTTGCTTGATTAAGTGATTAAGTGAGTTATAGAGGTATATGAGCACGTATAACTATATTGATTTTGGCGCCCTCCACCCACAGAATGATAATACGCAATAAAAATTTGGGCGGACAACCAAGGAGATTTAGCTCCTAAGCCCTCTTGGCTACGCCACTGACCATATTGCTGCTATCTTCTGATATTATTGACTGCATTCCTGCAAAGTTCCTTATAATCCTTACTGCTCTCAGTGCAATTTACTGTTCGCCCCGACGGCCTACGTTTGAAGTCTTTGAACGTTTCCGTCTTCGTCTTGAAAAATATGGCGGATGGTTGGCGATTACACAATACTGTTATACTGTAAACAAATTATTCTGTTAATTATTGTAAATGTAATCAATTACGCGTTTGAATCGTAATTCGTGCGACTCCACTGTATACGGTTTAAAAGCAACGTAGCGTTATGTGCAACGATGACGGCAGGTATATATTCCATGTTGTTTATTTTTTTGTACACTGATGTGCAACCTCGTTAATACTGTAGTTTAGCTGCGAATTTCGAGTTTGAAAAATGAAAATAGAATCAAATGCGTATTGTCTCAGTAGGCGCTAGGTAAATTCAGCGATTTCATTATCACCCATTGAATTTCTGCAAGCAAGATCGCAATAAATACAGCACGTGGACGCAGTAATGGATTGTCCTTGTATTTATGTAGCGCATTTTAACGTATTCAGACGAAATCTGCCGGAGGTGAAAGTAGTGACTTTTTCCGACAGAGCCCTGATGCAGACTTCTGGGTGCTTGTTCAAAAGAGGCGCAATATGAATGTCTCGTTACAGTGTGCTGTATTACTGGCCTTGTGAATCCAAATAGAAGTTGGCCATTCTCAGAGATTAACCTGGTCTTTTGCTGTATGGGTTTGATATTAATATTAGAATTAATGCTATCAAAGTTCTTGAATATTAAATAACAAATAAGCATTTCTGGTCAACATCTCATGTACTGGTAGATCAGTGGTTCTTAACCAGGGTACTTGTACCCCTTTGTCGGTAACGGTACTTGAAGGACTTTGTGGGAGTACGCAGAATGATCCAGAAAGAAAAAATGTTTTGAAGCCTTTTATTTTAATTTACTCCATACACTGTACAAATACTATTGAAATGTTTGTTCTAAATTAGAAATTCTAAAGAAATCTCTCACTTTCTGTCGTGTGCACAATCTGCAGCAGATGTTTGTTGCAGTTTATAATTTTTCTCTCCAATATATTGCAGAGCATAAGCTATTGTTCTCCGATGAGGTAGGCTGATAGGCAGTATTTTGTTCTCTTATACTTGTTTCAGGGATACTTAACCATAAAAAAGTTAAGAGTAGATGCTAATAACTAATTCATGTGTCATTTGAAAGGCAGACTAATTTGGGGGGAGGGAGGGAAAATAATTTATCTTAACTGTTTCATTATGCTAAATC
This sequence comes from Metaphire vulgaris, assembly GCA_018105865.1. Taxonomy (NCBI): domain Eukaryota; kingdom Metazoa; phylum Annelida; class Clitellata; order Crassiclitellata; family Megascolecidae; genus Metaphire; species Metaphire vulgaris. The sequence goes on from CM030863.1 coordinate 10,963,448, forward strand.
ACCACCACCACCATCATCGTCATCATCATCATCATCATCATCATCATGTTCATCATGTTCTCTGTCCTAAGATAGGTTTGGAGCAACATTGTTTCCATTCCTCTCTCTATGTCTATGCTCTCCTCTCTCTCTGTCTATGCTTAAATAAGTTAGTTATATTTAAGTTCAAGACAAAATTCTCATATATACACCTACAGTAAATATTGATAATTAAAATATATTGGAATGAACTTTAAATGAATTATATAAGAATGATGGTGTAAATGTACGAGTTACGATAAAGCTTCTTTATAACGGATTCAGTTATCGCGTATAATCAGCGATAACGTACCGCAATGTATAAATTATAGTGTACCCATTTTGGGGGAGTCAGTAAGCAGTTTGTAGGAAATTCCCCCTTCTCACTTAAAAGCGACACACTGATATTCTTTTTGTTTTACACTTCCTGATTTGTATTGTTATGTTCTGGGCAAAGACTGAGGTTTGTTTGCATGTAATGCTCATTTACACAGCATCCTGCTATCTGTTTGTTATTATCTGCTATCTGTTTGTTATTATCTGCTATCTGTTTGTTATTATCTGATATCTGTTTGTTATTATCTGCTATCTGTTTGTTATTATATGCTATGTGTTTGTTTGTTATTATCTGCTATCTGTGTGTTATTATCTGCTATCTGTGTGTTATTATCTGCTATCTGTTTGTTATTATCTGCTATAGATCTGTTTGTTATTATCTGCTATCTGTTTGTTATTATCTGCTATCTATTTGTCTTTTGTTGTAATGTACAAACTTGTTTGCAAACTTTTCCTCTTTTGATCCATTACTGACTATTACCTTATGGACACATGCACACCTGACTCTCTTGATGAATGAGGTTAATCAGTCATGAGGTATGTAATATTAGGACAACCTTTGAGCAGTCTTGTTTACTCAACAGTTTTAACAAAATAAAAAATAAAGCACCTGGATTAATATAGATCAGGTATAATATATACTATATAAACCTATAGACCTGTATAATATATAATATAGACCTGGATAGTGGATTTTAACATCGCCACCTTCTGACCTTCATTGACATGTCAGCGTTGTCAAAGCGCTTTTGATTTTGGATTTTAAACCACGCGTACAGCGCTATATAAAGTGTCCTGGAATAATAATAATAATAATAATAATAATAATAATAATAATAATAATAATAATAATAATATTTTAGAATTTCCATTGCATTTTAGAAATATACTTGTATTTTTGCCAAGTGACTTGAAAGCAGTGTTTATTCTAGACTCTGGACTCCGAGGGGAAACTGACAAGGCTGGGGGGGGAGTCAGCTATGGGGCTGCTGTTTGTTAATGTAGTATGCCAAAATTTCAGGGGGGAATTTGAAATTTCCGGGGGGAAAGGGCAATTTGCTTGTCAGAGATTTTCAGCGAATGCGGCGGGAAATTTTATAAGGGGCAATTTTCAAATTATGTAAGCGACAACCCTTTTTTTACTTCTCAGCCCCAGGCCCATTCAGACCTTGATCCGACCCTGGCACTATTGTGTGACTAGTGCTTTTGTGGAATTGAACATTTCATATTTTTCACTCTTGTAGTAAGTGTGAAAATTTTTCACTCCATTTAAACAATTTTTTGGATCGGGTGAGTAAAAGGAGTATGAAAATGATGAATTAGCCTTCTGAGGCAGCCAGCCATGACATACCACTTTCTCTTTGCTACCTTTGGCAGCTACCCAAGTTTACTGGGAACAGGTACTAACTGGTGCTAACTGGTTATTGGTGGCATTTTCCCAATCAAGTTTGGGCCTTTCAAGGTATTCATGAGCATTATAAGAAAGATCTGAAATCTGCTGCATTTCTCTGGGTCTGCTTATCTTGAGATAACTGTAACCCCAATCTAGACATGGTCCAGTCCTTATAGTACAGTTGCTTTTCTAACACCACCTCTTTCATTGTCTGGCCTGAACCATTCGACGTGGCCGGAGGCTGCCAGCTAAAATTGACCAATAGCCAGGTCAGCCCTAGCTCCTGAGGTGATTTATTGCCATAGATAACCATAGGCAATTCGCCGCAATTGGTCTGTTTGAAATTGTCAACCTCCAGTCATTAGTGGTACATGCCTGATAATTACTGTAGCAATACAGTGATTTTTTGCTAAACCAGTGGGCACCAGCCAAACTGTTTCCTTTAGATTTATGGTGTGAATTAATTTGAAGTGGATTATTGCATGTTGATGTAATCCATTTATAGCAGCCGCATAGCCAGGTATTTGATTTGGGGGTATAATGTGATTTGGAGGGTATAAATCTTTAAAAACTACGAAAATCTTAAAAAACACATTAAAAACTTTAAGGTAGCCTGATTTTGGGGGTATATACACCGATATACCTCCCACCTCATTGCTATGCCCCAGATTTATGGCTATCGCCCTGATCAATTAAAGTTTGAACTTTTTAAAGCTTGAACTTTTCCAGATTTTAGCAAATTGTTTGGGTTTAAAGGTCCTGCCTGTCATTTTAACTGACAGTTTTTGGATATTTCAATTAGGTTTCCTGACCAAAACTTGAGTTAATGTACAATTTTGTCTGACATGTTTATCTTTTATTGAAAGTCATGTGGAAAATGGAGAGGGAGAGGGGAGTGCTTTGAATGCTCAGATGGGCTTATAAGTATAATAAAGCACTGAACCAAAGTCTAATAGACACTTCTTCTTCAGAAGGGACTAATTTAAGGATGTGTGTTCTGTCTGATGAAGTGTGCTCAGAGAGGCACAAATGAATGCTCTCAGCATTGTGTCTGTAGCTAGAATTACTGTGTACTATACTACTATTGTTAACCCCTTAACTGGGCAACTATTTGTAATTCAACGTAAAATGGACGAGCGTTACTCGGGGCGCCCAGTTAAGGGGTTAAGCTGTGTAGGGATTGTAAAAGGTCTCCTATTCAGATATCAGGATTTGGTTGAACGGGCTAGTCATTATTACCACAATAAAAAAAGCAGATCAAGCGTTCTGCTGCGAAATAGAACGAGCGTTTTCTCTCGAGCGTTTTCTCTCTTGCGAACAAAACAAGGATTTTTCGGGAACAAAAACGGATTTTGTATTTGAAATTTCACGCCAAGGACAGTTCGTTAGAACAGATGTTTGCATGACCTGCATGCAGTATTGCGGTACATTTCGACCGATTGTAACGCCAAGAAATCGTCGAATGGTTATTATTAATCGCGGGTGCGTTTTCAATCACTTTAATAATGGCAGCGCCCGGCACAGACATAAGGTGCTCGAGGCTTCACTCCTGCCAAGATGGAGTGCGGAGTGCACAGTCTTTGGAAGGTATTTTATGTGAAATCTGCTTTCTTGCTTAAGCCTTGCACTGCTAAGCTTTCTTCATAATGATTTCTTTGGGGGGGGGGTTACCTGATACATTCAGTAAAATTGAACTTCAAAAATATGTCAACATGTCTGTAACCAGACCCCAACTGGTACCTAAAAGGGCTTGAAAATATCTTACCATGTCTCTGAAAAATGTGGGGAAACCCAAGGGGTGACAACCAGCCCCTTAGCCGTGATGGCATATTTTTCTGTAATTTTTGTGACCTTTATTATGAAAGTTATCTGGGAGTGAGTTGGTTTCCCATTCTATTCACCCACCACAATTTTTTATGACCACATTTGATTTGTTGGGAGGCGAAGGGTTTTGGGGTTCAAACCCATTCATCGAGGATGCTGCCACTGGAATGACAAAATTTTCAGGTGTGAGCAGTTCATACCTCACTGCTTTATTAATTAAAAATCGTTATAAAGTTTTCTTACACTGTAGCAACTCATTCATTGGCAGATCAGAATGTTAGGAACAGTCATAGCAGTCATATTACTGAATACAGCTGCCGGATCAATGTGATTACTGGTATGCGATCACATAGTTTTAAAAAAATTTAATGTGCCGCATTTTCTACCGTGTTTTTTCACATATGCGATTTCTGCATTGATATGCGGCAATTTTATTGGAATTTTTCAATATTTTCTTCGCATATGTAACATTTTTTGCTATTTTTTCCAACCTAGGCATAGATTTCTTAGATTTACAGGGGACCAGTATCCCCGTTTGGATGATCTTTTTATCTCGTGAGCCATTTTTTAAAACCAAAAAACACTGAATTTTGGAAATATGCGAGGCAAAACAGGCACATAATTGGGAATTTTATGCATTTTCCTCGCATTTTTAGGGCCTCTGATTTAGCGCATAATTTTCCATAGCATAATTTTCCATAAAATCGCTGCAATAAACCAGTAGCTCTAACTGACACACTCCTATTATCCTATAGCTATGATTGTCATTGTCAAACAGTTTGGCTGATGCCAAGCAAACACAGCTTCAACCTTTGGATTTTAACCATCTCTGTTTTTAGCCACTTGCCGCCGTCATGACATGTGACATGTTTGTCTCTTCAGCACTTGACGCTTGCACTGACCAGGAATGTTTTTGTTTGGCCACATCTGCAGTGGCGGCTCCACCGGAGGGCAGGGGCCCATGCCCCCCTATTGAGTGCCTGGCCCCCCAGTGGCCCCCTAGTTGGGACCCTATACTTAATGCTACATACATTAAACAACAAATGGTTGGCCCCCATGATTAGAAGTTGCCACCCCAACGCCCCCCCACTTGCCAAATCCTAGAGCCGCCACTGCACATCTGTATAGTGTTCAGTGGAATTATGGGATGAGTTGTGAAGATTTGTGAAGTGTTTGGGGATGGGGGGGGGGGAGTTGGTGAGATTTGTGAAGCCCACAGACTGTGGTGGTTGGTGCTACTTTTGCAAGATGGTCTGAAGTGACAGTTAGTTCTCTGGACCTGTGATTGTTTTAGAGCAGTTCAGGTCAATGCCTACTGTAACTCCTTTACAAAGCTACAAAATAAAATGCATGATAAATAGTATCAAGTCATTTTTATTTTGATCTTATTTCATTTTTACTATTATGCATACCACCTGTTAGGGGTGTTATGCCAATTATAGTTAAGCTGTTGTCATTACTCTGAGAGACAAACCACTCTCTCTCTTTCTCCATTGTCTAATCCCGGCATATATTACACATAATATATATATATATATATATATATATATATATATACATATATGCAGTATAATGTAATAAAGGACTTATATACCGGTAGTGCCCTTATATTACTACTCAGAGACATTTCCGGCTTTGTAGTCACTTGATAAGAAAGAAAAAGATATATATATATATATATATACCGTGTATATATATATATATGTGTGTGTATATATATATATGTATATGTATATAGGCACATATCTTTTCATACATGGGTTCCTGTCTTGTAGGGTTGATGGTATTCCCTCATTCAATTCATATAAATAGTGTATAGATTTTCGTGATAGTCACCTAGATATAAGAACAGGAATATTACATTCTAGTTGCTTCAACTGTATTAGATACTGGACTTTTTTACCATTTTTGAGAGAGGAAATCTTACACATCTAGTCATTCAAATCATATTGACAAGGGATGTGAGACTGGGTGCATCTCTGCCTGCACTTGTACATGCCAATGACTTTCTAGTATTTTCCTATTCAATATTATAATTATAATTAATAAGTGCCTATTACATATCCTCACTGAGTAATAGGTAGCAGGCCTTACAATGCAGTTTTGTCCTATTTCAGAAGCCTCGTGCTAAGGCAAACTTACAAACGATGCTACAGTTGAACCCCAATAAGGCGGATTGTTTCAGTGAGACGGTCAGCCTGTGATAAAACTGCACTAGGGTTGAGGACAAGACCAGTGAAGAGTTTCAAGTGTACGACACTGATTTCCAGTAGATGTGCTAATTTATTGTGACAGTCTGCTTAACATATTTGCTCTGTAGATTTTCTAAAAATGATGTTTACTTACTTACGGGCTTGCTGAGTTCTAAGTAAACTACTTTTTCTTTCAGGGATTCCCATGAAGAGGAGAATGGGTTTCAAATCAGAGACAAGCCTCTCCGAGGTAATGTCCATGCATTTTGGATAGGAGGCGTTAATTAACCTGTGTGAAAACCGATGTAAATTCAATTCTATTCACCAAACTTCTAGTGACCCAACTTGTTAACATCCCATGAATCGCTGACTGTTGATTAATTATTGTTTTAGGGAAATTTTGTCCTAAAGCATCAAGATTTTTGTTTATACAGTAGAACTTCATTATAATGGACTCGGTTATAACGAAGTTCTACTGTAGTTGGTATCATTTGTAAATACAGACTGTTGTATACCATAATACCAAAGGTCACTCAAAATGATCCAATATCCCATGTGACCCATTGTGCCTCTTACCCATAGCATATTGCCTTCTCTGTTGTAAACCATTTTTAAAATTGCAGATTTTATGACATACTTTCAATACAGTAACATTAAATCTGTGACAATAAAAGTTTTAGAAATAACTCACTGAATTCCTGTACATCATTGGCTGCTTTGCTTAAAAATCTTATATAATTTCCTATGGAACGCATCCCGCTCTCCCCCGGGAGACTGGAGATGGACTCTACCGGGAGAGTCCATCAGGGATATGAACGCACCGCCCGCCGCATGGACCTTTGGCTCTTTGCCAACTGCAGCTGTAAACAGTTTTGTCAATCAAGCTCAATATAGGAGCATTAGGCTGATCGCCTAAGCGATTCCGTGACGTCATGCATCTAATTAAAATAAATAGGTCAAGTTGCGCTCAGCTGTTTATGCAAATGTGGACAGCGAAGAGCTAGTGGACAAGGCGTCAAGCATGCAAGCAGAAGAAATAAAGCTGCTAGAGTTAGACGTTCCAGGAGCAAAACTTCGCCGTAGTGATGTTACTAACAATTCAGTTGTTGAATTAAAATGTTGGCTCGAGTGCAGACCGGAAAAAGGATGAACTTGTGCATAGGCAATGTCTAATATAGCGTTAAGTAAAATGTGGTCATGTCGTTATTTTCATCATCTTAATTTGTCTATACACACACACACACGCACACACATGCACACACACATATAGGCCTATATATATATATATATATATATATATATATATATATATATATATATATATATATATATATAATAACATACATGTTAAGTTAAGCAATGCTAATAAAGAATAAACGACGATCTTGAGAATTTGAATGTTAACATTTCAATTTTGAGTTATAATTTTGAAACAAATTTCTTGTTGGCTCTTCACCTAGCCAGAATAAATTAACTAGTTATAGAGATTTTTAGTAGGCGACGACCCATGTATGAAACTGCAGTGATATCATGTAGGATGGTTAAACGTTTGGCCAGTAGCGTCTTTTCACACTTTCCTGGAAGGCGAGATAATTTTATGGTCAAATTTTTGCAAATCTTAGGTATTTTTTGCAATTTTGGGAAATTTTAGGCAATTTTGGCAAATGACGCCACTGCGTTTGGCTAGTAGGCATCAAACTTTAACAGTTACTGAACGTATGCCCTGTGCCCCGCCCATGAAAATATGCAATTTGATATTATTTGAAGGTAGGATTGTATGATGTGTGGAGCAGTGGCGGCTCCACCGGGAGGGCCAGGGGGCCCGTGCCCCTATTGAGTGCCTGCCCCCAAGTGACCCCCAGTTGGGACCCTATATTTAATGCTACATACATTAAACAACAAATGGTTGGCCCCCCATGATTAGAAGTTGCCACCCCAACGCCCCCCCCCCACTTTCCAAATCCTAGAGCCGCCACTGGTGTGGAGTTGGCTGGTAGAGGATCCGGATTCATCTGAGTTGGCCCAGTTGGATCTAAGAAGTGCTTGTTGCAAATGTATGTCCATCTGGTAGGCCTAATGTTCCCGATAGTAAAATTCTCTCGTCGACATGCTACAGGCCACCTCTCTGCTTTTGCTCTGTCAGTCGACGACTCGACGGACCGGGGAACTGTATAAAACGAACCCCTTCTCTCAAACAAATTTCAGTTTTCCTATTGTCATTTGCACATGTTCCATAACAACAGTGTTTGATGGGCATACTTAATTTTATCGCGGAACAAATTAAACTTTAAGAAATCTATTTAGTAATTCACACAATACCGCGTGAATTCAACTATCTAATGGCCACATTTGCATACGCATGCGCAGTGAGCGTGACCTCCTTTAGGACCGATTCTAATTTTAGTTCTGCGATCGGCCTAATTATAAAAAGTTTAAATTTGCCCCTAATTTCCTACAGGCAATTTGCTAGTTTATAGTATAAGCCACTAATGAACCATTACCGTAGATGATACAGTAGCACTATTCACACCGGTCCTATATGTATGGCTGACATAACCAGCAGTGTATCAGACATGACATGTATGTGGCATAAAATACCTACCATTCATCGGTTAGACTTGTGGTATCCTCTCCTACCTTGATTTATCAGTTATCACTGCAATACTTTTCTTCATTGATTGGTGGTTTGTTATGGGCTGAAACCCAGTGCTGAAGAGTAATACAAGATGATAATTAAATTCCATGACAGAGTACAGATTCGTGGTTTTCTTTAAAAAGCTCTGAATGTCCAACACACACATGTATAGTGTATACATATACATGTACATTTTGGAAGGAATACATTGGTACCTATTTATAACTTGAGTGTATGAGTGACATAAGTTGCAATTTTAAATGGCAAGTCTGCTATTTGCTTTATTACTGTTTTAATGGTGTAGCTGTATATGGTATTGTTTAATAACTTACTGTACCTTATTAATTTTGTCTGTTGTAATCGTATTAATCTGGATTACTATTGGGACAGTTGCAAAACTTGGGGTTTAGAAATGAATTTAGGGTTAGAAATTCAGGGTATTTTATAAAATTCACAGTATTTGATGTGCTTGATGGTTAGGTAGGCAATTGGGCTTAAAGCAAAAAGTAAATTCCCCACATTTTCATTCCCATGCCAAAAAAACACCAAAGTGAGCTGAATTCTTAGTAACATGTGATGTTCTTGTCACACTTTTCAGGCCGGCAATTAAACTTGAAGGCTTCAATACAAGCCGAAAATATTAATAAGGTTAAATTGTAATGGCGTGAATCCTTTTATGGCACTTTCTATGAAACTTTGTTCCTTTTGAGAGTGAAGTCTGAGATATTTAAAGACAGTTCAGTGAGAGACAGTCTGTATTTGAAGATCTTCCAGCTATAATACTCAGTATATTTCTCATGCAGTGTCACATTTTACAGCAGTTACCGGTAGTTACTGCACTAATATCCACTACTCAATTGTTCAGATGTTATAAGTGATCAGGAGGATGTGAGTCCCTTCTATCAGTGACACTTATGCATTACAATACATTCTATGTGTGTTCAGTGAATGCGCTTATGTAAAGTTTTTTGCTGGTGAGACAGTAGTATAAAGAGGAATGTGAATTGTGAAAGTTACGGTATATTAGCTTGTCACTATGTTGTTCACTGCGAGTGTAATTGGAATTTGTAAGCAAAGATTACTGGTAGGTGGTTGTTGTAATTACTGGTAGATGGTTGTTGTATGTCTGTCACCTGCTTCTTTTTCGGATACTGCTGTATCTGTATTGCATTTTAAGAGTCTTTGTATGTGTTTGTGTGTGTATAGTTTCCTCAATTAATTATTATTACCCCCAGTTTTCTGGTTTTCATTTTAATTGGATCAATACTTATTGATTTTTTAAAAATCAATATTAATATTAACCCCTTAACCATGTATTTAACTGTAACTCAATGTAAAATGGACAGATATATCCGGGATTCCCAATTAAGGGGTTAATGTTAGAATTTCAATTGTTCACTTTGTGTAGAATCAATGGATTGAACAGAATTTCCAGAAGAGAGAATGTGTCAAATTCATTCGATCGGCCGATTCGGCAACTACGTACGAATTCTCTTTCGTAAATGAATCACTTATTTCTAGTGTTATCCTGATGAAAATTTTCGAAATGTTGAAATTAAAAACCCTTGATAAGTTGTCCTTCAATTGCGTGGGGCAGAGGATAGCAGAGTGGGTTACGAGCTGGAGCAGTAGGCTGACGGAGCGGGTTCAACCCCCGTTAGCGCCCCTAGTGCCTTTCACACAGGCAGTAATGCCTCCTAGGCCACATTAAATCATGGTAAGTTTAAGTTGCATTTGCAGAATCTGATTATATTCAACATATAGTTCTTATGAATCAACACACGCACACGCACTCACACACAGACAGATAGATGGATAGATTTTTATATATATATATATATATATATATATATATATATATATATATATATATATATAACAGATTTTGAACCTTTCATTTTGTTGTAGATGTGTTTGTGGCCGGGCCAAGACTTCTCACCCTCCCGTTGCCGAGGGTGTTGTGCGGGTTACTTACCCCGCAGAAAAGTGGAACGTACTGAAGCATACAGAGCTGTCCCCGACGGATGCGTATGGAACGATCGAGTTCCAGGGCGGACCTCATCCGACAAAGGCGCAGGTCTGCTGGAATAGTCATCTCCTTGATGATGCACTGTTTACTAGGAGGACATTTATGTATACCACAAAAACTATTTATGGGCCATATTACAGGATCTGTACAGCACCTTTGACTTTCATAGAAAGTAAAAGGTGCTGTACAGGCCTTGTATAATAATAATAATAATAATAATAATAATAATAATAATAATAATAATACAGCTATTAACAGCTGGTACAGTACTGCATATGATAATTGTCAACCAAACAGTGATTCTCACACAGGGCAAACCCTCCTGAACCACTTTATTATTATTATTATTATTATTATTATTATTATTATTATTATTATTATTATTATTATTATTATAATGCATGATTGTGTGTGCCATTGGCTGATGCCCTAGCAGGCATTTTGATTGTTGCACGCACCATAAAAGTTGATTGATTGATTGGTTTGATTGGTTGATTGATAATTCTATTTTTGCATCTTGTGCTGCAGTTTACTATTGCTTAATGTTGTTGTTGCTGCTGCTGCTGATGATGATGATGAGGAGGAGGAGGAGGAGGAGCTCTCTGCCTCAAGTGAAGTCCGGTTGGATTTTGCATCACCTGAGGATGGATTATCGATACCCCCGCAGTGTATTTTGAAAACCATTTTGATTTTTTTGGCAGTACATAAGGCTGTCGTACGATACAAAACCGGACAGGATTCTGACGTTGCTGCATGAGTTGTGGGGCCTGATGCCGCCGAAACTCCTCATCTCGGTCCACGGGGGCATCGCGAACTTTGACCTGCAGCCGAAGCTGAGACGCGTTTGGCGCCAGGGGCTTCTGAAGGCAGCGAAAACTACCGGTGCTTGGATTGTGACAGGTGGAACCAACACAGGTGCGTTTAATGGTCAGGTCGGGTCAGGTCTTCGTCCACCAGCTGTGTCCAGCTATCGACTTCTCCGTGACATCTCTCCAAAGTTCTCTGTCCTCTGCTATTTCTTCCAAAGTCATTCGGTGTCTTCCGTCAGTTTTTCCGTCGAGATTCAGTCCTGCCATGTGCAGATCCTCTTCCAATCCGTCCATCCATCTGTCGTCTTCTTTTTTTGGTCTTCCTTTTGATCTTCTACCCTCTGATTTCTAGTTGAAAATTCCTTTTTGGATTCCTTATTCCTGCCATTCTGAATGTGCATGTAATGGTAAACCTGCGTATTTTGTGCATCTTATAATTTTACGTGTTGTCAGTTGTGCTGCATTTTAATGCTAGTATAATCTTTAACAAAATCTGTATTTCTAAAGTGTATTTTTATTAGGTATTTTTACTGTGCATTTTTACGGTATATGTATTTTTACGGCGTATTTTTATGGCATATTTTTACAATGTATTTTTGTTGTGTTGAAGGTGTCATGAAGCACGTAGGTGACGCCTTGGGTGACACGTTGATTCAGTCTCGTAGCAATATTGTTACTCTTGGCATCGTGCCATGGGGTATTGTTCACAAGAAACAGGAGCTGGTTGGCACTGGTGTAAGGCACTTATGTGGAGAATCGTAGCCAGTTTGACATTTGTGATTTATGTTTAACGTGTTTTTGCATTTTTTCTATAGTTTTGCAGTTACTGTGGTGTTGAAAAGTTTGGACTCAACTTATCTTTTTAGATTTCTTTTCTTCTGTTACCATTTCATTTTCTATCTCTTTCCTTCTATTTTATTTCTTCTGTTTCTCAGATCAACACACGGAACGAAAATAATTGCAAGAATAATTGCAAAATGAGAACGTGATTCTAGACTTTTGCACACCATTGTATATATCATCATCATCATCATCATCATTATCATCAGGTTGACAGTTGTAATTCTGTAGGGAAGTACTTCATATCATGCGATGGCCGCTCCTACAAGCGACAATGTCATTCTGAACAACAACCATTCGTATTTTCTTCTCTCCGATGACGGAACGGTCAACAGGATCGGTTACGAGGCAATTCTTCGCAAAAAACTGGAGAAATATATTTCCCAACAGACAGCAAAGGAATTGATCTTATCAGGCTAGTTTTTGCATCGATTTGGAACAAAATGTCTAAAGAAATTGTGCATATATTGTTATTTTTATTTATTATATTATTTATTATTATTATATATTTATTTTTGTATATTATTATTATTATTACGAACATTTATAAAGCGCAAGTTCGCGGTGCAGCAAATGCGGTTATTATATGTTCACATTTGAAATTTAATTGTTTGTTTATACTTTGAACTGTGGTAATACGAATGAATTGGATGCTCTAATGTGTTGCAAATATCTCGAAAAATTTTTCACCTTTTATACCAAATATGTTTGTAGAACTGTTGATTTTACTAAATGTGCTTGGAAAATGTCAAAGGCTTCTTATGGAAAAATATTGGGGGCCGACAAATTCATATCGAATTCTTCTTTTTCTCGCGGGCCAAATCTGACCCCGGGCCAGGGTTTGCGTGGATTGTCGTTAAAGCTAATTGCGCTGTTCGTTGTAGGAAGTCGAGGAAAGAATTTTACAACCCCGGTCGTGTATCTGATCTTGGAGGGAGGTTGCAATACGATCCGCCTCGTTCTCGATTGCGTGATGGAAACCCCGCCGTTTCCTGTGGTCATCGTAGATGGCAGCGGAAGGGCAGCCGACCTTTTGGCCTTTGCTCATAAATATGCGAGTGATGATGGGTGAGTGACCTTTGAACTTCTCTACTGCACTGCTTGAAAATTGTTGACAGAATGCCACTTTAGTTCCATTTGAACCCTGAGGTTGTATTTGAGGAACATGTATGTCTGTTTTCTTGTGTATTCCATACAATCAAGGCGAAATGGTTATAATTGGGGTGGAGTACAATTGGAGGGTTGTAGCATTGTAATATTTGGATATTTTAGAAATGTCAAGGGTGATTTTGCTGTTGTAATAAATGCTATTGTCGAAGCTGCAAAGATTTTGGTTGTTGTTTTCATTTTTATTGCTTTTTTGAAATAAACAAAACACAATATGCAATGAAGCAACAAAGAGAGTTGTACAGGAACATTAACAATTTACATAATAGGATTATAATTCCGAAATACTGAACAGTTGACCGGACTGTGTCTGTTTCTCGTGATTTCGACAGAACAATGCCAGAAGCGCTTCGAGACCAGCTTCTAGTGACGATAAGAAAGACGTTCACTTGTTCAACGGAAACTGCGGAAAAGACCTTCATTGAGCTGATGATGTGCATGAAGAACAAGAAGCATTTGGTAGACAAATCATCGCATTTTCATCGCTATTTGTCACTGGTTGTCTGTCTTCAATCGATCACTTCTTTCTCAATAATTTTCAACCTCTGTCTCTGTCTGTCTCTCCCTCCCTGCCTCCTCTCTCTGTCTCTCTCTCTGTCTCTCTGTCTCTCTCTCTCTCTCTCTCTCTCTCTGTGTCTCTGTCTGTCTGTCTCTCTCTCTCTCGCTCTCTCTCTCTATCTGTGTATGTGTCTCTCTCTCTGTGTCTCTCTCTCTCTGTGTCTTTCTGTCTGTTTGTCTGTCTGTTTCTATCTTTATCTATTCTCTCTCTCTCTCTCTCTCTCTCTCTCTCTCTCTCTCTCTCTCTCTCTCTCTCTCTCTCTCTCTCTCTCTCTCTCTCTCAACTAATCATAAATAATATATATATATATATATATATATATATATATATATATATATATATATGTCTGTTAAAATTTAAACCTGTTACATCAAGTTTCTGTAATATCAAGTTTCTGGAAAATTGCAGATGCATTTTACATAATTATGTTTATTTCTCCTTGCAGATGACAGTGTTTAGAATTCAGGAACAGACGCAGGACATTGATCGCGCGATTCTTGCCGCCTTGCTAAAAAGTTAGCTCGGATTTTTAATCTGAAAAATATTTGTCCACTATTCGGCATCTTTGTGATTTAGTAATGGTTTTTATTTTTCAAATAGACATTTTTAAATGGGTTCTATGATTATGTCATGTGTAATTTCCAAATTCATCTTGCAACAGCTGTGCATTTTTGTGAAGCGGCGCTATAGAAGTCGAGAACTTATTGGTTTGGTTGTCAGATGAAATGCTTGAAATCATTGATTAATGCTCATAGAATTGAAGCACTTTTTATAGCCATGCTGGCCGTTCACTTAACCCCTTAACTGGGCAACTATTTGTAACTCAATGTAAAATGGACGAGCGATACTCAGGGCACCCAGTTAAGGGGTTAACGCTGAGGTCTTTATCAGGTCAGAATGCGAGTGCTCCAGATCAGCTGAACCGAGCTCTAACGTGGGACCGAGTCGACATCGCCAGGAGTCACATCTTCGTCTACGGCCAGGAGTGGCCGGTAAGGAGGAAATTTCTTTATGTAGAGAGAAAATCTACATTAAAACGTTGTTATAGGTCTGTGTAAAATTTAGTACGTTATATCCGGGGTACGTTATATCGAACATCGCGTCCAATACGGTAGCGCATCACACGGAACCGTACATTGCGATACTGGTAGCTGAGTATGCATTATAACCGAGTGCATTATAATGAAGTTCTACTGTATTCTACTGTGTTCTACTGTATCTACTCAATTTTTTTATTTCTCACAAACAATTTGTAAATCATTTTGCAAGAAGAACTGATTGTTTGAAAAATTGGGAATTTATCTTTTCCATTCTTTAAGTATTATACAGTGGCGTAGCGTGACTTTTGGGGGCCCAGGGGATATCCTTGATATGGGGCCCCCAGTGGCTGACGAGCAAAAAAAGGTTGTCACATTGTTTATAGTGTTTACGGGCAGAAAGACCTCCGGGGCCCCCTCTCCAGGGGGTCCGGGGGCTTTCTGCAAAGTGCTCCCCCCACGTTACGCCACTGGTATTATATAAAAATGTGTCTGGACTGATATTTGAGGTGATTTTTTTTTAAAACCAGGAGGGTGCTCTGGACCAGGCCATGATGGATGCGTTGGCAAACAACCGAGTTGATTTCGTCAAGCTCTTGATCGAAAATGGAGTCAACATGAGCAAGTGGCTCACAATCGAGCGCCTCGAAGAACTCTATAACCTGGTTATTTGGAAGCTTTCAATCATCATGTGCAGTTCACAATTTTTATTTGATTTGCTGTTTTTAATTTTTTCCTCTGTGTGTGTGTGTGTGTGTGTGTGTGTCTCATAGTTCTGCGCATTTATTTTTCAGGGTCTTTCTAGTCCAAAATTTCAGCCGGTCAAAATGATGTTCACAACCACTCGACATGTAATGGATGTTTCTTATCTCAATTTTTCTTCCTTTGAGTATGCAAGCTGTTTAAGAAATTAATTTTTAAAATTTTAAATGCCTAATATTCGTTATGAATTTCTACAAATTCTTCTTGTCGTATAGCCTTATGTCGATGACTTTGAATTGATTTTTGCCGTACTTTCATGTGTACGCACAATATGAGATAGCGTAGTAGGTTATTATTATTATTATTATTATTATTATTATTATTATTATGATTATTATACTATCTTTGGTAATATATTAATTATTGTGTTTTAGCAAAGCGATGCATCTATGACTTTGAAACATCTTTTGAAAGAAATAAAAATGGTGAGTTAGCGGTTATTGTGTCAGGGTTATTACGTAAATGTTTCTGAATGTTGTCTATTAATGTAGAATATTTGCTCGTTGAATGTTTGACGCGTTGCATATTTCTGATCGTACAGCACTCGGCGCATGACTATCGTTACACGCTGCTCGACATCGGACAAGTGATTAACAAGCTCATGAAGGGTTCGTACAGGTCGACTTACTGCCGTAAGAAATTCCGTACTACGTACTCTGCCATAATGACCAAGGTGATAGACCCATTTCACAGACTCTCAGTTTACACATTACATTACATTTACATCAGGTTTATCTTTGAGGTTTAACTTATTCTGTGTGCATTTTTCGAAAATTGGTTTGTTGCTTAACCCATATATGCCTAACTTTTTATTTGCTCACTATATTGACATATTTAGTCAAATCTGTGCCTAAGAGCCTGGAACTAACCTATTTTCTGAAAAATTTTGACGGATCTCCAAACTATGGCCACCCAAATGTCGATCCTTTATAAAGGATGCTAGGCACTTATGGGTGCATAAATGTCAAACTAATACTTCCACGAAGCAGTGTGTGCAAGCATTGTATATTTGCAAATTGTTTGATTTTTCTTAAGAACTTCATGGAAATTTGTTATAAACAAAAAATGCATCAACTGAATCTTCCAAATGTCATGTGTCAGCCATCAATTAGCACCAGGAATTAGCAATAAGCGGTTAGCATCACTCTCGATGAAAGTCAATGAAGCAGTCTTTAGGATGTAAGCCAACATTGCACTTCAAGGCAAACAAAATGGGCTTTCTTCTTGTAAAGCTGACTTACTTTCTGCTTTTCAGTGTATGAAACCAGATGGTCTTTGCCATCATAACGGACACTGGACTGAACCCTTCTGTCTAGAACCATTGGCTGCCCAATCGGTCCTCTAAGTTGGAGTCTCTAAGTATAACATTTGCTATAGACTAGCAATATCTCGTCTGAAGGACAGATGATTGAGACAACAAGATGTATCTGCAGGTGATCGTTTGCTGACGTAATAAGCATTCTGAGTAGCAACATCGACCATCTGGATAAATAGTGGCCATCACACTTCTTGGACCTGAGGGAAATTCTGTAGCAGCCACGTTCTGGTCCATGCGATCCGTGCCTCCCATGTGCAGATTGTAGTATTTGATGGTTGCTGGCTGGATAACTTCTATCACCTTCATCTGGGCTGATGACCATCTTTTCACTTTCTCAACTGGATCAATGTCATGCAAGTTGGAAGCCATGGTCACAGGGCTGTTGTCGTGCCGTTGGTTGATGACGAATTTTCCGGTTGCATCATAACTGTAGTCAAAGTGTCCTCTTTCTTTCTTCTTCATGTCAGACTAGAAAGATGCTCGCTTCGCTCGCGCTCGCTTCGCTCGCAGTGCAGGATAATACTAATCAAATACTAATCATTGAATTCATGCTGAACAACGTTTCAATGATGTACATATCGCCGCTGTCAGGTAATACCCAATCATTTTTGTTTTTTGCAATTGACATGCGCATGTATGGTCATATACGAAAGGGAAAATATGTATTTTAAGCGTTGCAATGCCTCACTTGTGATACTCTATTGAGATACAGGGTGACGTTTTTTTCATTTCCTGAAAAGTTTTGTTTTTGCACATGTGAGGTATTACCTAGACAGCGACGATATGCCACCTAGCCAAGCTCTGCGCCACGTAATAATTAGGCCTATGTACGTTAAAATCACGCAACTGTGACCATTTGTGATGCTGTACACGTATTTTTTGTGTACGTTAAAATGTACGTTAGAATTTCAAGCTACGAACAATTGTTACCAATAGCAACGTCGTCGCACGCCCAGCCCTCTGACGCTGCAATGACTCGACTAAACCGTGTTAAACTACGATTCTACGGACAATAATTGTTACCAATAGCAACGTCGTCTTCGAACATCGTCCACCAACGCATCGCGCGACGTAAGGACTAAACCGTCTACCAATAGTCAACCAATCAGAACGCTTGAAGGTAACAGACAGAGAGACATACAGATAAGGATCTTAATATGATAGATGGTGATATAAAATGGCATCTGTCCGTTCAGTTGACACACAGAGCGCCAGTTGCTCCAATATTCCTGAGAGTGAGGTAATCCAAGAGTCGTGGCAATGTGAAAAAATTATCAAAGTACAGTCTGTAAGTTGGCCCAGGTGGCAAAGATTTGGCCAAGTTTATGGCAACTGACCCTCCAAGACCCAGATCTTGGTGTGCCATGGAACCTTTGCTCTGGTAGAGCTCAAACTGTGATGTGATGAATGTAAATCGTGTAAGCCCTTCAGACCAATGGTTGATGTATACTGTATAATGTGTGACCCCAGATATGCCTAGCATCCTTTATAAAGGATGATACAAATCTGGCACCTAAAAAATCTTGTGCAGAAAATATGATGAAGCTGCCATTGACATGAGTAGTAATAGATGTCAAATCACATTGTTGAACTAAATTTAGCTCTTTATGGTGAAATTTTAGAAAAATTACAATATACCTTTTGTCAGCTATAGTTACAGGTGACAAAAACAGCTTTCAACTCTGAATCAAGATTTAAAATGTGAAAATATTCAGAACCAAAACACTTTTCTTAAAAGGTCACTTATTCAGTGAAGTCAATATAGAATTGCAATGCAAACAATCTTCATTGGCATAAATAAGTAAGTAAAAAATCAACCATCCTTTATAAAGGATCGTAGGCATATATGGGTTAATTGTGATGGCTTTAAAAATACAGTAGAACTTCGTTATAATGGACTCGCGTGTGTGTGTGTGAGTCTGTATGTATATATGTATATATAAAAATATATATGTATATATACTCAATTATAATGTACTACAATGTACAGTCCCATGTGATATGCTACCATATTGGGTGGTATTGGATCTAATGTACCGTGGATATAACATGCTAACTTTTACAAACTGTTAGAGGCCGAAGCGTAAAATAATAAGATAAGGAAGATTTGAGATTGGATTTTGTAATGATTTATAATTTCTTAACTCATAATGCAAAATATTCAACCGCAAGATACATAGTTCCAACCAAAGACTCCTAATATAATAATGAAGTTAGTAAGTAATACAGCGTCTCACAACAAAACTCATAAAGTATGCTATATGAAGTTCTACTGTAATTTTATTGTTGTGCCCATAAAAGTTGCATCTGTTGGCTGTTTTCATTTTCAGTTCCCATCTGCCAACAAAGTTGTGAGCTCTCTGCCTTCGATCAATCCTCTGCCCCCGATCTGCAACACGTTCCGATATCCGTACAGTGAGCTTATGGTCTGGGCGGTGCTGCTCCAGAGACAGAAGATGGCGCGCTTTATGTGGGAACGCGGCGAAGAAGCTTTGGCTAAAGTAAGTAAGAATTATTGCCTATGGATTTTACAAGGCAACCTTTTTAGGCAGTGTTATTTCTTGTAGGAATTTTATTAAAGGAGACACCGTGTGTCTTTAAGTTGCTCATACTCTTGCAGGGGCAGATAAATTAATTTGATGGGGGTACTTTGTGTGGGCGGGAAATTAGCAGAGCGGTAACAACACTGGGCGATGGAGCAGAAGGTCTCGTGTTCGATTCCCGCAGGTGACCTAAGGTCGACTCAGACTTACTCGCTAGAGGGTGGTGGTAAAAAAACGAGGAGCAGCGAGGTAAAACGTGGGTCTGGGGAAAGTAATGGCAACCTACCCCAGATTAATGGCTTATACCACCTATTAAGTCACTGATTGCCTAGACTGGAGATAAACGCCGGAACCCAACGCTCGGACTCGAGTATGAAACCTTCCTTTACCTCCTTTGTGTTTCATTCCTCAATCTGCTTTGCCCCGTCCCTTCCATGTTGGTTTAGCATGTTGTTACAATTTATGAAGGAGAAGAAAAGATGGGACTTAATTATTCGTTATTTTATGACTTTGACCTTTGGCCTTGATGAGAAATTAACAAACAAATTGTGGGGAGCACATGTCCCCCTGCCCCACTGTAGGTCTGCCCCTGTATTCATGTTTAAATGCATCTGATTTGTGGAAACACCATTACTTGAATCTTGTTTTCCTGTCTAGGCTCTTGTGGCCTGCAGACTTTACAAGAGTTTGGCACACGAGGCAGAAGAGGACGAACTTGAAGTCGACGTTGCCAACGAATTAGGAAGATATGCTCAGTGCGTAACAGTAACAGTAGTTTGTAATTACCGTAAACATCGTAACTTTTATCCGATACTCTGAATCTATTCCGATGTAATATTTTGAGAAACCGAGACCATGTTATGAAGTCAAGGCAATTACAGTTTCCTTTCTTGTTTACATGAAGCGTGCTATATTAACCCCTTAACTGGGCAACTATTTGTAACTCAATGTAAAATCGACGAGCGTTACTCGGGGCACCCAGTTAAGGGGTTAACGGAACTGCTTTGTGGAGTTGTTACAACAAAAAGGGTCATTTGTTGCAATTTGAAAGAAATATTTAGGTCTAGGACATGATGCAGAATTTAATTTGCGAATAATACAGAGCCATTTGAGGGTGCTTGGCAAGATTTTACAATGGAGGGTCAGGCATGATTTAGAGTGACAATTTTTGATGATGAAATTGTTTAAAGATATTATTATTTCTTTTTGATTGACAGTCCTCGGCCCCAGGACTTCCGGCTAGGCCCATGACGTCACATGCTATGTCTATAAAGTGACAGACGACACTTTATTTGTGTAGATACAGCAATGGGAAAGAGTTTGCCGCTCTGGTTTTATATTGCTTTTCAGTCTTCCTGTCTCATGCTATTTCTGTTCTATTTGTTGGGAACTATTCATATATTCAAGATGTTGGAATTTCTACAGCCAAGACTGTGTAGACAATGTGATTATATTGAATATAGTTGTATCTTCTGTGTGAATCATCGCATGTATTCTCTTCTGAGAGATAGGCCGAATAGCTTTCTTTTGAAGTGTTATGATCTGGTAAGCATGAATTAATTCAATTTATAGATTATCTTTAAATTCATTCGTTTTGTCATGCATGTTATTTCGGAAACCTGTTCCGTCTTTTCTCGACTAGAGAGTTTTCCAACCTTGCCATCGAGCTGCTGGAACACTGCTTCAAGACCGACGATTACCTAACCCAGCTCCTGTTGACGTATGAACTCTCCAACTGGAGCGACCAGACCTGCATGAGCCTGGCGACCACCGCCACTCATCGGCCGTTCATCGCCAGCACCGGTTGCCAGATTGTCATGACCGAAATGTGGATGGGTGGTCTAAGAACCCGAAAATATGCCAATCTCAAGGTCGGAAATGTTTTCCTTTGATTTGAATTTGTCTTAAAGTACCGATTTTATCGGAATTGGTTTGGTCAAGATAGCGAATTCAGTTATTGAAGATTGTTGCGCCTTTTATTAATTATTATTCTTGTTATTATGAGTGCTGTAACGAATATTATCACTTTTGATGGTGTTATTATTATTGTTATTATTATTATTATTATTATTATTATTATTATTATTATTATTAATGATGTTATGAATATTCTTATTATTATAGATGTTATTATTAGTATGAATATTATAATTATTGATTATTATTATTATTACTATTAACTAGACAATTTATATAGCGCAATAAGAATGGCAAAAATGGCCAAAGACAAGAGCGCTTTACAATACTATGTAAACCCCATGGTGAATAGGTGAGCCTTAAGATTACTTAGGAAAAGTCTGAGAGAGTCAGAGCTTGTAACATAGTCCGGATGTTATGAATGTTATTATTAGTGATGTAGTGATTATTATTACTACTATCATTATTACTATTATTTAATATCTCGTTTCCACGTTCCTTGTAAAGCACCCTTGACTTTGGCCGTTGCTATGTTACAGCGCTATATAAATTGTCATGAACAATAACAATAACAATCATATTGTTGATGTTATGAACGTTATTATTAATATTATTGGTGATGTTATGAATATTATTATTGTTCATGTTATGACTATTTTTAGTAACGGTGTTATGAATATGCACGAGTTTACGCTGTAGGTGATCCTGGGAATTCTCGTCTTTCCGTTCATTTTGTGCTTGAATTATCGAAGCATCGAGGAGCTTCAGTTGATGCCACAGACCGCCGAGGAGCACATCCAGGACCAGAAAGGCGGCGTCAGCGACAGTGACAGCGACAACGACAGCGACGCCGACAGCGTCGTGTCGCATCGTAGCGCCGAGTCGCAGCAGCGACGGCCGAAAGAAACCGCTCAACTGGCGGTAGAAAAAGTTTTCATTTTTAAAATTTTTCTTTCGGTTTAGGCAACCATGATTCTTCTTTTATGTTTTCATTTGAAGTTCCTGTGGTTGGTTGTTGTGTATATCGTCAATAACATGAGACGTGTTTTTTTTTTTGAACTAGCTTTTGATTTTTTTCATGGCTGTAGGTATTTTTGATTTTACCGTTTTAAGAAAACTGATTATATTCACTCACTCGTGAAATTTAAGTTGGCAGGCATTAAAGTTTGGCTTTTTGTCGATATTGTCTGTTGTAGGCTTCAAACGGTTCTTTGAACTCGATTGTGTCGGCGAAGAAGGCGACTCCAAACCCCCCGCTCGAGGCATTTGCGCTCCGAAAGCGGCACAGTCCTCTCCGCCTTGGAAAGAAAATATACGAGTTCTATACGGCGCCGATCACGAAATTCTGGATGCACGCGGTCAGTTGGTGCTGGCGTTACACGCCCCCGCGCGATTATCTTTACGCATAATTTTCTTAACTTTGCAGTGCGTGACTTTATAGATGCCTACCTAGAAAGCGTGACTTGCTTGCAGCTGAAAATGTGTGTATTTGTAAAACATTTACACTGTAATAAGTAAAGGAAAGCTTCCTCTAAAAGTTGTGTGTATGTGTGTGTATGTGCGGGCGTGCGTGTGGTTGTGTGAGAGAGAATGGTCATTATGCACAGTATGCACAGGGTGGTGCAAAAAAACGAACTATATTAAATGTGAACCTAAATGTGACTAGTCCGGTTTTTTGCGCCACCCTGTATATAATGAATATAATTATCATGGTTTTCCGTTATTTCTTTGTGTTTTTATGGATCTTTTTGCTGTTTCAGATGAGTTACGCGTTTTTTATGTTGGCGTTTAACTACATTATGCTGATACGGACGCCAGAGATGCCCTCTTGGGTTGAGTGGTACATCATTGCTTACATGGCTGGTTGGGTGATGGAGAAATTTCGAGAGGTTAACACAATTTCTTTTCTGGCTGTAATTTTATTTTATTGAATTTAGATTGACAATGTTTGCGACGGCGATGTTGTTGTTGATGACGGTGATGGTAATGGTATGATTTAAGGCTTATCTCATTACCTCTTTTTACATTATTTTGAGAGTAGGAAATGGTAATTAAGGGTCATGGTAATTAAGTTAAGACCAATGCTTTATATGAACCCATTACGATGAATGCGGAGAGCTTGATGACTTAATTATATGGTTCTTGGGGAGAGCTGCTTTACCGATAAGGAGTGTACGCTACCAGTTATTACATAGGCTATTCTAATTCTGCTTATTTCAATATAGCATTTGCTAGTAGCGGTTGCACATTCTACGTTTAGATTGCTATGTCTGAGGGAGCTAGCATGCGCCAGAAACTTCGAATTTTCTTCACCGACCTTTGGAACGTGTTTGACACTTTGATCTTGATCCTGTTCTTTGTCGGGATGGTCTTGAGATTCTCGCCGCATCTCATATCGCACGCCCGCGCGTTCTACTGTTTGTCGGTGGCGCTGTGCGTGACACGGATTCTTGACCTGTTCGCCGTCAGTCTACACCTCGGGCCGTTTGTTCACATCATTGGAAAAATGGTAAGTAAGCAGAATTTCAAACATAATTGTCCTGCAGTATGCTTTTTATATTAGTTGATGTAAAACATCAATGCTTTGTTAATTTGCTTGTGGGTGTGTGTGTGTGTGTGTGCATATTGCAGCAATATTACCTGCTGTTGCCTGGTAAGCTGTTTGAAGATGTCACGAAAATTGAACTGCCGAGATATTTATGGTAGCTATCTGTCAATCAGGCAATAACTGTCAATCAGGCAATAGCTGTCAATTACGCAATGACTGTCAATCAGGCAATAACTGTCAGCCACACAATAACTGTCAATCGTGCAATAACTGTCAATCAGGCAATAACTGTCAACCGCGCAATAACTGTCAATCATGCAATAACTGTCAATCACGCGATTTTAAACGATGTAAAATCAGTGAATGCACCAATGCAGACTGTTGTCTCTAATGATGAGTTTGACCACAATGCGCTCATCTGAAATCATTTCTTTTGACATCTGTGTGCTCTTTGTACTGAATTGGTATTGTCTTTTATAATTGTTTTCATGATATTATTATTATTATTATTATTATTATTATTATTGTGACGATTTTTTAGATGAAGGAGTTATTATACTTCATCGTCTTTGTCTTCATCGCCCTGACTGCGTTCGGAACGTTCCGGCAATCTTTGTGGTTCCCATATAACGATTTCGACTGGGGGCTTGTCCGGGATATTTTCCTCAAACCGTACTTTATGCTTTATGGAGAGGTCTATGCGGACGAAATATGGCGTTAGTATCTATTTCGTACTTATTAGAATGAATGGTTTATCAGTTCTGATTTAGGCGACTATTTTGTGGAAGGTTTTCTTGCATTTTAATTCTCTGTTAATACTCTTTTTGCCTTTTCCAGTTCATTCACTGCCGTATGTTTGAAATCAACGACAACTGAACTGGACTGTTGGCTGATTTTCTTTTCAGCCGAATGTGGAAACGTGTCTGAACCCGTAGCTGGAATTTACTTTCCGTGTGTCCCAGGGCGTTGGCTCGTGCCGGCCGCCATGTCGATATTTCTCATTATAGGGATCGTGCTTCTTCTCAGCGTTCTCATAGCAGTTTTCAAGTAGGTTGTTGTTACATCATTCGTTTGAAAAGAGTAGGAAGTCCCTGTAAACTAACTGAACTTTCTTAATGTAGTACAGGGTGGCGCAAAAAATGCGGGCTAGTCACATTTAGGTTTGCATTTAATATAGTCCGTTTTTTGTGCCACCCTGTATTTAACATGAACTGCTTTTGGAATTAGTCGATTTAATAAGTTTCCAAGTGAATGTGTGGGTCGTTGTTAAAAATTGATTGTGATTAAATGAATTGGTTGCTTAATAATTAGTTAATATTTAATGTATAATTAATTAATATTTAACGTATTATTATTTTTAATTGATATTTAGTACATAATTATTTTCGTTACAGGGAGGTTTTAAAGAGGGATTCTCCATTGAATTTCTTAACGGTGTTTGGTGATTTTGCAGTGTTATATTTTCGATTTTTCCAATAATTTGACTGGAATCCATTCTCAAATTGTTACTAATGTGAAGGTCGTGTATTGCGTCTTTGGATTTAAAGTTCTTGTCTGTCTGCTTTGCAGTAATGTCTTCAACCGTAACTACCTCCTCTCGAACCAGGTCTGGAAGTACCAGCGCTACATCCTCGTCATCGAATACGAATCGAAACCGATTCTACCGTCTCCGTTGATTATTCTCTGTCATCTCTACTTACTTGCTAAATACGTGCGCAGAAAATGGCTGAATAAGAAGAAATTTCTGGACAACGGACTCAGTAAGATGCGTTCTTCGTATCTGATCTGATCTTGGTTTACAGACACTGTGGACTCTTAACCCCTTAACTGGGTGCCCCGAGTAGCGCTCGTCCATTTTACATTGAGTTACAAATAGTTGCCCAGTTAAGGGGTTAATTGCAAATGCTTTCGTGGGAGGATTTGATGAGACGCGATGCACGGCAATGTGTGAAAGTTTGCAATCGCATTCTCTTTTTTCTATTATTTTTTTTTAAATTATGTTTTCAATTATTTTGAGTTATGTGTTGGTTTGAGGAGAAGTAGAAGAAATTGAATAGAGGGAAGGAAATAGTAAATGATAAAAGAAATCAAAATAAGAATTAAGAAACAAAATTTTAAGAGAGGCAGTTCCAAACTTTTGCATACCACTGTATTTATGCAGTTTGATCATTGAGCAGAACTTGATACATTGAAGCTACTTAAGTACTTAACCAGTGTATAGCTGTGCTTAATTAGTATTTAGCAGCTTCTAATTTGTCCCTTTCTAGACTTAATGCTTAATGCTTGTATTTGCTTTTCTTATTCTACAGGTCGGTGCAAAAAACCGGACTATATTCAATGCGAACCTAAATGTGACTAGTTCGGTTTTTTTGCGCCACCCTGTATATATCTCGGCTCCATCTCTGGCTAATCCTAGTTATACATACTGTCTTCTATAAGCACCTATCAGTTGTGTGAATGTGAACAGACCAGCCCTGAGGCTGTACGGTTAGGTGGATTTGACTGTTTTTGTGTTGACTCGGAAAGAGAGAATGTTTGTGAACTTATGTAAACTACAGGGTGGCGCAAAAAAACTGGACTAGTCACATTTAGGTTTGCATTTAATATAGTCCAGTTTTTTGCACCACCCTGTACATTGGTATTTATAATTACGGTAATTTGTTCTTTGAAATAACCATGTTTATGACCGGCAGAAACTATGATCTAACTTAGCGCAAGTCATTTAAAAACTTAACTCTGTGTGAGTGTGTGTGTGTGTGTGTGTGTGTGTGTGTGTGTGTGTGTGTGTGTGTGTGTGTGTGTGTGTGTGTGTGTGTGTGTATGCCTTTGTCAATTGTGATTTCAGAGTGTTTTTTGGACGATAGTGCCATTGAACGGTTGCATGACTTTGAGGAGGAATGCATGGAGATCTACTATCGGGAAAAGGAGAGCAAGAATGCCATTTCTGTCGACGAGCGTATGAGAGCAACCGTTGAACGGTCAGCTGCAAAGAAACATTTTCTGTCCATCGGCTTTCCATAGTATTCAAATATGACGCAGTTAATAGTTCTGTTATTTTGGCCATTTCAAAGAGTTCTTCTGATGTTGTTTTCTTACTCGCTTTTTTAAAGAAATTGATCGATTTTTTACTGAACAGCAACACGCGTGACCAGAGTGAATATGAAAGGGACACATCATAAACTAGAGACAAGAATGTGAAGAAGTGCAAAAAATTAAGAAATGATGATTTCATTTTGACACGGGGACCCCTGGGAAAATATTGATATGACTAGGGGGCCGCAGATCAAAACAGTTTTGGAACTACTGATGAGGACTATTTGTGATTTTTCTTCTTCTTTCTTTCCTTCTGTCTTTCCCTATTGGGTTGGACGATGAGTCTGAATGAGTTCCTTCCACTTCTGTCTGTCTCTTGTTGCTTCTGGTCAATTGGATGAAGTTCCAAATAAGCAATACACGACCTTCACATTAGTAATGATTGTCAAATTATTGGAAAAATTGCATAGATAACACTGCAAAATCACCAAACACCGTTAAGTTTGTGATTTGGAATAATAATAATAATATTATTATTATTATTTTGACTGCTTTGATTTTTACTCTGTAGGCTGGAAAACATTTACCTCCGAATTGATGACATAAATCAAAAGGAGAACTCAATACGCTCGAGTCTCGGCTCTTTGGAGGGTCACGTAATGGCGTTGGAAAACGTGACGCTGCAGACAAATCAAGCCCTACATGAATTGCAGGTGTTTCTGACGGCCAACGTTCCTCTGATCGCCTCCGAATCTCAGGCAGCATTGGACAGCGCACTGCAGCTTTCTGCTTCGGATCTTCCCGGACCGGGTCTCCCGATGTCCGGCGACTTTCACGAGTTTAACGAGAAGAAGCTGGGGCCGTTCACGGAATACCAGAAATTTCAGCGGTGCCGGGGAATTTTCTGTCGCAATCTTTCGTTGATGAGTCCCGGACCGTCGCAGTTTCAACAGCGTCGATGCGTCCCGCGAAGAGCGCGGCACAATTCTTGTTCTGCGTGTCCGACGAAGCACGACGCCGACGGCGATGCAGACAGGCGATCACAGAAGCCGGAGCCCCGCGTCAAGTTTAGCCTTGACGTCAACAAGGGATCGAACGTGCGCTCGAACTCTACCGTTTGTCGTGGCTTGGCGGGTGGCAGAGATGTCAGCGACGGAAGGCTTCGCGGCTTTTGCCGACCGCACACCATCGGAACCGACCTCCTGCAGATCTCCGGTCGGATTTCGATGCTGACGTCACCGCTGTCCCCGATAATCACTCCGATCCGGACGGAATACACGAGCATCACCGACGACATCGACACGGCGAGTGTCACCCACCGCAGCCCCCCGAGTACGCCGACGGTCCATCCGTGGGTCTACCATGCGGAGGGGAAGCGGAAGAAGGCAGCGGCAGCCGGAAGAAAGCGGAAGCGGCAGCTGCCAAACGACCAGCTGAAGAAGGCGGAGGAGACGGTCCACAAGCAGATGGAGTTCATCGTTCACAAGCGGATACGCCAGCTGTCGCTGACGGAAACCGAGAGCGCCGGGAACCTGGCGAAGCACGCGCTCGAGTCGCTCGAAGACGGGTCGGAGGACGACGACGAGGAAAACGGCGCGCTGCCGCTGCACCACAGTGACGACGAGGCGGCGACGTCGGCCGGCGTCGCGGCCGGCAGCACCGAAGGCGGACTCAAGCCGATCAAGTCGGAGCCGGTCCTGAAGAAACACCAGCGACACGACGCGTCGGACGGCGATCGGAGAGCTTCGGAATTCGAAGTCATCGTCGACGTTCACGAAGACGGAGCGGACGGTGGAATTTCGGAGAAAAACATCGCATCAGAAGAAGCAATCTCATTCAACTTCGGGGGCGACGTCACAATTGGACACAGCTGCGAAGATCTTACGTCCATCGCTAACAAACGGCCGTCGAATAACATTGACGGCACAGTCTCTTTTACCGTAGGAAAGGATCGTCCCTCTCCCGCCATTCCCTTCAACACTAATTCCACTTCCTCTTGTTGACTTGTTAGAAAAATTTGCACTGCCGAAATATTATCCAATCGCTATACTCCTGAGATCTCTGAGTCGTGCGCGCGCTCAGTTTATATCAATGCTCAGTTAAATCGAGATTCGCCTGCGATGCTCAAGTATTGCGGTTTCAAATTCTTCCGGGTTTAGGTGGATGCTTTGTTTATGCATAGTTGGTGTCAGTGGCGTAGCCAGGATTTTCAGAAGGGGGGAGTTTGGTTTTGACGTGACCAACTTCGAAAAAATCTTGACAAGGAAAAAAAGGTCATCTTCAGCTTTCCTTCTTCTATTTTTCATGTAACGCATGAAAAATAGAAGGAAAGATGAGGATGATGAAGAAGATGAGGATGATATTTTTCATGCATTACATTCTATAGCCAAGGGGGTTTTCACCCCTAAAATCACGTCCCAAAATAAAAAAATGTATACAAACTCATTTTTTAAAATTTTTTCGGTAGCTAAGGGGGGTTTAACCCCCAACCCTCCCCTTTGGCTACGTCACTGTTTGGTGTTACCTGGATTCATAATTTGCTGATTAACTTAGGACTTGGTCCTTGCTCTGAGGTCCCTGGTTGTCGGTCAATTCTATTTGTAAACCATGATATTCTATGACTTAACGGATTCCATATCATCCGCGCTGTGCTATGGTGTTGACGTCGATACTTAGCCTTTGCAATGGCTGTCAGGATGTTGAATTTTTTTTTGGAGTGTTCGAACTGTTTTTGCCCCCCCTGACCGAGAGGTTTTTCGAACTGTCTGACCATGACTCTAGTTTTAGGTAATAATTATATATTTAGCTGTCATTATATTGTTGATTAATGCACTCGGTGCTGTTTGTCGTTTTGCACCAAATGGCTGTTTTATATTGAGTATTAAGGGGCTGTGGTGTTGTAGATACACTTTCGTTTTTTTTTGTAGGAGGTGATACCATTGATTGTGTTGGGTGTTGTTGTAGCAGGTGCGATTTACCTGGATAGGGTCTGACTTGATTATTTTGTTCGATTAGTTAATCCTCGATTATTAGATAAGTTTTTTTATCTAACTGCGGAAAATGAGATTCTGTTGGTTTTTAGAATTATTATTATTATCGTTATTATTATTATTATTATTATTATACTATCAGTAGATTATCCCATTGTGATAACTGATGTTGTTTATATTATTATTATTATTATTATTATTATTATACTATCAGTGGATTGTCACATTGTGATTACTGATGTTGCTTATTTATTATTATTATTATTATTATTATTATTATTATTATTATTAATATGGACTTGTCCTTTTTAAATGCTCTTTTTGTAATAGTATTGCAGTATTTGTCATAATGTCATCCATATTTGACTACCATGGATCATGAAGAAGGTGTCTCTTGGTTATTTTTCTTGGTATTGGACTGTTATCTAGCAATAGTTTCATCTTGTAATCGGTTTGTGATGTGCAGAGAGACACTATATTGGCAATTAAAGGATGATTTCCTAGCATTAGATATCAACTCATTTTTTAGATTTGATTTTAAGTATTTTTGGTGTTCATGAGAATTGTTTGTGTTTGTGATTGGCAGTTTTTTTTATAAAAAAACGTTGAGCGTGTGATCTTTCAAAATCTTTTTTAAATTGTAATACTGTACTAGTTGAGTTGAAATTTTGATGTGTAGACCTTCAGGATTTTAAATTTGAAAAAAAGAAGAATGGGAAAGCTTCATATGTTGATTATGCAGATTTCAAATTACCTTGGAACTGGACACCCTCCCCACACTTTATTTCTCTGATGACCTTTTTTGCTTGTTAGATTTTTAGAGACCTGATAACTTTTTTGCTTGTCAGAATTTATTTGAGATTTGATAAGGTTTTTGGGTTTTTTGCCTGTCAGACTTTTTTCTGGGATGACTTTTTTCACAGTTATTCGGCAGAGACCCCACATTTTACCGACACTCGGGGATATTCTTACACCCTAACCCCATTTGAGGTCGACACCCCCACCCCCAATTCACAATCCTAGAAATATCCCTGCCGACACCACTCCCTAAATTCAGTGGCGGCTCTAGGATTTGGCAAGTGGGGGGCCGTTGGGTGGCAACTTCTTCTAATCAGGGGGGCAACCATTTGTTGTTTAATGTATGTAGCATTAAGTATAGGGTCTCAACTGGGGGGCCAGGCAGTCAATAGGGGGGCACGGGACCTCCTGGCCCCCCTTGTGGAGCCGCCACTGCCTAAATTCACAATCCTAGAAATAACCCCGGTTCACTATAAGTTATTTCCGCCATTCAACGGCCGCGGTTCGAACTTTGCGAGTCTAGACAGAGAACATTGCCACAGAGGTCATTGTCTGCGGCGGGCGTGAGTGCAAAGGTCGCGACCCAATCACTCGATCACATTCGGGTGTGGCAAAAATTTCTGTCGGTGATAAAGCTTCCGCCTGCTTAGGCCTAACCGTCACAGTCCTGTTTATGTCGTTGGATTTCCACTCTGACAAGATGGCGGCTGATAGAGTATGTTACAATGAGTCTGTTACAATTAATCAGAGACTTCGTTGGTGGCATTCCCACTTCGGGGAAGGGATGGTTTCGAACTTCGTATCTTAACGCTGGCTGCCCGCAGGCTAGTATAGTAATTGCCAGATAACTTGGCTCTTTCTATCAGATCCTGTGATACGATTACCCAAGAATAATAATATGCTTCGCAGATTTCGGAAAGGCTGGTAAGTTTCATCCACCCTGAATAGCTGGAGCTCTGGCGTAGCCACGGCGGGGGGAGGGGGCGGGTCTCCTATGTTCTGGTTGGATTTTTTGCGAACCGTTGAGAAATTGGGGGATGGGTTGCATGGTCGAAGAAAATAGGCCTACGTGAATGTGCATAGATCTCCTCAACTACGTCTCTTTGTCTCTTTGTATTACTCGTGGAAGACTTTCACCCATAACGAAGATACCCCATAGTCCAGAACCCTGGCTACGCCACTGGGGTAGAGTTGTGTGTGAGAAGTAGACCCCATATTTTTGTGGGGGGAGGATAAGACACAAGCTGGCTGGTATTTATTTACAGAAAAGACAAATAGAGGGTGGCGAATATTAATAATAATAATAATAATAATAATAATAATGCACTTTTATAGCACCATTATTTTATAATACTTTAAAAGTATTCAATCGATGGTACTTCAAATTCATCAGCAAAGGGTGAGGGTGTCCACTGTAGATGGCGGTTGTAAAGCTTACCACCAGGGTTATTTCTAGGATTATCAATTTGGCGGGGGGTGTCGGTATATTTAGGGGGTCTCTGCCGAAAAAAATCTGACAAGCAAGAAAAAGGCCATCCCAGGCTCAGATTGGGGGGTGTCGGTCTCAGATTGGTGGGGTGCGTCGAGGAGGTGTTAGGGGGTGTAAAAATATCCCTGCTTACCACTATCACAGATCAGTGGCGGCTCCACCGGGGCCCGGGGGACCCGTGCCCCCTAATGAGTGCCTGGCCCCCCAGTGGCCCCCTGTTGGGACCCTATACTTAATGCTACATACATAACAACAAATGGTTGCTCCCCTCATGATTAGAAGTTGCCACTCCAACGCCCCCTCCCACACTTGCCAAATCCTGGAGCCGCCACTGTCACAGATATTAGAGTGAGATATTTTCCATCGTTCTTCTTTGTGTGCAAAGCGATATAAGTTTCTAGTAGCCTAGTGTTAATTATTTCCCCGAAAGTTCTAAAGACTACGGTGTCCCAAAGTGGACATAGATGAACACATTGAAATAATTTCGCTTGCATGGATATCTTCTGGTGAGAACGATTTCCTGTCTGTGCTTCCGTACTTACCTTTACGATTTTGGCGGCGTGCCAGAAAGTCACGCCCCAGTCATGACAGTGTTTCAAGTTTCGCCTATGATGTCAGCATTAGCTGTCACCCGCCTAAATTCACAAAAATTTTCAGATAACGCCTTAGGCCTATCGAATAAGTTAGACTGATAAGATATGCCGAACAATCGACCAACAGTGATGTCCGTGTAGGCGACGAACTCGAACGAAATTCTGAAAGTATTTACTCAATACTCATTACTCGGTACTCAATAATCTAATTCACGAGTACAAATTCGACTAAAAATAAACCGGAACATTATACAGTATAGTTCAGGATGGATCAACAAGAAAGTGTTAAGCTTCGACACAAAAGTCAATTTAATTTGCTGTCTATTTTGGCATTAAAAACCCAACTATATGATCGCTGATTTTGTGGTACGCTGTGTATCTGGCAGAGGTATTTTTCACCCCCTAACACCGCCAATACACCCTCCCCAATTTAAGACCGACACCCACCAACACCCCCAATATCAGCTATGGGATGACCTTTTTGCTTGTCAGAATTTTTTGTACGGGATCCCCAGAATTTGCGGACACACCCCGAAATTTATAATCCTAGAAATAACCGTGGTATCTGGACACGTTGGGATTAGTGCACAATAAACCCGTACAGTGGCGTCGCCAGGAATTTTCGGTTGGGGGGCAAAAGGGGCTAGCGTGTCAGATTCCATACCCCTCATAACCCCCTCCACAGAAAACTTTCTCGCCGGATTTGCGCGAATCTGGTAGGTAGTCTGGGCAGGTTGGGGACAGTTGCCCCCGTTTGCCTCCCCGTGGCGACGCTAATGTTAGAACGCCTCCACCATGACAACCCCCGTCATTCCATAATGCTAATAATGCATAAGATTTGTGCAAATTCAACCGCAATTTTTGAAATTTACTTCGTCCTGTTAGAGATCGATTTCAAGTACCATATTGAGCGACTATCTTTAGCATCCTTTAATAAATCGATATCAATCGCTATTGCAATCATAGGCCATCGCCTTCTCCGTTTAAAACAACTCATCCATGTGGCGTCGTTATTCCATAATGCTAATAATGCACAGGATTTGTGCAAAATCAACCGCATTTTTGAAATTTACTTCGTCGGAGTTCGTCCTGTTAGAGATCGATTTCAAGTACCATATTGAGAGATTATCTTTAGCATCCTTCAATACATCGACGTCAATCGCTATTGCAATCTTAGGCCATCGTCTTCAGGTTGGGGGAGTGGCGTCGCCTGGAATTTTTGTTTGGGGGCGGGGCTAGCATGTCAACCCGTACGCCCCTACCCCCTCAGAAAACTTTCTCACCGGATTTGGAATCTTAGGTGGTAGCAGGTTGGGGAGTTGCCTCCATTGCCCCCCCCCCCGTGGCTACGCTAATGAACCCGTACAATATAAGTCAGTAGCATCTCGTGGCAATATGACCACGTATCATCGTATACATCACTACATTATGGTGTGTTATGTAATTTAATTTATAGCGCCGCGTTTTGACTTTGCAAGTAGTCCCTAATCCCCTATGCTTATCACTAATCGAAATAGTCTTTGTGTCCTTAGGGGACCCTTGTGGTCTACAGAGCACAGGCAGGCGTCTAATTGAATTAATACATTTGACATATGAATTAAGTGCATTTGGGCGAAGCTGGGTCGGTAACACTGCGTGATTTGTGATATAATTGAGAATGTTACACGCCCTTTGGCTACAACCCCAGAACTACCGGTAAGCGAAACCTTAGAATAGGCCGCTTTTGTCGGCGAATTCTGCATTGAATTATTTAAATAACGTTGAAACGTGTTTTTCTCAAAGCGAGAGAGGAAAGAGAGGAGAGCGTGGAGGGGGTGAGAAGGGGATGGGAGACGGAGAGAAAGGGCTCAGTACCAGGACAGATTCGTTACATTTTATTAAGCTTATTAGGATATAGTCGACTTAATGACTGCTGGATAGACATCATTATGTCATGGTCTAACATGAAAGGAGCTCCGCTATTGGAAGCAGTTTTATAGAGAAAGGGAGCAGTGGAGAATTATTGCTCAACGTTGCGGCCAACCTTCGCATAGCGACGACGGCTTCATGACATGACATGATCGACATGACATGACAGTGGCGGCTCCAGAATTTGGCAAGTGGGGGGACTTCTAAGCATATGGAGCAAGCTATTTTTCATAAATCAGGACTAGTCTAGCTGCTTAGAATGAGTGCACAAAATATGGGCGGGGGGGCGCACTGGGGCAGGCATTCAATAGGGGGCACGGGTCTCCGGCCTGCCCTGTGGAGCCACTCGAGGGTCAATTTTCAAAATCTCAGATTCATCCCAAAATATAAAAAGTGTGTGTGTGTGTGTGTGTGTGTGCGACATGAGATCTTTCCCATTTTACTTCTGCGAGTTGTAATTTGTGTTTGGGGATATGAATGGGTCCTGGCTGTTCTGTGGGGGCGTGTGGGGGTGGGGGTTTGGAAGCTTTGCCTTTTGTCGGTGTCCTAAACTTCGCCCATTCTAGTTCCGACGACCGTATCTTATCTATCGATAGATAACGAGGCGATTGGTTTCCTCGTGTTTTGTCAGCAGCCTCTGATCGCCTTATATCCTTCTGCTCTGTTGAATCCATTCCAACCCACCGCCATTGGTCATCGTACAATAATTTCGACCTACCACCCTCCTCTTCCTCCCCTCCCTTCCTCCCCGCTCCTTCTTCCTCCTCCTCCTCCTCTATCCGTACCTCGAGCCGACGGTGCTGAGCCAGGCCGTCCGTCAGTTAGCGGGCGTTGGGTGCAAGAAGTCCGGAGGAGCCGGATGGGCGGCGGGTGGGACGGCCGGGTATGTCGGGACTCGGGACCAGGCGTGGCCGCGTGGGCGGTAGGCAGTGTGGTTATGCCCCAGGAAAGAAGTCGCTGGCGTCAGCACTTTTCGAAGCTTAGAACGGTGTCGGATGTTAATCACCTCTAGAGTCTTTTTGGCTGCTGCTGCTGCTGCTGATGATGATGATGATGGCGCAGAATGCCGGTTAACTTACCCGGCGTATTTGACGGAACTACGTTCTAAATCTCGAGGTCCGTCTTCGGCTCGAAATTGTGGAAATTCAAGACGGATAGGTCTACCACCGCTGAGCGACGGAGCTCTGCGAGTGAAAAAGTGCCACTGATCGGTCGGTCGGTAATCGAAAATAAGTGCGTGAAAAGTGCGTTCACGCTCCAACGATTGCTAACGACAACCCGGCAGATTACAGGAAAGCACCGATGAGTATACATGTACGGCGTTTCGATGCCAGCCGAAAAGTAGGCCACGATTCCTCGGAATATTGATCCAGTCGGCCTCGTTATGTCCTACTTTGAAATTCGCAGGCAACAACAACGACAACAACAACGACATTATCATCATGCAACGACGTCGTCGTTGTCGTAATTATTGATTTTTTTTAAAACATCGAGTGCAGCTTCTTCTAGGAAGGGTGAAAAATTGAATT
The DNA here is from genome assembly GCA_018105865.1 of Metaphire vulgaris. Taxonomy (NCBI): domain Eukaryota; kingdom Metazoa; phylum Annelida; class Clitellata; order Crassiclitellata; family Megascolecidae; genus Metaphire; species Metaphire vulgaris. The sequence goes on from CM030863.1 coordinate 10,999,715, forward strand.
CGTATTTGACGCGTTAAGAATAAATAATTCACCTGTTATACCTTGACGGAATCGATCGCCTATTCTTACCTATGCAGGGAGCAAAGTGGAAGCGCAGAGCAGCATCTGTTGGGCTTCTTCATTAGCAACGGACTAACGAGGAATTGGGCTTCTTCATTAATTAATCAGGACCTAACAACGGCTGAGCTAAAAACATTTGGCGTTGTTCGTCAGAGACTAGAATCGTACAGTGCTCTGAGGTTGATCTGTCTAAGCCGAGCTCAGGCGATCGGGAGTCTAATTGACTCCTTTGGGACCTGATTGACTCATTCGGAGACTAAATGACTCGGCGCCCATGCATGGAGAGACTCGGGGTCCGTTCGGCGAGTCTCCTGTACGCTGGACTTCTGGTTCTTCTCTTTCCCCGCCTAATTGCCATTTTCGCAGCAGATTACGACGGTCTCTCGGGTAAGCGGCGGTTTCAGAATTAGAGCAATTTTATTCTCAAAGAAGGAAGGCTCTCTCCTTCAAATCTTGTGAGAACGCTGGCGTAGCCAGGTTTTTTGAATGGGGGCGGGCGCACGCCATTTTTCGCATAGAAAAGAGGTCGTCAAGAAATTCTTGAAACATCGATTGATTCTGCTCCAATCCCACGACGGATCCCATCCAGAATAGGGGGCCCGACCTCCGTGCCTCCCCCCCGGTAGCTACGCCAATGCTTGGGAGTTGCGCAGGGCGAAGATAGATTGCAAAGTAGATTCGCGAACATTTTGCTTAATTTTTTTCTCAGATGCGAATTTTTTACAAATGTTAAAATTGTTTGATAGTCTTGGAAGCTTCGAAGACCAATATATAGCGCTGTGTTGTAAATGTTTGATTTCGAAATTTTTATCGTCTGTAGGCCTATCTGTCTTGTGAATTTGAGGGTGTGTCTTTCTGTCTGTCTCGCTGTCGCTCTGACAGTGTCTGTTTGTGCGCCTGCTTCTTTTCACCGTGCTAAACCCCCCTCCTCCCCCAACGCCAGAAGTCTTCTTTGGAAGAGCGAAGGTCATTTCACATTTAAGGATGCATTCAAGGTCAAATATGAATCTGCGTCTATGATTCCTTTTCTCCACCTTTATCGAATATCGTTGGACTAGGAACGGGTTCCTTTGTGAGCTTACTATAGCGCCATTACGGGCAATGGTATCTGTTAAAAAACAAAAAAAACTATCAGATCATCGTCAAATTCATCTGATCATACTTCCCCTCTTCTCCCTCTTCTATTCCTTCACCCTCCCTCCCTTCTCCTCCACACACCCCACTCTACTGGAGTTCCTTTCTCTGATGTCATCCTATGATTTAATTTCCCGCAGTTAATTCATCATTTTCTCATCGCATTTAAGTATCAGAAGGAAAATAATTAACATTATGAAAAACAATCAGATTCATTTACTAAAAAATTTCGATTATTATTTAAAATAAGAGTTAAGGTCAAATATTGTAGTATAACAAATTCAAAAATTAAGATAGATTGCATAATTATTGGTAGCGAAGAATTGCGATGCTAAAAGGGAACAGATGGAGAAAGAGAAATCAATGTATAAAATTCTCCTCCTTCCCCATCGACACATCTCCGAATTTTCCAATCCAACCGCTAATTCAGATATTCTCGTACATTCCATCCGCTTCTCCGCTACCGGCTTTAGCTCCTCGGTACTAGACAGGGCGCTGGTACTGCAGTACTTGTTCTGTAGTAGGCCTACTGACGAGTACTGACCCCTTTTCACTTGTTGGCATGATTTTGCGCTGACGCGAAAAGGAATGATTCCGAACACGTCTGCGTCGACAAATAGTAAACACATGAACATGAATCACAGTTGAAAAATTTTAACCATCCGGGTCTCTGCCGGGAGGGTGGAGTGGGGGGGGGCGACCACCCATCGAAACACGCCGATGAACGATCTCCCTTTGGCCCGAGGCAAAGGCTACGACGCTCGCTTTGCTCAACGGTCTGTAATCCTTGAAAATTAATTCAGGGTTCGGAGAGGAATTGCTTCTCAAAAAATAGGTCAACGCATTGTACTTTCCGAAGAGGACGCTAGGCTTGGTCGATTTATAGTAGAGTAGTAGTAGTAGTAGTAGTAGTAGTAGTAGTAGTAGTAGTAGTAGTAGTAGTAGTAGTAGTAATAATAATAATAATAATAATAATAGTAGTAGTAGTAGTAGTAGTAGTAGTAGTAGTAGTAGTAGTAGTAGTAGTAATAATAATAATAATAATAGTAGTAGTAATAATAATAATAATAATAATAGTAGTAATAATAATAAGTAGTAGTAGTAGCAGTAGTAGTAGCAGTAGTAGTAGCAGTAGTAGTAGTAGTAGCAGTGGTGGTAGCAGCAGCAGTAGCAGCAGTAGTAGCAGCAGTAGCAGTAGTAGCAGTAGTAGTAGTAGTAGCAGTAGTAGTAGCAGTAGTAGTAGTAGTAGTAGTAGTAGTAGTAGTAGTAGTAGTAGTAGTAGTAGTAGTAGTAGTAGTAGTAGTAGTAGCAGTAATGTACAATTTGGAATGATGCAAAAATATTGCGGGATATCGTCTTAGCAAAGACGGTATAGGCCTAAAGGTTTGGTTTACAACGAGAATCAGACGGGGATATAGACTAGTAGACAGACAGACAGACGGACAGACACAGACAGACAGACAGACAGACAGACAGACAAAGGGAGTAATTATTTGAAGAAGGGGAGTATATATAGGCATTTCAGTGGAGTGCCGTATATAGTTCCTTCGTCTGTTTTTCCGATCCGTCTGGTGGAAGCTCTGAGGTCGTCCATGGCAGTCGGCCACTTTGTTTCTGTCTCTCAATCCATCTTCTTTCGACAAACCACCGATAACGGATTTTATCTTCTCATTTTCCATTAATTTCGGCCGAAATTCCGACGCGCGTTGATCTGGTTACAGGTACTACTTATCGCGGCGGACGTATCGCGCCGGCCTGTTCGCCGCCTTCTGCGTGTATTCGTCCGCATTGGTGGCATCCGTCATGCTGGACGGACAAACGGCTAGTTAGACTGTTAGACGTCGATAACTCTGTGACGAAGGCCCGTGTATTAGATAGGTTCCCTTTCAGTGGACAAAATTTCCAGATCCTATGCATGGCCGGATTAAGGTCCGAGTGGGCCGGGGATTGGGTGAGAAAATCTCTGACAAGCAAAAAAAGGTTATCTCTAAAATCGGTGGGCCTATTTTCATGATGGACCGGGGGGACGGGTACAGCCCCCTCAGCCCCCGCCTTAATATGGCCCTGATTCTATGAATCTATAGGTCAAAGATAAAAGTAGTCTGGTCTGCTCTGTCGATGAGGTGATTTTGAGGACAAGGGGCAAAGGGCAAAGGGCATGGTCGAGTCCGTTACCAGTTTCCCTCCTCTTTTCCACCCAGACTCAAGACAAGAAATCCCAGATGCGAAATTCTAAGAGCTAGTCGTGATAATAGCGATAATGAAGATGATAACGACGACGATGATAACAACTACGACCGCTGCTACTGTTCATACACGATCCAGTTAAACAGGATGATGAAATGGAAACTCAGTTTAATTACTAATCTAACATTAGAACGAATTTCATTGACTTTATGTAGCGCACGCTTGCTTTGCCTGTCTCTACATCTGGTTAGTTTCATCGTGCTAAACTACCCCCGCCCCCGCCCCATTCTACCAGTGGCGTAGCCAGGATTTCCGAAAGGGGGTTTGAAAAAAAATCGTCGATAACCGCCAAAGAGGGTTTCACCCCAAAAATCGCCTCAAAAAATAAAAATTGCATGGAAATACATCAAAATTGTTTTCCCGCCGTCCAAGGGGGGTTTAACCCCCAACCCCCTCCGTGGCTACGCCACTGCATTCTACCCCATCCAACCACATAAGTCTTCTAAGAGCGAAGACAAGAGCTGGTTATGATTTCAGTTATTGCAACTTAGTCGGATCTATTGTTGCTGTTGTTGGTGGTGTTGATAACGACGGTGATGATACTGATGACGACGACGATGAGGATGATAATAATGACAACGAAAATTATAGTGATGATGATGATGATGATGACGCCTGCGAGGATGATGAAGGTGATTATAATGATACTGCTGCTGATGATGATGAAGATGATGGGTGATGGTAACATAACATAACATAACATAACATAACATGGTTTAAGTGGTTCAGTAGGGACTGCCCTGTGTGAAAACCACTGTATGGTAATGGTGATGATGATATTTATGATGATCATGGGCGTCCGGAGGGGGGTGCAAGGGGGTGCAATTGCACCCTCCTGGAAAAATTGTGGAGTTATGAAAAAGTAAAATTACTCGTTTCTTTCATCACAAGTCCCTGTTTTGCACCCGCTGGAAACAAAATTTGCGGACGCCCATGACGATGATGATGAAGACGAAGATGATGATGATGATGATGATGAAGACGACGATGGTGATGATGATGATGATGACAGATGTCGAAATCGTGTATCCAGCGGGCGATGCAGTGTTCGTGGAGGCGGGTGAGTCGTTTACTGTGAAGTGTATGGCTGACGCTGGTTCCTCGTACGCTGGTTCCATGACGGCCAACCGCTGACGACGTCACGCGGGGTCGTCATAACGACGTCACTGGACGTCGACGTCGGTCGCCAGACGTCGCTGCTGACGCGATTCGACGTCGGAAGTCGCGAAACCGGAAGCTACGAATGCCGCGACATCCGGTCGGGAAACCGGAAGCGGATCACGGTCGAAATGTCACGACGACGACACGCAACAAGTACGCCTACTACCATTAAAACATCATCATCATCTTCGTCGTCATCATCATCTTCGTCGTCGTCGTCATCATCTTCGGCTTCGGTGTCATTGATATCGTCGTAGTTATCATCATCGACATCAACGTCATTCGTTGTCTTCATCATTTTCGTCGTTGTCATCATCTTCGGCATCGATGTCATTCGTTGTCTTCATCATTTTCGTATAGACGATGAATTTCGGTATTCTATAAAAATCGTTTAATCATTAGACAACGACCTGCAGTCCTTTTATGATGATGATGACGACGACGACGAACGACGGAGGAAGAATTACCAAACAATAAAAGTTTTTATCCTTTTATTAAAATTATATTTGCTGCTGCTGCTGCTGATGATGATGATAATGTCGATGACGTCACTTTTGACAGTTCCGGTCGAAATCATCGAACCGATTTCTAAGTCTCTGGTGGTCGACCTCGGGTCGACCTTTGAACTCAAGTGCATCGGACCTCCGACCTCGTTCTTGGTCTGGTTCTTTGGCGGTCAGACGATCGACGTCATCGACGACGGCCGAATCACCGTTCGAAGGTCGTTCGAAGGTCAGCGCGACCACGTGACTAGCGTCCTCCGGATGACCTCCGTGACCCCGGGTCGCCAGGGGTCGTACAGCTGTCGGGACCGGGTCGACCCGGCGAACCGCGACGACGCGACCGTCTTCGTCAGGGACGGAGGAGGAGGAGGGAGGAGGAGGAGGAGGAAGAGGAGGAGGAAGAAGAGGAGGAGGAGGAGGAGGCGGAAGAGGTCGGTGTACGAGGAGTTGAGACAGCAGCATAGGCGGATTTTTTTATTAACCCCTTAACCGTGTATTTAACTGTAACTCAATGTAAAATGGAGAGATATATCCGGGATTCCCAGTTAAGGGGTTAAAGGCTTTGGTAGGCTTAAGCTTACCCAACTAATCCCACCAAAACAAAACATGACCAGACCCCCATGCTAGCCTACCCAAATATTAAACTCTAAATCCGCCTATGGACAGCAGTGATGATGATGATGATGATGGTGGTGGTGGTGGTGATGATGATGATGATTATTATTATTATTATTATTATTATTATTATTATTATTATTATTATCATTATCATTATCATTATCATTATCATTATCATCATCATCATTATGATGAGTAGGCGGATGATGATGATCGTCGTTTTTGTCGTTGCAGGAGCCGCAAACGCCTCTGCTCCGGCAGTCTCTGTCGATCGGGTGTCGGTCAAGGTCGGAGGGGAAGCGAGTCTCGACTGCAGCTTCAGACATGCGCAGAAGGTGGGAGGAGGAGGAGGAGGAGGAGGAGGCAGGCAGAGGAAGAGGAGCAGGAGAGGAAAGAAAAAGAGGAGGAGGAGGAGGAGGACTTCGTCATCGAGTGGATGAAGGAGAATTATTGGTTGTCGGGACATGGAACGAAATACCTCATCACCTGGAACTCCACCCAACTGACGAGCAATCTAAGGATCCGAAATACAGGTGAGATATCCGTAATACCGGTTAGATATCCGCAATACAGGTGAGATATCCGTAATACAGGTGAGATATCCGTAATACAGGTGAGATATCCGTAATACAGGTGAGATATCCGTAATACAGGTGAGATATCCGTAATACAGCTGAGATAGCCGTAATACCGGTTAGATATCCGTAATACAGGTGAGATATCCGTAATACAGGAGAGATCAACGGCGTTTGATCTGTGCGGTGGGAATCGGAGGGGGTCTAAGACCCTCATTTGTCCAGGCCGAGCACCCACATCCTTTGGACGTGGAAACTGTTGGCTTCTGGCTGTCTGGACCTTGTCGGGGCTTGAAAATGTTTGGGGTGGTCGTTAGCTAGAAATATTACTCCAGCTGAGCTTTTAAAATCGAAAATTGCAGTGGGTGCAGTGGCGTCGCCCGGAATTTTTGGTTGGGGGGGGGCAAAATGGGCTAGCGTGTCAGATTCCTTACCGACCCCTCATCCGCCGCCCCTCCACAGAAAACTTTCTCACCGGATTTGCGCGAATCTGGTAGGTGGTCTGGGGCAGGTTGGGGGCAGTTGCCCCCATTTGCCCCCCCCCGTGGCGACGCTAATGTTTTCATACAGGCTTACTTAGCCTCCTAAACCACTTAAAATCACATAATAATAATAATAATAATAATAATAATTAGTAGTAGTAGTAGTAGTAGTAGTAGTAGTAGTAGTAGTAGTAGTAGTAGTAGTAGTAGTAGTAGTAGTAGTAGTAGTAGTAGTAGTAGTAGTAATAATAATAATATTTTGACGCGGTGAGAATTTGAACGCGATAAGCATTTGAACGCGGTGGGTATTCACTGTGGTTTTCATACAGTGGCGTCGCCAAGAATTTTTGGTTGGGGGAGCAAAAGGGGCTAGCGTGTCAGATTCCACCCCTCACCGCCCCCCTCAACAGAAAACTTTCTCCCTGGATTTGCGCGAATCTGGTAGGTGGTCTGGGGCAGGATGGGGGGGGGCAGTTGCCCCCATTTGCCCTCCCCGTGGCGACGCTAATGAGTGGGTGTTATCATCATCATCATAATCATCATCACCATCATCTTCTTCCTCTTCCTTTTTCATCCTATTTATCATCATCATCATCATCATCGTCATCTTTGTCTTCGTATACTCAACCTCTCCAGATGTCGAGGGTTTGAACCCGGAACAAAACGGGGTAGTGATGATAGGTCAGTGTAAAGGGGACCGATTTCCATGAAGTCAGTCTGCGTGACAATGTGTCTCTGTGTTTAGATAGAAGTGACTGCGGAATCTATCGCTGTCAGATCATTCGACGCCACAGAAGGCATGACGCCCCACTGGCAATCATCTCATTCAACGTTACAAGTAACCACTTGTGAATCCATTTTTTTTAGTCACGTGTGCCTTCCTCTCTCTCTCTCTCTCTCTCTCTCTCTCTCTCTCTCTCTCTCTCTCTCTCTCTCTCTCTCTCTCAACTTCTCATTATTAGATCTATGATCCAGTGGCGTAGCGTGACTTTTGGGGGCCCGGGGAGCAACTTTGCCATGGGGGCCCCAGAGTTTCGAGCTGACGAGCAAAAAAACGTTATCGCCTCCTTTTTCATCCTGACGAGCAAAAAAAGGTCGTAAGCACATCATTTCTAGGGTAAGGGTTAGGGTTAAGTTATTGTTAACCCTAACCTAACCCTAGCTTAGACCCCCTCTTCGGGCCTACATCCCGACCGGGGCCCGGGTGGCTGTCAACAAAGTTCTCCCCGCCCACCATAATAGTTACGCCACTGCCAAGACCTCAAGCGCGACAACCCTCTTATTTTGCCACTAGGCCCTATATTGATCGTATAATGTACACGCTGTGGAGAATTCTATGTGCTTTACAATTTGATCTTTTACAGTAAAATATCAAATTTAAACATCAAAATGAAGTGTCATCAGTAGTATTCCACACTACTGCATGGAACTAAATCGATTTAACCAACATATCCTACTCCACTTTTCCTCACCAAGACCTCAACCGCGACAACCCTCTTATTTTGCCATTATATTGATCATATAATGCACACGCTGTGTAGAATTCCATCTGCTATACAATTTTATCTTTTCCATTAAAATATCTAAATTAAGCGTCAAAATGAAGTGTCATCAGTAGTATTCCACACTACTGCATGGAACTAAACCGATTTCACCAACATATCCTACTCCACTTTTCCTCACCAAGACCTCAACCGCGACAACCCTCTTATTTTGCCATTATATTGATCGTATAATGTACACGCTGTGGAGAATTCTATGTGCTTTACAATTTGATCTTTTACAGTAAAATATCAAATTTAAGCATCAAAATGAAGTGTCATCAGTAGTATTCCACACTACTGCATGGAACTAAATCGATTTCACCAACATATCCTACTCCACCTTTCCCCAGCAAGTCCTCAACCGCGACAACCCTCTTATTTTGCCATTATATTGATCATATAATGCACACGCTGTGTAGAATTCCATCTGCTATACAATTTTATCTTTTCCATTAAAATATCGAATTTAAGCGTCAAATTTATCATCATCAGTAGTATTCCACACTACTGCATGGAACTAAATCGATTTCACCAACATATCCTACTCCACTTTTCCTCACCAAGACCTCAACCGCGACAACCCCGTTATTTTGCCATTATATTGATCGTATAATGTACACGCTGTGGAGAATTCTATGTGCTTTACAATTTGATCTTTTACAGTAAAATATCGAATTTAAGCGTCAAGATGAAGTGTCATCAGTAGTATTCCACACTACTGCATGGAACTAAACCGATTTCACCAACATATCCTACTCCACTTTTCCTCACCAAGACCTCAACCGCGACAACCCTCTTATTTTGCCATTATATTGATCGTATAATGTACACGCTGTGGAGAATTCTATGTGCTTTACAATTTGATCTTTTACAGTATAATATCGAATTTAAGCATCAAAATGAAGTGTCATCAGTAGTATTCCACACTTATGCATGGAACTAAATCGATTTCACCAACATATCCTACTCCACTTTTCCTCAGCAAGACCTCAACCGCGACAACCCTCTTATTTTGCCATTATATTGATCATATAATGCACACGCTGTGTAGAATTCCATCTGCTATACAATTTTATCTTTTCCATTAAAATATCGAATTTAGGCGTCAAAATGAACTGTCATCAGTAGTATTCCACACTACTGCATGGAACTAAATCGATTTCACCAACATATCCTACTCCACTTTTCCTCACCAAGACCTCAACCGCGACAACCCCGTTATTTTGCCATTATATTGATCGTATAATGTACACGCTGTGGAGAATTCTATGTGCTTTACAATTTGATCTTTTACAGTAAAATATCGAATTTAAGCATCAAAATGAAGTGTCATCAGTAGTATTCCACACTACTGCATGGAACTAAATCGATTTCACCAACATATCCTTCTCCACCTTTCCTCACCAAGACCCAGTGGCGTAGCGTGACTTTTGGGGGCCCGGGGCCATCTTTGCCATGGAGGCCCCAGAGTTTCGAGCTGACGAACAAAAAAACGTTATCGCCTCCTTTTTCATCCTGGCGAGCAAAAAAAAGGTCGTCAGCACATCATTTCTAGGGTTAGGGTTAGGGTTAAGTTAGGGTTAACCCTAACCTTACCCTAGCTTAGACCCCTCTTCGCCCCCCCCCCGCCCGGGGCCCGGGGGCTGTCAACAAAGTGCCCCCTTCCGCTTTTCCTAGTTACGCCAGTGCCATGATCTAGACCTAAAAACCCGTCTTTAACTGATATCTGGAAACACCTGGTCTTTTGCTGATGGATTTGAAGTAATATAGATCGAGATACCTTTAGAGCAGTGTTTCCAAACCTATGTGCCGCGGGACACAATTGTGCCGCGGTCTTAGTGTGCCGTGACGAAATGTCAGAAAATAGTAAAATAAAAATTGCAATGCACACAGGTTTTGTATGTCTTCGGTACTTCATTCCTGTATGATGAAAATTGTCCGTAGTCATGATATGATCGTGTTCTAGCTCTTAAAGTTAACCCATTAACTGGGCAACTATTTGTAACTCAGTGTAAAATGGACGAGCGTTACTCGGGGCACCCAGTTAAGGGGTTAATATTATAAATTAAAGCAGGAAATGAAATAAAACATGAGATCACACGCAAATATTAATGTAGACTATAAACAAATTTTTCTCAGCCGTGCCTTGCCCTGAGGTCATCGCCCCTCGCAATGGGCGACTGGACGACTGCCCCCAACCTCCGGTCTACGGTGACACCTGCACTTTCAGCTGCTACCATGGCTACCGTTTGGTCGACCAACGACCCATCGCCTGCGAACGTCGACCAGATGGTCAGACCCACTGGACCAACAGACCTCCAGCGTGCGTCGGTAAGGAACTAGAATTGATCAATCAATAATAAAATAATAATAATAATAATAATAATAATAATAATAATAATAATAATGATGATGATGATGATGATGATGATGATGATGATGATGATGATGATGATGATGATGATGATGATGATGATGATGATGATGATGATGATGATGATGATGATGATGATGATGACGATGACGATAACGATAACGATAACGATAATAATAATAATAATAATAATAATAATAATAATAATAATAATAATAATAATAAATTAATAATAATAATAAGTATTATTATAGTTTCTGCTCATAACGTAACGATGACGTCACTGACGTAACGGTGACGTTGTTCTTCAGCGACGATGATGCACTTGATGGAGATGACGTCATCATCTGACGCAGACGATTCGCTTCCGTCGTCCGTTAGTCACGTGATGCTGCGCGCCGGCGAGAGCCTCGTTCTCGACTGCGGCGGTGTCCGGACGATCTGGCGAAAACGAGGCGCCGTGATCGAAGACGGACGGAAATATTCGGTGGACAACCACTCGCTCACAATCAGAAATGCCGGTACTGAGAATCCACTTACTTACTTGCTAACTTGCTTATTTCGTTTACCTGGTTCTGCTTACTGAAAATAATTACCAGGTAACCAGATCTCTATCTGTCTGTCTGTCTGTCTGTCTGTCTGTGTCTTTCTGTCTGCCTTGCATCACGTGACTGATTCAGGCACTTGTCGACAATAATGTTAAAGGGTGATTATGATAATGACGTCACCATTTAGTTGTATGCATAATCGCAATGATTAATAATAATTCTTTGCCCTTTTAGATCGTTTGGACGTCGGTGTGTACGAGTGCACGTCGGTAAGAAAGTCAACGGTCGGAAGACACAAATTCAACGTTACCAGTGAGTATTTTCAGCACAGTTATCATCGGCGTTGTCATCATCATCACCGTCATCATCATCATCATCATCATCATCATCATCATCGTCATCGTCATCGTCATCGTCGTCATCATCATCATCATCATCATCATCATCATCATCATCATCATCATCATCATCATCATCATCATCATCATCATCATCATCATCATCATCATCATCATCATCATCATCATCATCATCATCATCATCATCATCATCACCATTGGTGCTATTATTAATTTATTATTATTATTATTATTATTATTATTATTATTATTATTATTTATATTATTATTATTATTATTATTATTATTATTATTATTATTATTATTATTATTATTATTATTATTATTATTATTATTTAGCGCTTCTGTGCCCTCTGCTGACCAGCGTCATTGGAGGTGTTATGGTGGGTTGTGATGGTGAGTCACCTGTCCTAGGTGAGACGTGTCTATTCCAGTGTCTACCTGGATTCCACATGACAGGTAGCCGGAGCCGGTCTTGCGAACTGATCGGAACGACCAACTTTCCGTACTGGACTGGAGAGCCAACCGTCTGCATCGGTAGGCCTACTTCTTTCAGTACCTCGTCCAAATGCCCACCGCGTCCAAATGCCCACCGCGTCCAAATGCCCACCGCGTTCAAATGCACATATTTCGGAACCATTAGCGTCGGCTGTGTCGCCACGGTGGCAAATGGGGAAACTCCCCTAACCTGGCTTAGATCTCTTACGAGATTCGCGCATAGCCGGTGAGAAAGTTTTTTGTGGAGGGGTTGGTAAGGAATCTAACACGCCAGCCCCTTTTGCTCCCCTCCCAACCAAAAACTCCTGGCGACGCCACTGGTGTTGTTACCGATCTTATCTAATATCTACTCTAGTGGCTTAGATAGATCTACACTTCTACCAGTGTTGGAGTTGTGGAATTTGAGCTGGGGTCAGGGATATTTCTAGGATTGTGAATTGGGGTGAGGGGGGTGTTGTCGACCTCAAATTGGGGGGTGTCCGGAACTAATTAGTATGCAATTTGTATGCATACCATTGTCACATTACCAAATTTTGGGGTGTCGACTTCAAATGGGATGGTGTGGTGGTTGGGGGTGTTAGGGGGTGTAAAAATATCCCGGTGGGGGGTTGAGGACTGAAATTCAGTGAATGACAGAAACTGCATGTACCCGATATGCGATTTTTGGGAGGGTTGCAAAGTTAGCTTGGAGGTTCAACCCCCTCCCAGGCTCCCCTAACCCCCCAACTCCAACCCTGACTTCTACAGAATAGTATAACGTGTTTTTCGTTGTAGACGCAGCGCAGGCGCTGATTGGCTCCTCTCTTGCCGCCAACATTCCTTTCGACCAATCAGGACGCGCCGTTTTCACTGTCGTCTGCTTTGTTGTCGCGTTTTGCGCGATAGCGAATGATTGACAGCTGCTTCTGGAATATACTGCATCGTATATTCGCCCTTGAATCAATGTATCTCACCGAGTCTACCTCGTTCACAGACGAACCCTGATTGACAGCAAACAGTTTTGTACGATTTTTTTCAAAGGGGCCGTCGATAAAGTGCGTCGCGCTATTTTTGACAATCTTTACCCCTCCCCGTGTCATGTCCTTTTACAGATCTCGGTCACAGGGGCGTAGCGACGGGGGGTATATCGGTATATATACCCCGAAAAATCAGACTACCTTAAATTTTTAATGTGCTTTTAAGATTTTCAAAGTTTTGAAAGATTTATGCCCCCAAATCACATTATACCCCCAAATAATATTCCTGACTACGCCCCTGATCTCGGATCCTCCTAAAATACTTCACAAAAATCGGACCCCTCTTAAAGCGTCGTCCATAAATTACGTTACAAAGGTTTTCCATTTAGTAAACCAAGAGTTTCTCGTTCCATTTTCAGCAGCGAAACAGAGATATTCAACTTCCGGCAATGATGATGAATGTAATTGGGATTTAAAATCCCATGCGCCTAGCATAATATAATTACTATACACCATTGACATCTTGTGCTATAAAACATCCACCAGAAGAGAAAGTAAAATATTACCGTATATATTAAGGTTTACATGTACGGAATGTGTGACGTCACAGTGATCTTTAAACCTCCGCTGTCACATCTTAATAGACCCATCCCATAGAGCGTGACGTATTTTATGGACGGCCCCTTGGCTGGATTTTTAAATAGCAGTACGACAACCCTAATGTCTCAAGGTGATAATTGAAGATGGCGTGGCTGCCATCTTATTCGGGGAACAGTTGTATTTTAATCTTTTTTTAAAAATAATTTTATTCATGACGATTGTCTCCTGAAGATGATTAAAAAGACAAGTCGAAGTCGAAATGAAAATTTCCATCTAAACCCGTTTTATTTTACACGATATAATCCTAAAAACACTGCAAAATAACTCGACTTAAAGAGTAAATAATAATAATCATCACACAAATGGAATGGTAGTTTAAGCACACAAAAGATCACTATCAATGCATACAACTGCATAATCCGTCAATATAACACTAATGATTTGAAAATACCCGATACTGGCTGGTGTTTTATCCAGACTCCAGGCCTTTGCGGGTGAGGGGAGGGGGTGAAATTGCCTTGGCTGGAGGGAAAGAGACACAGTTCAATACAAAATCTTGTGTTGGTGCAGGGATATTTTGGTGGGGGGGGGGTGGGGGTGAATTTCTGTGTTTTGGGGGAAACATTTTCTCCCTATCGGGTCTGTATAAAACACTGCCCGGTACATTTACAGTTGGACCTATTAATTCAAAATCACAATAAATTTAAATACTGTAAATATAAATGCTGTTAAGTAAAATATCTTTATGATAGAACCTGCAAAGCAAAATATATTACACGCCATTCGCTTGACCAGATAATGTCCATCATTGTCATTTTCTGTCATAAATTAATATTTGCCCTTTAAAATTGGAGAATTGTCACAGAGCACAAGGTAAAGCATAGTCATGTAATCTTAAGTTTACTGATAATAAATCGTAAAATGTCACAAATATATACTGTATATCAGATCGATTTCAATCAATAAATCAATCAATCAATCAGGCAATGAATCAAACTTTAATTATAAATATTTTACTACATCTTCAACAATGAAATCATATTCTGGCATTGCCAAACAAGAGTAAAATTAGTAATAATGAGACTCTTAAGATATGAACAATGAAATGGGAGAAATAACCAGGAATGTAGAGTATTACACACACACACACACACACACACACACACACACACACACACACACACACACACACACACACACACCAAGCCAATGACATTATAATGTTAGAGGCTGCAAAATTGAACATAATTACACGCAGAAGCTACAAAATAACTCAACAAAATATAAGATTGATATTGATATCTCTCTATTTATATACTGCCTCAATTTTATTATAAAGCTGAACTCTTTGTCGCAAGCAACAGCCGAAGTCATAACAGTCTTTATCAGAGTATTCAAAACCTATCTATTTTCTTATTAAAATTGGAATCAATCGGTGATATTACATTACGAATACTTTGAACAAAATATTACATTACTAATACTTTGAACAAAATATTACATTACTAATATTTTGAACAAAATATTACATTACTTTGAACAAAATATTACCACAACCAGTAATGTTAATCTAGATCCAAACAAGAATTGCTACAAGTACATCTTCAGTGAGTGAATATAGGGCTCATCCATATAGTACGTACGCAAAAAGGCATATTTTCAAACCCCCCCTCGTTTCCACACTGTACATATGCAAAATCTCCTAAATCCAATCCCCTCTACCTCGGCGCGTACGTACTGTACAGATGGATCCATATGCTACATTTTCGCATGGAATGTTGAAGTAAAACAGAGCATGGCATCATGGTTGTCATACACTTAACTGTACATGGAGTGCCAAATGACTGAGGGACGGACAGTTTGTTTCCTGTATTTGTCATGTCTGAAGGAATGACTTTCACATCGAAATACTAACGCAAAAAAACTTTAAAAATTAACAAAAACAGAGAAAATCCGAACAAACTGGTAATATAATCATTCGGATGTATCGATACAAGATTCTACTGTCATTTCAACCATCCGGATATGACCGTCCCCTAAGACCAAACCAAAACCGATGTCGACCCTTTTGGACCATCTGCGATCGCACGTCGACAACATCCCGCGTGAAGTTGGTTGTTTCATTGAATTGTACGTTGACCGCGAGACTTAAATCAAATATGCAACAGCGATTTTTCGTTTGCAACCCTCAAAGATTTCCCGAAGTTTGATAGGAAGTACGTTCTCTTTCCCCACCTGACCCGTTGAACGTTGCAAAGGGCCTCGAAATACACGTGTAAGTAGAGCAGCTCGCGGATGATCCACGCAACTGCGTACATCGGAAATGAAAACGGAAGCTGTCCATTCTAAAGACGATAAAAATGCGTTCTTAATTAAGGACACGACACCTTTAAAAAATGAATTCGTCAAAAGGTAAGTAATTTTACATCTCAAGTTTTTTCTACTAAGATGAAAACTTAGCCATATGTATGGGAGATAAAGAAATTCTATAAGTAGGACTTCGTTATAACGGACTTGGCTATAACGAATCCTCGGTAGTAACAGTATTATTGTAACAGTAGTATTGTAAAGCGCTCTTGTCTTTGGCCATTTTTGTAATGCTTAATACGCTATAGAAATCGTCTAGCTAATAATAATAATAATAATAATAATAACATACCGCAATGTATAGTCCCATATGATTCTGTGATGCACTACCGTATTGGATATAACGTACATCGAATATAACATGCCAAATTTTAGAGCCTCACTAAGTACGTCATAACAATGTTCTACTGTATCCGTTAAACAGATACTTTGTAATATTTGTACTAAATGCACAGATATCAGAAATTTTTACGGATTTTTATAAGAATCTACTTTGGGGTCAGTGCATACAAAGCATTAACCTCTTAACCGTGTATTTAACTGTAACTCAATGTAAAATGGACGGATGTATCCGGGATCCCCAGTTAAGGGGTTAAGTCCACTTCGCTCTTTTTTCCATCAAAAAACCGAAATTAGAACCAACAACGGCGGATAGATTCACCTGTATGCCCTTCAACTGGATGTAATCGAGACTGAACCAGATGAGAACGTGACAGGTGAACCAGACATACGGATTGATTCCAAACAGGAACCCGGCCGACCAGGACGCGAATATGCCGAGAGGTATACTTTCGCCGAGCGGTTCCAGGAACCCGGCGGTGATCGGCATCATGTTCAGGCGCAGTCTCAGCCACCTGGCAAAAGACCCAGAAACAAGAACTTCAATCTGGTAGGGTAACTACTTGATGTACAAAACATGGAGATTTTATCTAATGTTAGGTCATTTTCACATTTTACACACAGATATATGCATGTAAATGATTTCAGCAGCTTATAGATTCTGCCAACTTGGGTGTTCCTAGGCTATGATTTGTCTCGTAGGCCTTAGCCTAGTGCACGGCGCTATAGAAGTTGTCTCAAAATAAATATGATATTATGGAAAAATCTATAAACCAACTCAAAAAAATCAGTATTTCAACCACAATAAGAAAAATAGCTAAACTACTAATTATCGAACAGGTAGTAAAGTCAAGATGGGAATCTGTTATATGCTAGCAGCTCCATATAAATTTCATTCTATTCGGTTGTCTTACAAATTTGCATAATTGTGAATACAGTGTTACCTGCAGATCAATATTTATGACTAGATTAGTACAATTTTTTTCTTACCGGACCATTCGATCTTTGTACGCTACGATTGACGGCGAGGCAACATTCTGCTGGGCTGGTATTGCCGCCACCTGGTGACAAAATCCTCTAAAAACAATCAGAATTGATCAAACATCAAAGCTATAAAAACCTTGATAAATTCATTACACGAAATTCAAAGAATATAATCATAACTGATAAAAAGCACCACAGTACTTAGGTTTCTTCCCACATCCAATGTACGTTATATCCGATATCATCCAATATGGCGTCCCATACCTGAGGTGCATTATATCCAAAATCATCCAATAATGGTATTCCATATCCGAGGTAAGTTATATCCAATATCATCCAATACGGTATCCCATCACACTGGATTGCAGTACTCTATAACTGCATATGCGTTATAACCAAGTCCATCATAACGAGGTTCTACTGTACTAAGACTCACTTTTCGTGCAAATGCTTCGCTAAAAAGAAGTCTTCTGCAAGAAATTGACCAAAGTATGAGATTCCGTTGATGTCCTCGAGATGCACCTTCCTCATCAGGTAAGACATTCCGGTGAAACAACTTATTCCAAGCATGTGGAATGCCAGGTAATACTTGGCAATACTGGCACCAAAATAGATCTAAAAATGATATGGTCTGAGAAATTAGAATACAGGAAGTCACATAAATTAATACAAAGTATTAGTATTGTACAAGCTTAACTCTTTCACGATGACAATCTGCACAGCCAATATGTTGTAAGTCAAAATATTGGCCTTGCGGATCCCAAAGGGTTAAGGGCATTGCCATCTGATTATGCAGAAGCATAGCACATCTTCTATAGAATGTTAACTAAACAATGTGGATCAGTTGGTCACCGTTGCCATCCAACTCCATTGCATAATGGTACAGCTGAACAGACACTTGAATTGGATGGCCTCAGATACCAACTATGCAAATTCAGTCGACACACCTGACATAGCAATACCCTCGAACAGAGAAAGCTAAAATTTTAAGACAGTCACAAATATAATGATGGATAACAGAGTGATGTTTAGCTTAATCACAGGTACAAATCAATCAATCATCAATCAATCAATCAATCAAATCAATCAATCAATCATAATCAATGAAGGGCATATGGCCAACTATCACCAAATCCAAATAAAATAAATAAATAAATGAATAAAGTAATTTAAATAAAGTAATTAAATTCCAAACAAACATCAAACAAATTATACAATATATAAACAAATGTATGACCGTCCAAAATAGGCACAGCATTTAAATGATCTACCTTTTCGATCGCCGCTGCGAGACCTTCTTGATCGGTGGTGAAGGGCATCTGATGTACAAGCGCCACCTTGTGACTGTTTAACTTTGAAATCATGTCCAGGAGAATTTCAGTGCTGGCTACAACAAGGATACATATGAATGGTTCACAAGGGCACAGAAAAATTAAAAACAATAACAAGGTTGTCAGCGAGAGATTGAAAAATTATAATTATCAACTACTTTACATATCCGTACATTAACATTATTAAACGTTGCAAATGAATAACATAAATCAAAAATTTTAAATGGCTTCAAGGCATCAAGTAATACAATCAAACCTATTTAGTGTCATTTAACTGTCTCATGTCTAGGCATGCATCAACTAGTTAGATAAATTTTCTCAAAATTCATAATGTTACATAATATTTCACCAACTTGGCCCTTCTGTGGCAAATTCATCATTGCACGCTCAAGACAATTTCATCCTTAAAGTTCGGCTATCCGAGGTTCACGATAAAAGTGTCCAATGAAACGACAGAAAAATGTCAGGGTATCCTCAGGGGCAACACACGATGCCAAAATATATTAACCCCTTAACTGGGGAATAAATCTGTAACTCAATGTAAACTGGACGGCTCTGAGCCGTCACACCCGGTTAAGGGGTTAATAAATAAATTTGAAGACATCACATGACAAAATCACCTTTGATCCTACTTGTGCTAACCCACACAACATCATACTTGGAGGACTCGTATGCAGGCGACATGTTGTGAATGAGAGGATTGACAATACCATCTTTGCCTCCAATAAAAAGCCTACAGTCAATCAAAGGGTAACGCTCCTGTAATCTTCGGACGAGCGCAATGGCTGGGTCTTGGTCATCGGCCACGCACGCCAAAATCTCAAACTACAAATGCATAAAAGGAAATTAAAACTTTAATAAAAGCTATCACAATAGAACTTAAAGTCCAAAAAGTAGTGGGGAATATGTCTACAGGGCAATATTCAAAATATGAACTAACATGAACTAATAAACTAAATATGTATATCTGAAAAATAAAATATCTGTATAAAAATGTATATCCACAAAATTTAAAAAAATGGCAAAAAAGTTAAACATACACCCCTTTCATACCATCTTCATAAAAACATGCAGAATCATTGTAATTCTAGCTCATCTATCTTAAGTCTTCAGAGATATTATTGCTTACATTACTTTAAAATGTCTTTTTTCAATAATTCAATTGTAATACCTTTGGATATTGGAGAGTAAAATGGCTCTCCAAGTTGCTCTCTAGATATGGATCAATGCCCATGAGCGGCTTCAAAATAGTTATTCCTGGTAACTCATCACCAATGTTTCTAGGATCTGAAGGCTGATATAGTCGACATCGTCTACAAAAGTACGAACGGTATACAGTAAAGACGCCGGCAATGTTACCCTGCAATCCCCGATCAAATTCCCAATTCTGTTAAATATGAATTCATGATGCTTCTGTTACCCGTAGAATATCGAAAGGAAGAAGAAAGTCACGACAAACGCGTACGATATCCAAGGCAAGAGAGCAAAAACCAGAATCAAGTAATACTGAGCAACCTCATCCATCGCAGACCAACTGTATCGGCTGGTCAAAACATAAACACGCAAGTTGTCAAAAGCAACAAATACACCAAAGCAACATCTAAAACATCAGAAGCGTTTCGAGCCATGAGGGATGATCATTGTTGAATTGTTACATCAGTAATTTCAAAATCTCAATTCCCAAACCTTTCTTAATCCCAATCCTCTTTAAATTCCTTTCCTTAATCTTAACCTTAAAATCTTTAAGTTTTAATAACACGCGCTATTGTTCTACGAAAATATCTAATCAGGCGGCCTCTGATTTTGAATCTTTATGCTAGAATTCTTACTCATGATAGAAATTCAGCGCGTCGAGTTCCAAATACCATAACTACTAAGCTGGGTCGTTAACGATCAACAAAAAGGCGCTATATAAATAACGCCACATACCTTTATGTCGATCATAAATCCCACGAGTGAATTTCTCTTAGAATTGAGCACATTCGTTCCGGTCAGGACATCACACACGAATACAAAGATTGGTTTTATCTGAAATTACTTGACAATGTGACATTTTAAAAAGAATTCTTCATTTAAACTCGAGTGAAAATTCTCCTGAATTCATCAAATATCAACATTATGAAACGCGCGTGGTGTTGCCGCTTGCACCTTTTGCAGATTATTAAGAGATTTAACACGCTTTTTGATATCAACAAAATATTCTGTTATGCATGTTGGAACTTGGAAAATAATAATAATATAATAATATAATAATGGTAATGAATATTATTTAAACGGAAGGTTCTAACCACCACAGAGAAAAAAAATATTGACAGTAATTATCCATAGAAGTATGAATCCATCTATCTAATGCATGGAGGCAGAAAAAAGGGCCTTTTGAACCACTTAAAGTCATATTATTATTATTATTATTATTATTATTATTATTATTATTATTATTATTATTATTATTATTATTATTATTATTATTACGAATTTACGATTAGCTAAATATCGAATTCTACCTTATGCTTTTAAAGATCAGCGGCAACACGTTCCATCTCTGGCGGTAAACAATAGTTAAATAAACAATAATTTGTACCAAGAAGTACAACGAAGTGAATCATGGTGCAGTTGTTCATTAAATTGTAAATACTGTTCACTGAATTTGTCATTTACAGAATATCTAGGATTTTCTTATGTATGTGCTGTATGCATCAGCAATATACTCCGTCATAAGCTATACTTATTTAGTGCCTTTTTACTGAATTCATTTGTCACGATGTTCAGCTTATAATTATATAAATAAATATTATATATGCTGGTTTCTTGTTTTTAATATCACAAACCAGAAACTGCGACTTCTAGACACTAGACAGTGGTGACTATTCTACAGAAGTCAGTTTCTGGTTTGTGATATTATGAACCAAAAGCCAAAATCCTATATATTGGTTGCTGTTATTTCTTAAGAGAAACAGGAGAAACGTCGGAATGGACAATTGTTGAACTTCAGGGTGATCTGGAGTGCACAAATACGAAAGATAGTCTAGATGGAAAGTTCATCGGAGATCTTCATTTCACAAAGCAGGTACCGTACTTGCTGCTTCGTCTCATATTTTGATGCACTACTTTGTTTAGTTTTGATGCACTACTTTGTTTAGTTTTGATGCACTACTTTGTTTAGTCGGCAATTAGGCAGTCAATCAATCATTGCATGTACAGTGCTTAGCGAGCTGACCTAACCAGTCTGGGGGTTGAATTTTTCGGTCGTTTCTCCTCAAGCACTCTAAAGAAAGATAATAATAATAATAATAATAATAATAATAATAATAATAATAAAAAGCACTCATCGAGTCGGCTCAGCTGTGAACGAGTAATAGAGGAGTTGCTTACTCAGTGGCATGATTTGTGGATTGACCTTCACCTTTGCGCTGGACCTACGGACTGACTTTAACATTGCCATATTCTTTGTTTAACAATAAAGCTGTGGATTATAAACTCACTTTGATACACGGCACTGGTTTTAGGCCCATTGAATATCTCCACATAATTACTATAGATATGAAAATATTAAGGTGTTTTAATAATTTTTGAAATATAAATTTTTATTCTAGCATTTATTTATTTATTTAGCAACTATTATGGTTACATTTTTTTAAGTGAATGGAAAGGGTATTTACTATCGTATAAAAATGTTTAATCATGTATAAAACATGCCGTTGAGTCAGCAGTTTTTTTCTACTTAGGGAGAACCATTGTTTATCGTCGGCCATCACGTTCTAAGTGGAAAGTTTGTCCAGCTCGATAAGCCACTGGTCGTTCTTGTAAAAGAAAGCAGGTCTGACGTTGAAATGGAGACCGCGCATTTCCAAGAGGAAACGACCGATTCTAAGACACATTTTTCTGTCAAGGCCGTCATCAGGCGTAAGATCGTGTTCCGTACCCGCCCGAGACCAATTGTGACAAACCTTCCGAAGAGCAGTTAAATATGATGCGTGGCTTTTGAAAACTGAAGAAGCTTAAACTGATGCAGGGAAGGTTTAGTCTTAGTGAAAGAATCTTTATGTGAAATTTTTAACCATGGACAGATTCTTATGAGTTACATTACATTGGTTTGTGCGTACTTCTTGCTGGGGCAGAAACTGAAATATAACCAGGATGAAGTTTCTATTACAGTATTTCATGATTTATTTTACCCTGCATTGTTATTATTATTGTTGTCGTAGTGGTGGTGATAGTATTAGTATTAGTAGTAGTAGTTGTTGTTGTTATTGTTGTAGTTGTAGTTGTAGTAGCAGTTATCATTATCACCATCACTGTTGGTGCTAAACCATGTCTGTATGCTGGATGACAGTTGATGCTCTAGCCTACATTAACCTATAAGCCAAAGGGTGTGGGCTCCTCAAGCACTCTAAAGATAATAATAATAATAATAATAATAATAATAATAATAATAATAATAATAACAATAATAATACGGTTTAAAATGGTTCAAGAGGGTCTGCCCTGTGTGAGAACCATTGCCTTCAATGATGATATTGGAGGCAAAAACTAGGCAATTGTCCTTTAAGTTACTTTCTTGATTACCGAGTATATCACATTATAATGACTCCCATATAATAATAACTCCCCATCATTATTATATATATATAATAATGAATCCCCTCTCTTTATTATATATATATATATATATATATATATATATATTATATATATATATATATATATATATATATATATATATAGTTAAGTCCTAAGTTACTGTACTTATGATTATAAGCGTTTTTCTGGTCCCTGTTTCATAGGATTTTTGGCGTTTTATTTGTCTTTTGGAAGTGAGGCACAAATGCAATGTTGCTTCTTGGTCTTAATTTAATGATGGCATTAGGCTACGTGCGATTTTACCATTAGGGCGATCTCCGCATTGGGCAAATCGCACCGAATGTTTGTCGCCCTTAACGCATACGGTCAAACCATCTCTGGCAGGTTGTGGAAGACAGATATATATATATATATATATATATATATATATATATATAGAGAGAGAGAGAGAGAGAGAGAGAGAGAGAGAGAGAGAGAGAGAGAGAGAGAGAGAGAGCATTCTACTCTCCGGATCTTCCGTCATGGATCGAGTGATGTTTCTTAGCGTTTTACAATCATTGTATGTCCGTCATTCCCATCTGCTGCGCGTCATCCATCGATGAATGACGAGGAGTCCGCGGACAACTAGAATGATTGACGAAACGTCTGGGCAGAAAGAAGAAGGAGACTTAGGCTGACTATTTTAAATGCCTCGACATCAAATTTTGATTTTTAGATAAGCACCAAAATTCCGATCTAAGAATTTACTAGGATTTAAAGATGTATGCGCTTCGTCTTTGGCTTATTCTTCACTCAGGTGAGATTGCTAGTCAAGGCTTTGTATGGCAAGATAAACGAGGGGCTTAGCCATCTGCTTAGGGCGGTATGAAAGTTATATAAAAGTTTGTTTTTACTGTCAAATACAGGACTAAAAACTCCACTGATAAAAATGTTTGTCCTGGAGGAAGAAATCAAATACAGAGAGAGAGAGAGAGAGAGAGAGAGAGAGAGAGAGAGAGAGAGAGAGAGAGAGAGAGAGAGTTTTTTTTTTCGTCGCTAAAGTTATTGGTATGACCTATCTTCTGCTCCTTTTCAATCGTTGAAGGTGAATTGAAATGCTGTTTTTCACGAAGTTCGTTACTGGGATTGGACGAGATGCTGCGTCCGCTTTGTTGGTGGGGGTTTGCTGTCGAAATCCGTCCACGTTTTAAACTTTCGGTTAAGGAAGACCCCCGGCGCGTGTCAAAAATTTTGTTAATTATAGGTGTGCGGCTTCCCCACTGGAGTTCGAACAAAAATTTGGGGATGAAATCTTGATCATGGGCGAAATGTGAAAAGAACGAGGAGTGACCGGAATGATTGACGAAGCCAGTGGCTATTCTAGCCCCCTAGACATTGGGAGGGGATTTACAATTTGGGGAGAACAGGCATTGGGGAAGTCATACTACTTGCCAAAATGTCAAAAATTGGGGAATTTCAAACTGGGGGAATTTCCCCCAGAGAAGGCCTAGACATTGGACGAAGCGTCTGGACAGAAGGAGACGACAAAATTTAGGGAGGGAAGTTTATTATCTATAAAAAAGTTAAAACCCAGTAGTCCAATTGGACGACCACCAGACCAAAGTTCCCGACCAAAGGTGAAAATGGTCTAATAGCCAAATCGCTTGGACCCCATCCCTAGCAGAAAGTCGTTTCGACGTCACAGTCGAACACTCGTGATGATGATGATGATGATGATGATGATGATGATGATGATGATGATGATGATGATGATGATGATGATGATGATGATGATGATGATGATGATGATGATGATGATTGGCCCCGTAGTCATCTTAGACGCTGAACGATTTTACGATTATTTACAACTTACACGTATGCCTACAGCTGTAAATCGAATCATTTCGCGAGGGATTCTAAATAGAGACTCGGTTGCCAATGGAGCGGCGAAAAACGGCTCATGAATATTCACGAGCAAGCCTCGTTCTCGTCCTCTCTTATCGGTCACGCTTGAGTGAACCCTCTTCAATGCAGATAGGCCTCGGGAGTCGAGATCCAGATTCGGTGCGCGGAGGGGCGGGGAGGGCCTGGGGACGGTGGGCCGATCCAGGGGATTGATAGGAACCTGTTGCGGCGGTAAGACTCCCCTCCATCCTTTCCTCCATCACCCACATCCTGAACGGCATGCAAATCGCCGGCGATTATCTGACCGCGGCCTGTTGGGGTGTGGGTGGGGGTGGGGGTGGAGGCGATAATCGGAACGCTTTGGGGGTTAAAATATAACGGAGGGAATTAGAATCAAGATTCGGAAAATAGAAACGCCAAAATAACCGGTTTTTTATCTGCTGTACAGATTGCAAGAAAAAAAAGATAGACTTTGAGACAAACAAGACACAAGCCGACGGCGTAGCTAGCTTCGGGGGGGGGCATTTAGGCGTTAAGCAACCCCCAAATTATGCCACAAAAATTTGCTCGATAGGGGTGCACAGGGGGTAGGGCGGACTCCTATTCGGGATGAGATAAGTCGTGGAATTTTCGCAAAGCCGTGGAAACAAATTTAAACTTTTCGGGAACACGAGGACAAATTTGTCCTCGTGTCCCCGAAAAGTTTAAATTTGTTTCCACGTCTATAGAAGCGTCTATATGGGCGTTAATGTGCCAATAACAGTTTCCCCATTCTTGCCTCTCTTGTTGACTTTTTACTCAAAAAATTTGGGATTTGTGTCGGTGCCCTACCTCGCCCCCTATTCCCGAACCCTATCTATTCTACGCCACTAAGAATAGATACTGTATCTTCGTTAGGTATCATATTTGTTGACTCTTTATTTGTAACGTTTTTTGTACAAAACATATTTTTGACACAACTTTTGCACCGACCCACTTCTTTATACAAGCAGCAGACTCGACTGTATAGTCACATACACACATACACAACACACACACACACACACACGCACCATCGCTTTTAGAATTGACGATAAAAGTCGATAGTACAGTACAGGCGTTGCCATGGCGACCGAGCAGCAGACGACGCAAAAGCAGACGACAGAGATCGAGTGATGTCACGTGACTTCGTGACGTAATAATTTGGAACATTATTTTTCAAAGCTGACGTAAATTTCGATGCAACGTGTGTGGGCCTATATGCGTCGCAATTACCACTGGGGGCCTCGAGGGCGGGGAGATGGGGAATGGCCCCCTGCCCCCCTCCCCCGTATTCCGGCTGATTGTAATAGAAGCGTTAATGTGCCAATATATCCACGATGATCTTTTTTCGCCTGTTGGCTTTTTATACTCGAAAATATCGGGGTTTGGGGGTCTATGCCGCCCCCCCCAAGCCCCAGCCCCCATTCCGGAATACTGGCTGTGCCACAGATCAACAATCACTTGTCGCTTCTACCAGTGGCGTATTTACCATTGGGCCACTTGGGCCATGGCCCCCCTTTGGTCTTGGCCTAGCCTGTCCCCAGACCCCATTATAGGCTCGCGCTTCGCGCTCGCCATGGGCTGCCCCCTTACCAAAATTCTAAATATGCCACTGCCAGTCGGTGCCTACAAGGAATCTGGATCAGGGTATTTTTTCTAAATTTGAGCGAAAATTTGTGGTGTCGTAGGGCTTTCATATTTGCACCGATTGAAGCCCAGTCGGCAGTGGCGTATTTACCATTGGGCCATGGCCCCCCTTTGGTCTTGGCCTAGCATGTCCGCAGACCCCCATTATAGGCTCGCGCTTCGCGCTCGCCATGGGCTGCCCCCCCTTACCAAAATTCTAAATACGCCACTGGCTTCTACATCATCTTTTTTAGTCATAATCATTATCATCATCAGAGTCAACGTTTTAAGATGTCTGATATTCTGCTTAACGATTAAGCATGGTTCCATATCGCATAGTATATATATATATATATATATATATATATATATATATATATATATATATATATATATATATATATATAATTGACGTGCTATATAAGTTTGAGCAGTTTTTTCGATCTTTGCGATATTAACGCGTTTACGTACTTACTAACTGAGGCGCGATTCACACAGGGCGACGACGACGACGGCGGCGTCTCTTGTCTCTTCCGATTATCATGGCCCTGCACTCCGCCGCGCAGTGTGACCGTGGCTTCTCGGGGGAAGAACGCGGGGATCCTCGTCCGGTGTCCGTCGGGACGTTCCGCCGTTCAATCTGGCGTTCACTTTCGGGATTAAAATCCCGTTGGCGATTCGGAAATCCTATTATGAAGAACCTCTTCCGTCGACCCCCATGCATCGCAGCGGAATTGACGAGAGAGCTAGGGGGAGGGATGGGGAGAGGGGCACTGAAAACCATAGAAAAAAATTTCATCAAAATCAGTGACAGTACTCTCTTTAAATCAATTAGTAGGCCTATATATATATATATATATATAT
Organism: Metaphire vulgaris; assembly: GCA_018105865.1. NCBI lineage: Eukaryota > Metazoa > Annelida > Clitellata > Crassiclitellata > Megascolecidae > Metaphire > Metaphire vulgaris. The sequence continues at coordinate 11,027,371 of CM030863.1, forward strand.
ATATATATATATATATATATATATATATATATATATATATATATATATATATATATATATATATATATATATATATATATATATATATATAGAGAGAGAGAGAGAGAGAGAGAGAGAGAGAGAGAGAGAGAGAGAGAGAGAGAGAGAGAGAGAGAGAGAGAGAGAGAGAGAGAGAGAGAGGCCTAGTATTGCATTTGTGTAGCCAGTGAGAGGAACGGGGCCCCCCCCCGCATTCTGACCACCGGAACCTGTCGTGGGTTTGCGCAAAACCGATGAGAATTTTTTCTGGGGTAAAAAGTGGCACCTAAAGAAAAAGAAGAAGGGTTATGTACATGTATGGGCGGAACAAAAAAATATGTGTCTCTTCCTTCCAGCCAAGTCAATTCACCCCCCATCACCCAATCACCCAAAGGCCTGGAGTCTAGATAAAACACTGCTGTAAAATCTCCTAAATCCAACCCACTCTCCCTCAGTGCGTACGTTCTATATGTCTGGCCTATGGATGGACCCTAATAAATAAAAAGTGCATTTTTGGTGTTTATTCCGCGGATTTGAAGCATTATACATGTCTACAATAGTGTTGTCTGTCAGTTTTTATTCTAGGCCTTCTCTGGGCGGGGGAATTCCCCCCAAGTTTGAATGTTCCCCTCCAAAATTTTTGACATTTTGGCAAGTAGTATGACCTTCCCAATGTCTGTCCCCCAAAAAAATTTGACCGCCCCCCAAATTTCTAGGTGGCTAGAATAGCCACTGAGCGTCTGTTCACTTGACACTTGTTGAATCGAGAATTTGTTTAGGCGCACAGCGGTCACGTGACGACGTCCTCATTTCCGCCGCGAGCCGTTTTTTTTCTTACGCGTCCGTCCGATCTAGTCATTTATGGCACCAATTCCCGGCGGAATATCCGGTATTCGTTCGCCATTCCGCGGACAGATCCGATTGTGATAGATTCGGTGGCACTTTGACACCGCGTGAAATTAACCGCCTCACGGTGGTGGAGGAGAAGGAGGAGAAGGAGGAGGAGGGAGTGCGGGGACTTATTTTTGAATCCAGTTTTCTCCCATCGCCGTCGTGGTGGTGGTGGTGGTGGTAGGGGGGCATCTCCGAGTCGTCGGTTATCAGAGGCGTAGTCAGGGTTCCGGAATAAAGGGGGCATCGACATTTTCGAGGAAAAAGTCTGCAACGATCAGAAAAGACTCGTCAAGTAGTTCTTCCAGTGTTTTATCCAGACTCCAGGCCTTTGGGGAGGTAGTGGGGGGAATTGGGACTTTCGTCACTAATGTTTGAACCCCTCCCCTTAAGTGCGTGACGTCATTTATGGACAGTCCCCTACATCGCTGACCTAATCTATAAAGATAGGGTTATGCTGTCTTGTAACTTTTCGACCCTCCGCCACAATGAGAAATTTTTATTTGTTGGCGGCGGGGAGAGGGGGAGAGGGGTGTAATGGAGTGGGGGGGTGGGATGGGGTGGCGAGACATACTAACCGCCGCCCCTCGGATCCACCTCTGATTTTTAATAAATTTCTCAAAATATTAGCACCTAAAATTATTGAAAAACGAAGCCAAAGCAGATTTCTTTTATTAAAAGCAGGTCAAATTCCTAATTCGCAGTCTTTAGACAGATCCACAGCGCCATCCAGCGTTCGACGCTGATTATCATGAAATTGCGCTACATCATATCATATTCGAAATTTCTCATATTCTCAGTCGTTGCTTGTATTACATTACACCCCGTTTGCGTATCAAAATATCAAAATGGAATTAGGGACTCATATATAGCGCTATATCGAACAGCAGTAATCGGATAAGAGAGAGAGAGAGAGAGAGAGAGAGAGAGAGAGAGAGAGAGAGAGAGAGAGAGAGAGAGAGAGAGAGAGAGAGAGAGAGAGAGAGAGATGGAGAGATTGGTCGCCGAGTTGATTTTTTACACAGCGGTCTCTTAATAGATTTCAATATGATATCTGCAGTGGCGGAGCTAGGATTCCGAAATATGAGGAGGGCTCATCGACATTATTTTCGGCGATGCAAAATAAAAATTCACATTTCGCAATGTTCACAAAAATTCGTCTCGCACTTTCACATATTTTCTTCAATAATATTTATCCCACCAGGGATATTTTTACATCCCCCTAACACAAACAACACCCTCCAATCTTAGACCGACACCCCTCCAACAAGCTCCCGCCCACCTGAGCCTGGGATGACTTTTTTGCTTGTCAGATTTTTTCGGCACGGACCTCCAAAATATACCGACGCCCCTCCTCCAAATTGATAATCCTAGAAATAACCCTGGTACCCACACCACCCCACTCCAAAATGTCTCGCCAGTTTTGCTCAGATCCCACTACCAGTCCCACCTAGAATAGGGGCATGGGCGTCCGCAGAAATTTTTCCACGGTTGCAAAACAGGGTCTTGCGATGAAAGAAATTTTAAAAAGTTCCAGGGGGTGCAAAACAAGGTTTTGTGACGAAAGAAACAAGTAATTTTACTTTTTTCATAACTCCACAATTTTTCCAGAGGGGACCCCTTGCACCCCCCTCGGGACGCCCATGAATAGGGGGCCTGCTCCTACCCCAGCCTCATGCTTACGCCAACTGGGACGTTATTTTTGTCTGTTTCCCAACAGCCAGTGCCGTCGTGGCCCTGCAGAAGTACGCTTGCTTCAACACCGTACTCGACCTGTCGTGCCCCGATCGCGACGTCCTGCTGTTGGACGCCGTCCGGTACGGAAGGAACGACACGGGCGTCGCGGTACGGTGCGACGTACCGTTCAGCCGGTACTGCGACGTCGACGTGCACTTCCACGTCAACCGCGTCTGCGCCGGGAAGCGTACCTGCAGCGTACCGGTGACGTCGGCGATCTTTGCCGATCCGTGCGGCTACGAAGAGTTCCTTCGGGTCAACTACAGATGCATTTCCAGTGAGAAGACCCGCTTACATCTATAAGCGACTGTCAGGGGCGTAGCGACGGGGGATATATCGGTACATATACCCCCCACCCTCCCCCCCAAAAAAATCAGTCTACCTGAAAGTTTTTCTTATTTAATTTATATGTGGTGATATGTAGTTTATATGGTTTATAGTTAAGGTTTATACCACCCCCGCCCAATATTTATACCCTCCCAAATCAAATTCCTGGCTACGCCCCTGGCGACTATCTAGATTCTAGAACATGGTACGCAAGTAAGTAAGTAAGTAAAATCTCGTGGATTTATATAGCGCTTTGGAAAGTAGTACTACTACAGTAGCTACCTATTCTTAGGAGCTTAGTCTTTCTTGAAATAGCAGTTTTAACCAGGGTGCGATTTGTGACCTGGAGCAGCGGGGGGGGGTATGTCGAGCTTGGAGGGATGTAGTTGTTGGGAAAGTGTAGCAGTGGGGGAATGCAGTGGTGGGGGATGTAGCAGTAGGGGGATGCAGTTGGGCAGTGGGGGGAGATTCCCCCTGCCCTCCCCCCACAAATCACGCCCTGGTTTTAACCACCTCTGCTATTCCAAGAAAGACTAAGCGCCTGAGAATTTAATAGGTTGTTGACAAGGGGAGAGATCAAAAATTGCCCAAAATTTTTTAATGTAATTAATGGACAGCCCCTAAGTCAGCATAGTCATTGCGTATATTAATATCGATATGTGCATGACGAAACAATCTCTTCAATTATAATATAGCCTATCTTAAGATAGAAATTTGCCATAAATAAATCATTGTTTACTATTAATGTATCATTTTATTTGTCTCAAACGGCTCCGGTTTAAAAGCTAATCTTATTATATAATTCTCGATGTCTGTCGCGTCCGTCTGTCCGACGGCAACACGGAGGGTATTGCAAGACGCTGTTGTCATTGACAACCAAATATTGTTTAATCAAAAATGTATTAAAATCAACGGAGCGTTTAACGAAGCGTCTTAATTGCAGCTTAAACCCCCGTCCCCTTCCATCACCCCATCCCTCTCCCAATCGCCCAGGCCCCAACCTATTCCCGCCCCGGCCCCAAACCCCTTTTCCCTTCCTTTCCCCATCCCCTTCCCCTCTCCCCATCCCCTCCCAATCGCCCTGGCCCAACCCATTCCGACCCCGGCCCCAAAACCCCGTTCCTCTTCCCTCTCCCCAACCTTTTTCCCTCTCCCCATCCCTCTCCCAATCGCCCTGGCCCCAACCCATTCCAGCCCCGGCCCCAAACCCCGTTCCCTTCCCTCCTCTCCCATCCCTTTTCCCTCTCCCCATCCCTTCCCCAATCGCTCAAGCCCCGTTTCCAAACCTACACAACGCTGCTCTGAAAACCCGTACAACCCACTTTCCTCCTCCCAAATCTCCTTCCCTCTCCCAATGCCCTGCTTCCTGTTATATATATATATATATATATATATATATATATATATATATATATATATATATATATATATTCCTTCCTAGCCTCAATACCTATTTTTTTAAATTTTACCCCTCAAGTGGGGATTAAATTTTCAGACGCCGTCACCGTACTGGGGATTTTTTAATTTTTGGAAAAGCGTTCTTCAGAAATGATTGATATAACGTTTTAAATTTGCTATATCTCAGGCTATATAGGAGCTAAAAAGATGAGGGTTGCACCATTGTTTAGATTGTTTATTCCTCTTTCTAACCGTCCGTGCAAAACAAAAAAAATTGAGGGTAGAGTCCACTTTACGGCCTAAAATATCACCCTCTCCTCCCGAAAAAATTTTTAAAGCCCCCTAGCAAAATATTTTCAGCAGTAGCCCCACTTTGGTCAGCGGCAAAGTTGTAAAGGGATGTCAGAGGAACAAAATAAACCAAAAAGTTTGAAAATCGGTTGACATTTGGCAAAGATCTATCAATTCTAACCTGATGACCCCAATGTTTGAACATAAGTATTATCGGTGAATTTCGCGAAAGTTTTGAAGTCTGCGAAAGTTTCCAAATTTTTTGAATTTGCTATATCTCAGGCTATATAAGAGCTAAGAAGATGAGGTTTGCACCATTGTTTAGCTTTTTTATTCCTCTTTCTAACCGTCCGTGCAAAACAAAAAGTTCAGCGTTCACGAGCTTTCCGACAATCAAGTGAGAATGAGGAGCAGGCTGTTGCTCGGCGTGAAAAGCAGCACAGCAAACAAGAGATTCAAGCACTGCATGTCGTTCGACACTGCCAAATCAGTACACCTTCCTTGACTATCAAGGTTCAGAAAATTCCTGCGAATGGGCGTTAACTCGGTTGAAGGAAAAGGCGGCGAGTGAAGGAGAACTAATTGCGCAAAATGCTATTGCATTAGCGCAAAATCGGGTGGTAAAACAGCCAACCTCCCCCGTCATAAAATGCTGTTGCATTTGCGCAAAATCGGGTGGTAAAACAGCCAATGTCCCCCGTCATTTTTTACGGGTAAACACCTAGTAATTAATAAGAATCATTATTTGCTACCCTTGATATACAGTATACAGGGTGGACCAATAAAATCCGAACCACCCAGTTTCACTGTAAATATTTTCACAACCGCTGGGTCAAATTGCGCGAAATTTTATTTACTTTTGCACAGGGGCGTAGCGACGGGGGTATATCGGTATATATACCCCACCCAAAAAAATCAGGCTACCTTAAAATGTTAAATGTATTTTTAAGATTTTCAAAGTTTTTAAACATTTTCACCTCCCCCAATCACATTATACCCCCAAATCAAATTCCTGACTACGCCCCTGCTTTTGCAGTGCTATATCTTGAATGCAGCCAATTGAGTCTCTTCGTCCGGATTCCAAAGCACAGTGGCGCCACCTAGCGACGACCAAGACCCGTTCGTCAACGACTTATTATTATTATATATTATTGACATAAATAAATCATTATTTACTATTAATGTATCATTTTATTTGTTTCAAACGGCAGACAAATTCTTATTATTAGCTTTTAAACCGGAGCCGTTTGAAACAAATAAAATGATACATTAACCCCTCAAAGGGGTTAATAGTAAATAATGATTTATTTATGGCAAATTTCCATCTTAAGATACTTTGGATAGTAATACTACTACACCCTTATTCGTTATTCTCGTCAGTTGTCTAATTGTCACCATAGAGTCATCAATCGACAGCTCGTGCCCGGCCCTTCGCGATCCGCCTCTCTACGGTCACGGGTTCGTGTCGAGCCCCAACTATCCCGACAAGTACTACATGAGTACCGACTGCCAACGCACGCTGACGGTGCAGAAGTGGCAGACGATCCGGCTGACGATTTTCGACTTCGAGCTGGACGTGAGGAGGGGAGGCGAGTGCGTCGACCGGCTGAAGGTCTCGTCCGCCGTCGACGGAACGCTGTTCTTCGTCGACTGCGGCGTCCTCGGCAAACAGACCCTGGAGATCGGCGCCAGCGAGGTCGTGGTGAGATTCACCACAGGACAGACGAGTCTGCCCCAGAGAGGATATCTTATCTACTTCGAAGGTACATATATAGGTACAGGCATCATAAGTCTAATATATTATTAGACTTCTATAGCGCCACTCAGAGGCGGTTTCATATGGGGGCGGGCTGGAATCTCTTGCCCCACATGGAATGCCTTGTACCATAATACGGCGCAGTGTTCCCTCAAACTTTGGGTCGTGAGTCTAGTGTTTTGTCCAGACTCCAGACCTTTGGCGGGGGTGAGAAATTGAGGCTTTCGGGGGAAAATCGACTTGGTTGGAGGGGAAAAGACACAATTCAATGCAAAATTTGTGTAAGTGCTGGGATTTTTTTTTGGGGGAGGATTTTGAGGTTTTTTTGGGAGGGTCTCCCTCCTAACAGGCCTGGATAAAACACTGGTCGTGACCTAAAAGTGGGTCGCAGGATAGCGCGAAATTAGATTCAAACGCGCCATTTTCTAACCAATACCACAATGTCACAAGCCTTGAAAGTTGCAAGTATAGGCTTTAGGGTTTACGAAATGCATATGCCTGCAATGACCCATACATTGCGGGGTGGGGGCGTTTTGCCCGGGAGTTGAGCAGTAAGAGAAAGTCTTGCTTACGCGTGTATTATAATCAGATCAAGTAATTTATATAGCGCCCGACAGATTACCGATTAACTCGTTTGACGGAGCAGCTGTACATGGCAGAGAGAGAGAGAGAGAGACAGTCCATGCGTCATCCATCCATCTCTCCATCTGCCTCGTCATCCATCAACTATCCGTGATCGAGCAAGCCATCCATCAGTACACAAGAGACAATTCATTATAGAAAACACATTCTTGGAGGGAAACCGTCTTCTTGGCAGCCGGCCAAAATCCTCCGAACACGTAACGATGAAAGGGATTACGGGACCCGGTGCGAAAGGGACGAGCGCCGTTCGCGTTTCGTACGGTGCAAAAGTCCCATCGTCGGTCGCTTGCCTGCAAATGGTGTTTCTATTATTTTCTGATATTTTAAATGGCGAAATTACTTAAATTAGTAGTTTCTGTTTAATGTTAATAGAAATAATACAGTAATTTACGAAGTTCAGGTTGAAGATTTGGCTTTACGATTAACTTACAAGTAAGCCACGAGTCAATGACGTAGCCAGGTTTCTGAAATAGGGGCAGTGGCGGCTCCAGGATTTGGCAAGTGGAGGGGCCATTGGAGTGGCAACCTCTAGTCATGGGGGCCAACCATTTGTTGTTAGGTTTGTACAGTAGTATTAAGTATAGAGTCCCAGCAGGGGGGCCACTGGGGGAGGCACTCAACAGGGGGCACGGGCCCCCTGTGGAGCCGCCACTGAATAGGGAGGGCATCGATGTGTTTGAGTAAGAAAACGTCTACTGGAAGAAAGACCGTCATATTCTATTCGGATCATACTACCTACCCGCCTCCCCACCCACAAAATTGTCAACGGTCCCCACTTTTTCATCCAAGTAAATCGTTTACGCCTATTTTGTATTTGATTTGTACGTAGGCCGTAAGGCATGTATTAATTAATAAAGTTGAGGCATATTGTTTTGACTTTGTATTTTGTCAAGGCCGATATCATCAATAAAGAGACGCTGTATTGCATTGCATCAATTTGTATAATACGCAAGTACTGTACCAAATGCATTAATCAACCTAGCAGTGGCCAGTGGCGGCTCCACATAGGAGGCTCGGGGGCCCGTGCCCCTATTGAATGCCTGGCCCCCAGTGCCCCCTGTTGGGGCCTTATACTTACTACTATAAACCTATCAAAAATGGCTGCCCCATACTTAGAAGTTGCCACCCCAACGCCCCCCACATGCCAAATCCTGGAGCCGCCACTGCCCAGTGGCTAGCCAGGATTCCGGAATAGGGGGAAGCACATTGGCATTTTCAAGTAAAAACAGTCAACGAGCTGAAATTCGTCAATGACTTCGTGGCACACAGGGGCGTAGCCAGGAACTTAAATTTGAGAGGCATACTGTGATTTGGGGTGTATAAATCTTTAAAAAAACGTTGAAAATCTTAAAAAACACATTAACATTTTTAAGGTAGTCTGATTTTTGGGGGTTTATATACCGACCCCCCCTTCGCTACGCCCCAGGTGGCACATTCCCGTACCTCCCCCCCGTGGCTGCACCAACCAATGCAGTCTAGTATACTAAGCTGCTTGTCCTGGCAGCGGTCGGGACGGGATGCAGCCCGTACAAGGCGCCGGAGAACGCCCGGACCGTGTACTTCATCGAGGACGGGGTCCTGACCGCCAACACCACCTGCTTCAAGGGCTACCAGATGTCGGACGCCCCCCACGCCCGGTTCCAGCAGAGCCGGTGCACGCCGGAAGTCACGTGGGACGCCTTCAACGCCGACTGCGTCGTCGTCGGTGAGTAAGTAAGAGAGGACGGATCAATTATTGGAATGAGAGGACGACCGGGTCTTCGATAGGATTGCGTTTTTGTCGGGAGGAGGAGGAGGAGGAGGAGGAAGAGTTTGAAAAAGAAACGTAGGGTTTTCAAATCTCTCTCTGTGTCTCTGTCTCCCTGTCTCTCTCTGTCTCCCTGTCTCTGTCTATCTCTGTCAGTCTGTCTGTCTCTGTCTGTCTCTGTCTGTCTCTCTCTCTCTGTCTCTGTCTGTCTGTCTGCCTCTCTCTGTTTCTCTGTCTCTGTCTGTCTGTCTGTGTGTCTGTCTGTCTCTCTCTGTCTCTGTCTCTGTCTCTGTCTGTCTCTGTCTCTCTGTCTGTCTGTCTGTCTGTCTGTCTGTCTGTCTGTCTCTCTCTCTCTCTCTCTCTCTCTCTCTCTCTCTCTCTCTCTCTCTCTCTCATCTGGGGTTTCGTTCTGTGTAAGAAAGCCTATTAACTTATTTGCGAATCGTGTAAGGAACCAAATCCCTCGCCAGAGGGCGACGATCGCAATGCTAATCCCATTAATTCTGTCCCTGTCGATGACGGAAGCGCCGACGGATGACGTCAGAGGAGAACTTCCGGTGGCCGACGTCATATGCCACACGAATCGGGAGGGAGAGGCAGAAGGGGGTTATTAAACCAAATATAAGTGTGCTGCATTATATGAAAACGACAATGACGACAATATGATGATGATGATGATGATAATGACGATGATGATGATGATGATGATGATGATGATGATGATGATGATGATGATGATGATGATGATGATGATGATGATGATGATGATGATGATGATGGTTATTGTTGGTCTGGTTGTTGCAGAACCAGTTGGTCTTTGGTCGACCCTGCCTTCGGTTCTTCGTAGACAACTGCCCCACGATCTAACCCCGGGCCTCAACGCAACTGCGTATCCCTCGGACTTGGCTTTCGCGTCCTCCGTTCTAGGTCAGTCCAGGTCTACGATAGGCCTAACGACTGTCTAGCTAGCCTATTTCGACTATAGTTATAGGCCTAGCGGTTTCTGTTTTGGCTTTACGCTGGAGTTCTAAATTTAATATTACATCCTTTACTCCTGACGTACATGTTCGATGCGATTGCATTAATTCTTAATTTCTGTCGCCCACAGGGGCCATCCATAAATGACGTAACGCGATTTTGGCAGGTTTTTGACTCCTTTTCGTCACATGTCGTCACAAAAGTCAGAAACCTCTCAAGTATGACGTCACAACGCGTTAACCCCTCCTCTTCTCGCAAAAAAGTCGCCACCTAAAAATTATTATTATGTGACGTCACATTTCCGGAAACCCGCGTCGTCACACATCGTAACAAATGTTTGAACCCCCGCTCCCCCTAAGTGCGTTACGTCATTTGTATACCCCAGATCAAATTCCTGGCTACGTCCCTGCCTCCAACCCTAGAGACTTGCACCCTGCCTTCGTTGCAGACAGACAGCTCCCCAGTTTCTGATTTTCGCAGGGACCGATCTCCCAAACCCCGCCATGTTGTATAGAACTCTATGGCGACAGAAGAGCTTTATTAGTCTCTATGGGACTGCTCGTTCTTCTTCTTTCAGGCGTCAGTCTCGGCGCACTGACCGCCATATTGCTACTGACGCTGGCAGCGCTACTGTCGGTCAACTGCTACATGAGGTTAGATCTTTCTTACAGTTATTTAACCCCTTAACTGTGTATTTAACTGTAACTCAGTGTAAAATGGATGGATATATCCGGGATCTCCAGTTAAGGGGTTAATATTTATGTATACGCTGTCAACGCACGGAGATACAGTAGAACTTCGTTATAACGAACCCGGTTATAACCAGTGTTTAATCTAGACTCCTGGACTCCGGGGGGACTGAAAAGGCCGGGGGAAACTGACAAAACCGGGGGGAATTCTGCTAGGGGCCGCTGTTAGTCCATGTAGTATTCCAAAATTTCCGGGGATTTGAAATTTTCGGGGGGGGGAAGGGCAATTGCCCCCGGACACGGCCTAGATTAAACACTGGTTATAACGTATCCTCGGTTATAACGTACCGCAATGTACGGTCCCGTGTGATGCGCTACCGTACTGTACAATGGACATATAGCGTACCTCTATATAACGTGATAAATTTTACAGACCCGCTAAGTACCGATACGCTATAACGAGGTTCTACTGTACGCAGTGCTACAAACGTCTGCCCGGTGGACACGAAAAGTGTGATTTTAATGCATAAATTTGGAGAGATTGAAAATTTTCCTGAAGATTTTCTTCGTCCACAGCGATCTCTGCTTTGCCTTTCAAATGAAGGCTATGCGTCAAATAACGGGTTGGAAAAGTTGCAGAGTGCAGAGTGAAGTGCTTTTCGCACTAAGCTCGTTAGGACTTCTGAATCTCTGAACCCCTTAGCTGGGTATTTAACTGTAACTCAATGTAAAATGGACGGATATATCCGGGGTCCCCAGTTAAGGGGTTAAAGTCATACAGAGAATGGATTTTATAATATTTCCGTCGCCTGTAAAACTTGCCATACGAGGAACCAGCTATCTCAAGGCACGGTTCATCTCGCGATCGACTTTGTAGGCTACAGGCCGATGCTATAGGTATCGTTATATAGGTATACTGGCGCAGTGGCGTCGCCAGGAATTTTTGGTTGAGAGGGGGGGCAAAAGGGGCTAGCGTGTCAGATTCCCTACCAACCCCTCACCCCACCCCTCCACAGAAAAATTTCTCACCGGATTTGCGCGAATCTGGAAGGTGGTCTGGGGCAGGTTAGGGGGGGGCAGTTGCCCCAATTGCCCCCCGTGGCAACGCTAATCAATCAATCAATCAATCAATAGCCTCTAAACCGCTTAAAATCATAATAATAATAATGTTTTAATAATAATAATAATAATAATAGTAGTAGTAGTAAAGTAATAATAATAATAATAATAATAATAATAATAATAATAATAATAATAATAATAATAATAATAATAATAATAATAATGGTATCGTTCAAATCCCGCCTGCAATTTCGATTATCTGTGTCTTTCGATAATCGTCGATTCCCAGATGATCGAAGATATAATCGAGTATTAATGCAGGGCGTCAACCATTGGGACTAGGCCCCTACGTAGACTTTAAAATCTGATCCGAGAAAATCTAATGCGCTGAATAAAGGCCTAACAATAGCGTAGCCACGAGGGTCTGCCCCCCCCCCCATATTCGGACTGGGATCGCTGTCATAATGGGATCTGTGCAAAACCGCTGACTATTTGGGGAAGGGACGTCATTTGGATTGTGTAGGGGGCCGTTTCCACCCCTGATTTTTAGGAGAGAAAAACGTTCCCGAATTTTGTGTTTTTAAATTCATTGTGTTCTCAGTTGTCTTTATAAATTATTACAGCCACTGGCATAGGCCTACTATGTATTATCGTGTGCAGCATGTACTATAGACAAAAACCAATTTGCATATTGCATAGGTATTTTAAAAATACTGACTGCCTTGCAGTCGAAAGTCTTGCCCCCTCCCTGGAAAACAATTAAATGACGGCCCTGAAGGGGTAGGTGAGTATGATAATCGTCTAAAGAAATTCAATGCGCTGGAGATTAACAGGGCAAATAATAATAATAATAATAATAATAATAAAATAATAATAAATAATAATAATAATAATAATAATAATATATATTATTATTATTATTATTATTATTATTATTAATGTGATTTTAAGTGGTTTAGGAACCTAAGTAAGCCTGTATGAAAACCACAGTGAATAGGCTACCCACCACGTTCAAATGCTCACCGCGTTCAAATGCTCACCGCGTCGAAATAATAATAATAATAATAATAATAATAATAATAATAATAATAATAATAAATAATAATAATAATAATAATAATAATAATGTGATTTTAAGTGGTTTAGGAGCAGGGGCGGGGCTAGGGAGGTGGGTCGGCGGGTCCGGGCCAACCCAGTCCGGGCAGGGACACCCTAGCAAATCGTGCATATCCGCAGAGAAATTTTGATTGGGGGAGGGGTAGTCTGAGCCGGGGCCTGGTTGTGTAGATTGCATTAGACCCACCCAGCCAACAAAACCCAGCGCCGCCCCTGTTAGTAAAACACATGCTAAACGGTGCTTTGATAACATTGGTGTCTTTCGATACATGATTCGAATTTTTAAACCTATGCTTTACCCCTGGAATTAGGAAAAATATCGCTCCACAGATCTGTATCAGCTGATTTTTGAATCTTGGCTGTCCCTCCCCCCCCCTGCCCCATCCTGCATCTCCAATTCTGGTATCGTAGCTACACTCATCTTTAACCTCGACTGGTTGATAGCAACCTCCGTCTGTGGTAGAAAGTTTGAGTTCTATCCCCAAAATTTCAGAGTAGAATAAAGATCAGCGCTCGATTTGCCAGGGATGAGATGGGAGTGTGCCCTCCCACTGTTGGGGCGGGAGCTGGCGGCTCCACCTGGTAGGCGGTTCCGAGAGGACCCGTGCCCCCTATTGAATGTCTGGCCCTCCCTCCCAATGGCCCCCTGTTGGGGCCCTATACTTACTGCCACATACCTATCAACAAATGGTTGGCTCCTATGCTTAGCAGTTGCCACCTCAACGCTCCGCCCCCCCCCACTTGCCAAATCCTAGAGACGCCACTGGTCACCATACCATAATTAACCCTTACGCCGAAATGTCGCCGTTGAAAGCTGCAAATTTAAAAGGATGTTCGTGCTAAATGGAATGTATTGGGGACGCTTTGAAACCGCTGATAAATTCCGAATAGGGTCTACTTAACCCCTTAACTGGGGATCCCGGATATATCCGTCCATTTTACATTGAGTTACAATTGAATACACGGTTAAGGGGTTAATCTTATTCCATTTGTCTTCTCCAGGAAACGTCGTGGGACGACCAGAAATGTCGCTAGGGGCGCCTCGCCCGCTGGATTTCTCAAGTGGGAGATGGTGGCCAGCGACGTAGGCCTACATCAAGGCGGCTCAGATCCCCCGAAATTCTTCTTCCTCCGCAGATTCGGCGTCCACGAGAAACCCAAACCCCTCGGGGCCCCGACCAGACGGTCACCGGTCCCCGCTGATGAAGGGGACTGGAGAATGGTCCGGGGAGACGTCGCGTCCCAGCGTCCCCTGGTTTGCCCGGGCGACCGCCGGCGGCCAAACTGTTTGTGCTACCGCCAGCAGACGACAATTGTAAACAAACCGACTTCGAGGCCCGATTGCGAAAACGAGGCTTTCACTAACGATTGGTTCGGCGTCGCAGCCAGTCACAGCCCTCGAAGGCTCTCCTGCTGTGGACCGCTCGCGACGGCTTCCGACCTGCTGGCCTCCTTCGACCGAGAGGCCGTCGAAGAGGAGGACGAAGGCGGCCAGCCGGTCTATTCCTCCTCAGAGGTCCGATGCCCGGCGCGCCGGGGTCATCTCGCCATGACCCCCTTCGCAGCAGGCGACCGTTGTAACAGTCTGGAAATGCGCGCCGAACTTTCTGGCAAACTGGAAATACGCCAAGACCACGGACCGCATTCGTCGAAGAAATCTACACCCTGGGTCATCGTTTGACCCTCAATCACCCCCCCTCCACCCCCATAATAACTCGTCCATTTCATCACCCACAAATAGGTCTACTTATAAATCTCTGTCTCTCTCATATTACGACGTTGCATTATATATTCTTAGAATTAAGTTAACTGTCTTTAAAAGAGCAGTAATTTTTTTATTCACAGTTACCCTTTGCATCCCCAATGCCAGTAGCGTAGCCACGGTGGGTTTTGGGGGTTAATCCCCCTGGACGGCGCAAAAATTTGTATGTATTCCCTTGCATTTTTTTTTGGGGGCGATTTTTGGGGTGAAACCCCCACCCTCTTGGCGGTCATCGATGACCTTTTTAAACCCCGCTTCCGGAAATCCTGGCTACGCCACTGCCCAATGTCCAGTCAAAATTTGACTAAATCTCTCTAGACCTAGCCCCAATTATAACTGCCAATAACTAATGCTGGTAACAGTGGTGGTTCTAGAGTGGAGCTGGGGGGGGGCTGTTGCCTCCTCCCAGTTTTCAGCCTCCCTGTCAGTTATTCCCAAGAGTTGATTAACGGGGGCGCAAAATGGTGGACGACCAAATTTTGCTCGTCAGACTTTTCAGTCATGGACTAGGGGCATATCCCCCCGCTTTTTTCCCGGCTAGAACAGCCACTGGCTGCTAAAAAACCAATGATATATATATATATATATATATATATATATATATATTTACTCGTAGGCTGGTTTAAAAGTTAAATGTTTCATACAAATTTCCGAAAAATCTTTACAATCGGTTACACAAGTTTCCAGCATTAAAACTACTCATTACCGGGGATCACAGTTTTCCGCAGAAAATGTTTTCCAAAATCCGCGGTCACTTTGCGTAATTCCGCGGCACAAGATGATCAAACGTCCACCAGTCGTTAAGTCCGTCAAACACGCAAATCTATTCCGTAAACAAGCGCGTCACTGCTTGCGTCATCGATCACGTGGCCGATGAGATCACCAATCACCGGCCAAGTTCCAAATTCTCCAGAATTCCGCGGAAATTCCCAAATTCCGCGGCGCGCAGGGATATTTTTACACCCCCCTAAACCCTGCCCCCCAATTTGAGGTCGACACCCCCTAAAATTTGGTAATGTAACAATATGCATACAAAATGCATACTAATTATCTCCGGACACCCTCCCCCCAATTAGAGGTCGACACCCCCCCAAATTCACAATCCTAGAAATATCCCTGGCGGCGGGGCTCAAAATCCGCGGCCCGCGGAAAACCGTGGTCCCTACTCATTACAAGAACACTAATATAAAGTTACAATCCGTAAAACCGAATAATGGCACAGCGTCTCTGTATAACAAGTGTACACGTTTCTTACGCGTAATCAACAAGGAATTTCTGTAACGACAAATAGATTCAAAATCGTTGCGACTAGTCTCAGGCGCTGAACTGAAAAAAGGTAGCGAAGGAAACTCAATGGAAAGGGCAAGAAGCATAATTAAAATATAAATACCGCTAATTAATTACTGATTACTGGCGCAGCCATGGGGGCCGGCCCCCCAATTCAGGATGGGATGAGTCGTGGAATTTGCGCAAAAACCATTGGGAAAATTTTAGGGGGTAGGTAGGATTATTACTGGAATAGAATCGATGCGCCAAGAACTCCTCTACGACTTTTTAAACTCAAAAATGTCGATGGAACCCTAGTCTGGAACCCCGGCCATGCCACTGGTACTACCAATACCGGTCAGTAATAAGCTTAATCAATTAAGTAATTAAAACTCCATATATATATATATATATATATATATATATATATATATATATATATATGCATGCAGGGTGCGATTTGTAGGGGAAGGGGATTTCCCCAACTGCATCCCCTACTGCTACATCCCCACCACTACATCCCCACTGCTACACTTCCCCAACAACTACATTGCCCCCAAGCTCGACATATCCCCTTCCCCACTGCTCCAGGTCACAAATCGCACCCTGTATATATGCATATCAATAACTGAATTAGATTTCATATTTGCAAAACCAAAGTCAAAAGTCGAGCATTGAAATTGAATCGATAAAAGCACAACCAGTTACGCTTGTTACGCCAGTGTAGCATTATTCAAATGTCTTTACCACATTACGCACAGCTGTAAATCTTTGGTGCAACTATTCGACACACAGAGCAGCACGATGATATCAGCACCATTGCGTCAACTTAGGCACATAAACAAATACAGTGCCAGCACAATATACAGCTACTGACATATGTGTGTGTGGTTAAGGAAAACAGCACTAAAATGAAAAGAGAACAACAACATAAAACAGAACAGGTATAAAATAGCAGGGCAGGTATGAAATCTATGAGGGTGGTCCAAATATTTCCATCTCATCCAAAAATTTCTGACCACCCTCGTAGTTCCTGTAAAAGATTCAAACTAGAACACAGCACAATTCTCTAGATGTTATAATACTAACCTTCAAGCCAAGTTCTTATCAGCATATCGTGCAATAACATGTATTCTAATAACACAAAGTGTGAACAGTCCTTAAACTCAACATTCAGCATGTTTTACTGTATTAAAATTAAGTCAATAGAATGGGGTGAAAGGAGGCTGCCATATAAGGCACTCTACTGTACACTCAATATTAACCCCTTTACCGGCCATGACTCACATATGTGTCCATTTTACATTACGTTACAAATAAATGGCCGGTAAAAGGGTTAAGGATAGAGGCAACATAGGCAGAGGAAGACCCAGGTAAAAGTGGATGGACAACATGGAAGACATAAACATGAACAAAAATTTCAATCACAAAAGGAAGATTAACAGAGGACAGGAAGCAGGGTCATTTCTAGGATTATTGATTTGGGGGGTGTCGGTAAATTCTGGGGGTCCCCTGCCAAAAAAAGTCTGACAGGCAAAAAAGTCATCCCATGGCTGAAATTGGGAGTGGTGTTGGTGGTGGTGGGGGTGTTGGTCTCAAATTGGGAGGTGTTGGGGGTGTTAGGAAGGCGGGGGTGTAAAAATGCCCCTGACAGGAAGACTTCTTGGAAGTGTTTTGTGTCTAGCTATTGGCACCAAAGAGTTATCATTATTATTATTATTATTATTATTATTATTATTATTACATGGATGTTAATTCACATTAAATCAATCATAAAGTGAAGAATTTTAAATGTGGGCAAAGCAAGGGGCAAACAACTTCACCAAGGTCACTAAACAGTGGCAATGGTACAATTCCAACCCGCTACCCGGCGGTTGCGTAGCAGAACCCTACCACTATTCTACTGCACCCCCTTAAGTCCACTGTGCCCCCTAAAGTTGGCAGATAGCATGATGATGATGATGATGATGATGATGATGATGATAATGATGATGAAACATACAATACGTGAAAGTCACTACAAATACATGAATGCCTTGCCTACGTCACACTACACAGATCAAGAAGGCAGTTGTAGGAAAGAAAAACACTAAAAGACAGAAATCGATGATGAATGGTAAAATTAGAAACATCACAACAACCATGACAACAAATATTAAATGGAAATGTAAAATAACACATCTGATACGAAAATATCCTGCAATTTTTTTCGTACAGTACACTGAGCAGTGAGCAATAGTCAAGTACATGTTTAGAAATCATTAATGTCAGTTTTCTGCAGAAATTTACAAAACACATTGTGTCGAAAAATAAGAATTACAAACATCGGCGATGTCAAAAGCTTAAAAATCAGCCGTAAAACAATGTTTGCAGCGGTACATCAGCGAAAATTCCATACACAACCTCCTTTTGTGAAACATGGACGTGCAGTGCTCGACCAAACTTCCCTACTGTTCCTAAAACCAGCGTTGAAATAAGTCTCAAACTAAAAAGCGGGTCAATAATGGTCGTTACCAGGGCACAATTTGTAGGGGGAAATCTGCCCAATTACATCCTCCATCCTCCTACTGCTACATCCCCCCCACTATTACATTTCCCCAACAACTACATCCCCCCCCAAGCTTGACATGTTCCCCCCACTGCTCCAGGTCACAAATGGCACCCTGGTCGTTACATCTGTAAAATCTTACGTCGCGAATCGCAAATCTCCCGCGTCGAACCGCACCGTACGCCGAGAGGTAACTTCGGCTCTCAATCCCATTTGGTAATCAACGCCAAATTCGCCGACTATGTACAAAACGTTACGAGACAGCACTCGAGCAAAAACGCGAAACCATCACAGCACGTAAACAAGGAAGACTAACAATGAAACGGAAATGTCGTTTTGCTATCTTAGAACCATTCTCAGCCGAGGTATGCACTCGCGTCGACAACTGACAGATCAATTAAACACCACTAAACAGTGTAAATAATATATTTACATACATAACAGCAATGAATTTTTGTTTTTAGTTTTCATATTTTTATAAGAATTTAATATCCTCAGGAAGAACAAAATTAGGGGTACAATTAACATGTCATTGATACAGCATGGAACCCATTCATCTGCTAGGATCTCGCTATAGATATACATAAGTTCTGGATTAATAGGTATACCATGAATTGGGCTCATCCATATAGTACATACGCAAAAAAATGCATATTTTCAACCCCATTCCCCAGTTTGCACGTCGTACATACACAAAATCTCCTAAAATCTTAAAATCTCCTTAGTGCATCTGTACTATGTGGATGGAGCCATACTCATGTATATCGAAACTTGGGAAAATAAAACTACAAAATGCTGCACGGTTAGTAACAAGATGTCTGGGGGTCAACTCCAGAAATATGAACATAGACCAAAGTTTTGACTTTACGAAAACCTTCAATACACTTTGTTTTTTTCCGCGTCAAACGTAAGAGCTGCGCGAACTCGAGCTGTCGACCGAGTTCTGTCGTAGGGTCGGGCTTACGACCGGAATAATGGAGAGGTTGGAAGGACGAGTCGGGGAGAACGGATATGAACTGGAAACACATTCCAGTGGCGCCGTCGCCACCGACAGCGACGGCCCGAAGAGTTTCCTCGGTTTCTTCGGCAGATTGATCGTCACCGAAGCCGCCTGGCTCGACTCGATCTTCGAAATCTTATTCTGGAGCGCCTTGATCTCGCCATGAGCGCCGACTGAGCGAGGTACTCGCACGGCATGCCGCCGCCGACAATCTCGACCGGCGTCAACCACCGCAGGTAGCAGTGCTCCCAGAGCCGGATCTGCGGCATCGCGTACCCTGGCCGCAGGACGTCGTGCGCAAACAGCGACGCGGACCCGTGCACGCTCTGGCTGATCCGGAACGGTCTCATGTCGACCGCCTGTCTCGGGGTCAGCGACCCCGACTTGTGGTGTCCGTTCTGGCACGCCGCGACCTTCACGCCGTACGCCTCGCTGAGCCGGCAGTCGCAGCCCTGCCAGTCCTGCAGCTGCGAGTGCGCGACGTAAAGAGGGTTCGTGAACAGGGCGATGTCGCCGGCAGAGAACTGTCGCTGCCAGTCCCAGACCGACATGACGTAGTTCGACAGGTTCCAGCTCGACTTCGCCGGCGCGAGTCGCTGCAAAAGACTTGCGAGGGCCGAAGATCTGTCCCTCGGTCCGTTGAAGATGAAGTTATGGAACATGGCCAGGCCGATGCTGTCCCACAGGGATGTCAAGTAGATCTCTGAGAATTCAAACGAGGAAGGAAACTGCTGTAGGAGCTGCCAGACACAATCGAGAAACAGAAGGAAAAGAGGGCTCTAGAGGAGAAAAAAACACAAACTAAGAGAAAAAACACAAACTAAGAGAAAAAAACACAAACTAAAGCATTTTTATCAGTAGCGCCCGAAAAACTATTCTGCAAATCATGACTCGACAGAAAAGTTTGACTCGAAGAATTTACAAAAACACTTTGTTGATCTCATAAACTACAGTCGGCAAGCAAATAAATTACCATGTATATGTTTCACTGTAATGCACAATCAATTTAACAGGATTTCTGACCGAATAATGACATAACAACCAGTGACATCCTTATGAAAAGAAGAATGAAATGGGTAGACCATACATTGAGGAAGACTGACTGACAACGGAAACCCCACAAGAAACATCAGCTGCAAATTGGAAGGAAAAGAACAGCAAAAAATAAAAAAAGGATGGATGGATGGATGGATGGATTGATGGATGGATGGATGGATGGATGGATTGCCTTGACAAGGATCTTGAAGCCAGACTGTCTATTTGTGGGAAGACAAAAAGTAGACAGAATGATTTATGAGAAACTAGTCAAAGGCCGAAACCACTGGAAGGATGTCGCAGAGGAAACAGCGACTGGAAAAAAAGATGATGATAATAATAATAATAATTAATAATAATAATAATAATAATAATATAATATTATTATTATTATTATTATTATATTATTATTATTATTATTATTATGAACACTTATAAAGCACAAGTAGTGCAGCAAATGCGCTAGAATGACATTGCTGACTAAGCACAAATACACGTAACCATATTTTGCATATCAGGACAAAATGATGACCGTGCATTTACCTCCTCGCCTTCGTTCTGATAGATGACGCCACACCGGTCGGCAAACCTATGACTGAGAGCAACCCACTCTTTCTCAACCAGGCTCTGGAACCCGGTTATCGTCCGGCTGCTCGCATCCATCATCAGCTGCGCCAGACAGGACACGACGGGACTGAAGTCCGTACCACCGTCCTTTTCTGTCGCAAACACAAGAACCCGCGTGTACCGGTACTCTGTACACAGGCACCAAATGCGATTTCTCCAAACCCTGTTCGATGTATATACATTGCTCAAACTGCCAAAGGGGGCTGGGAGTTCCTTGATAGTGTAGGCTGACAGTGGCGGAGCTATGGGAGGCGGGGGTACACATGCCCCCCCGAGAGCCGAGGTGGTAGGGGCCAGAATCGGGTTCGAGGCAGCAAAACCTTTACCAGGCGAAATGTGACATCAACTTTTTTTGCCCGTCAGGATTTTTGGGAGCTGAGGGGGTGCCATCAGTATGCTTTGTCCCCGGGCAATCTAGCTCCACCTCTGGACAGTGGCGTGTATGCCGCCTATGACTCCTGGCAAAAATGCTGCCTCAATTTCACTCTTATTACACCTGACCAGCAAAAAAAAGGGTCGCTTCCAAAATTTGCCGCCCCCATCATGCGTGCCGCCCATGGCTAAAGCCACACCAGTCATTGGGACGCTACACCTCTGCCTCTGGAGGCCAACCCTATAGGGTCGAACATTTTGGGTTTTTTAAACTGTCTGAACCCTAGGGGAGGTTGAAAATTTTTGGGTGGGGGTAGTCTGACCCTAGTGCTTTTCTGACAGTTGAATATTACCTCTAATTACGACATTGGTGTTCCTGAGCATCGAAGAAACGACCCTGCAAGCAACGTCAATGGCCTTACTGACGTAGTACAACCATTGGCTGCCTTCTAGGGCAGAAAACCAGGTCAGGTCACTGCTCCACAAGTCTTTGTTAGTAGCTGCAAGTAAATAAGCAACAACTACAAAATTGGATTTAAAAACACACACACACACACACACACCACACACACCTGGGATATTTGATCAAAGATTATGAAGGGACAAATTGTTTTTGAAAAAATACAGTTCATAAAGGAAAACAGGTAATTGGAAAACAAAATAAGTGACAATTATAAGTGAGTATATTATTTTATATCATATATTATAATTATAAGTGAATTGTAAGATAAGTGACATTGTAAAAGTATAAAATAATTCAGTGAGCAATTGTAAAAGTATCAAATCATTCGGTGAGCAATTGTAAAAGTATCAAATCATTCGGTGAGCAACTAACGCGGCATGCAATGTTCTCGCAACCGTTCATACGCCATCTGAAGCTCCTTCAGCGATGGAAGGTCAACGTTTCCAAGGTCAACCACATAGGGATCCGGTTCTTTCGGATGGTCTTTCCGTCGGACGAACTCCAGCATGCTTAGAAAAAGAGCAGGTCAACATTATGTGATGGCAATACAAAGGCTGCAATCAATGCATGGAATGAGTGCAGATGATGCGAACAAAAGTGCAATGGAAAATGTCGTTACCTGTCGTGCGCATGAGTGCATAAGCCATAAGCCATACGGATAAGTGCCGATCCATTTGCATAAGAGTAACTCCACAACTAGATTTCAAACACAGGAAAAAACACGAGCAGTATAAATGCCAAACTAGATGCACAACTCACAGTAAGATGTATTAAAATTAGCTGTAAACGTGAAAATGCTAATATATAAATCTTCATGCAAAAATCAAAACCAAGTATTATTATTATTATTATTATTATTATTATTATTATTATTATAACTGACAACTTATATAGTGCAGTATGCATGACAGAAGGTCAAAATCAAAAGCACTTTACATTACAGCAATATAAAATATCTCATCTGTATGAAATATTTATATGGATGATATGATAAAGATACCATATAGATACCATATTACCATACAGACAAAGATAACATATTTATGTAATGAAATGTAACAAAATTTATATGGATTATATATCTGTACGAAATATAAGTATACAGAAGCAAACAACATCAACAACAACAACGTTAGGAAATCTGCGACATTAATTTAAAAATTATATTAAAACATAATTTGTGACGAATAAAACCATCGAGACCCTAAAAGTACGTACGGGAATTGCTCTTTTGTCCAGTTCCCGTTCCACCTTTTTATTTACGATTTCCGTGTCTTCGAGAGCAAATGGAACCACAAAATATTCCGGAAGGCTGAAATAACATGTAGAGTGTGACCATTGTCAAAATGAACCATATTTCAAAGGAAGAAAACAAGTTCCAATTTATATAGCGCCTTGATATCAACACACCACATCATCAGCCTAAAGTATGAGTCAGAGAAAAGCTGAACAACACCCAAGGATTGAACCCAAGATGTCGGTTCACCTAAGGAAGCAATGATGTTCCCTAAGGGCCCATTCATATAGTACGTAAACTAAAAAGGCATATTTTCAACCCTCCCCTGTTTGCACACCGTACATATGCAAAATCTCCTATATCCAACCGCCCCCCTCAGTGTGTACATACTATATGGATGGACCCTAAATGAATGAGCCATCAATACACTTAAGCAACAACAGAGCAAAAATACAAAGACATAATCACAACTTAACCCCTTAACTGGGTATTTAACTGTAACTCAATGTCAAATGGATGGATATATCCGGGTTCCCAAGTTAAGGGGTTAAGAGGGAAATAAGTCATAAACTCAACAACAAGAAGTCATCGAAAGCAGGGAATCAAATAAATTATTATTAATATTGCACGTGAATCTAATTTCAATAGAATATACAGTGTGGCACAAAAAAACTGGACCAGTCACATTTAGGTTTGCATTTAATATAGTCTGGTCATTTTTGCACCACCCTGTACAATGGCGTGATGATATAACCCAGGTCACTTCTTACCTGTCTGACACAGCAAATTCTGCGTTACATTTAGTGACCCTGAACATGTTAGATGCTCGGAGTTGGTGCAGCAAATCGTCCCAATCTCTGAATGACGTGAAGTTCATGATATTGCAAAGATCAATTTCTGCAATACAGCACAATTCAGTAAAAATCTCTGTTCTAAAACAGTGCCTCCCAGAGCGGGGTCTTGGTCTCCGGCATGAATCAAGAAAATTTAGAAAAATGTTAGAAGTTAATCAAGTTATAAATATTTTCTCATGCGAGCATCATTTTTCTAACATTTGGTTTTACTGTATATATGTATAGAGATATTTCTCTATGCACCTCAAGAATAGACCGGTACTGCACATGTCTAATCAAATGCATATACCATATAAATTACTTTTCCAACTGTCCATAATCAAATAAATCGATATAATCAACATTAATCTACAGACCTGACCAGACCTGAAAGCTGGTCATAATGACTAACCTTGTATATGAATTTAAGTAGCAAAAATATCATTCAAAGTTGAAGAAAAAGTCAAAGTCCTTCCCGAGCCTCATGGGCTCATAGGGTGGCGCTGATCTCCGTTGCTATAGCCCTCAAGTCAGGTGTGCAATGCCACGGATACAGGGCTAGTGTATCGCGTAGCGTACCTGTTTGACTTATCGCAGGGATTTTTACCACTGCTCCTCATTTTACCACTACGATAAAGGCTGAGTTGATCTTTAGGACTCCTGCGGGACTCGAACCCGCGACCTTCTGCTCCATCACCCAACGTTGTTACCACTCTGCTAACTTCCCGCCCCAAAAAATCATCATTACTTGCTCAAATATCTGTCACGTTAGGATGCAGATGATATAGCCCAAAGTTTCTATGTTTCTTACCACTGCAGCATTTGTCCATTTCAAATGCAAACACGAAAAGCAGATCGGTTTTCAACGGAAAAGCGTGGTGTACAGTGGAGTTGATTGTCTGGAAAAATTAAACAATAAAAACCAAAAAAATAACATCCTATAGAAAAGCAAAGTAACAACATAGAAAGACAGAAGTAAATGCCACCTCATAATTATAAGTCACAGATAAGATATTTTAGTCTCAACAAATCAGTAATTAAAACGTCTGCCTAAAGTTACCGAAATACCAGTAACCCTCAAACCACCAGATACCGGTACTTTGTAACGATATACAATGTAACTGAGTAGACTGGGGTTACAACAGTAAAAGGGTTAATTCAGAAAACTGTCTGTCATTCCAAATGGAAAGACAAGCATGAAATGAAAAGAGAAAATAGTTTCAATAAAATGAAAAATTTTCAATACAAAATGCCATAAATTAATTAAA
Organism: Metaphire vulgaris; assembly: GCA_018105865.1. NCBI lineage: Eukaryota > Metazoa > Annelida > Clitellata > Crassiclitellata > Megascolecidae > Metaphire > Metaphire vulgaris. Next base: position 11,052,434 of record CM030863.1, read on the forward strand.
CTCACCTTTAAAACGTCATTTTGATCACAGTTTTCAAAATAGAAGCTATGTATTCGAAAATCCTGAAAATAATTTGAATAACACATACAAACTCTTCATTATGTCTGTATGCATATAAGTGCACGCACTTGTGTGTGTGTGCGCACTTGTGTTTGTAAAACTATACATTTTCAAAAACACTTGTAAAAATCTTTTTAACCCTTTACCCGTTCATTTATCTGTAGTGTAATGCAAAATCGACGAGTATTCTCTGCACAGATGGGAAAAGGGTTAACAATAAATAGAATTATGCCCGGTGATAAAAATTGTCCTAGAATAAAAAATGAAACTAGAAATTATTAGTAAGTTCAAAACTTTATTGTGTGAATAATTGATAATTAACTGCTCCAGCACATTACCTAATAAATATATATATATATATATATATATATATATATATATATATATGAGATAATACAGCAATAACATACAGAATAACTTCATTATTATGTACTTAGTGGGTCTGTAAAATTTATTACATTATATGATCCGAGGTACGTTATATCCAATACCATCCAATACAGTAGAGCATCGCACGGGACCGTACCGTGCAGTACTTTGCAACCGAGTATACGTTACAACCAGGTCTGTTATAACGAAGTTCTACTGTAAAACCATCTATCATGATACAACCTATCAGATAAGTTAGCATTGTATTATAAATTCTACCTTAGAATGCAGTTCAAGGCACTGAACTGGAATCATGGTCTTAATTGAGAAGCTCCCTTTTGTGTATTTCCTCCTCTTGCCCTTGGAAGCTAAAAAGAAATGTCAATTGGTCAAAAGAAAACATTGCATCCAAAAAAATATATCACCTCTCCTCAAAACAAAGAGAAATAACACAGTCTACTACTTCAACGGCCAGGACCAATATTTGCCTAAACCATGGATATTCAAATGGCGGCCCACGGGCCAATTATGGCCCGCCAAGGGTTTTGAACTGGCTCGTGAAGATGCTGGAGAAATAAGAAATACGTTTAACTTTAAAACCTATAGTAGTTTGTATTTACTTAGTGACTGCAGTGTAGTTATTAAGTATAGTTTCCCTTACTTCACAAAATTTATGATATCTGTTAAATGTAATAATGCAATAAAACGCAGAAAGATGCTGGAGAAATAAGAAATACGTTTAACTTTAAAACCTATAGTAGTTTGTATTTACTTAGTGACTGCAAGAAATCGGGAAAAAGTGTGCATGCCATAGTGATAAATGACAACTACTGGTTTCAAATACATGGAACTACCTGTAAAAATTGGCCCTTCGAAAATTTTTATTAACATCTCTGGTCTAAGCTAAAGTATGCATTCAAATATTGCAAATAAGCTCCTGAATACTCTGTTTTAACAGAAGGCCTATGCTAATCCAAAGTCAAGTCAATACACCATCATCAATTGGCAACAGATGGCTAGGTCAATGACCCTCCCCAGTGTGTTCTATTAGTCCGCAAATCGTCCTCTGACAAGTCCTGTCAGAACACTGCTTCAATGGTGTCCTGTGGCAGTCTCATATCATGTCCAAAGTAGCACAGGCTCCCCCTCCACCCCCCCGACTTTATCCAAAGGCCTATGTTATCCAAAGGCCTGTTATCCAAAGGCCCATGTCATCGAAAGGTCGACGTTACTCGGATTTTACTGTAGCAGGAAAATATTCAAATACATCTCCAGATCAATTTCTTTGAGAGTTTAGTTACAGCCAGCACTGTTTCGGAATCGATGGTTGTAAATACCGGTACATATAAGAAACAGACTTACTAAGGTAAATTTCCAATATGTTTGTAAGCGCTATGTCGTCTTTTCCAATCAGCTTGTTATGGCGACCACAAAACTTCTATGATTCAACCAGAAATTACAATTTATTGTAGACAAAGTACTTTTTTAAAATATTTAGACAAAAAACTTATTCACATGGAGACAGCGTTAAAGAAAAAACACGAAAGATGAGAACCAATGATGTTAACAGCTACCATAAAATTAAAATGTAAAAGAAAAAATCTTCCAGAAAGATAAAAACAAGGAGAGGCCTCCAATTGCTGAAATATGAAAACATTCTAATGTTTTAGTTTGGTAAAAAATGTGTTGGAAAAAATACATAAAATACAAAAAGTTACCGTTTCATTTGACAAACTGTCTGCCAGATAAGTCACATAGGAAACCCTGTAGTTAGTAACAAAGAGCGTGCCAATCTGACCAGACTTGTCGTTACTGTACGGGACGTAACGAGTTACTTTACCCACCTGGCTTATAACAATCTCACCTGTATGACAACACAGAACATTAATGTCAGCCAAGTATTAATGCACAGAAGTAATGATATGCTATGTATGCATTGACAAAACTTTTCCCAGTACAATGATGGTGATTTAACTGTATCTACATAAATACTATTGGGCAGGAAGTTAGCAGAGTGATAACAACGTTGGCCGATAGAGCAGAAGGTAGTGGGTTCAAGACCCACAGGAGCTCTAAGGGTCTCGACTCAGCCTTCATTCGCCAGATGGCGGTGGCACCTGTGTGACTTTACTGCTACTTTTACTCTTTTACTACATAACTGCTGTACTTTACTGTATAGAAAGACTTAAATCATATTTGCTCTTAAACTCTGCACTTTCAAATTTTAAGCCACAGCTGCCTAATGAACCTGCTAACTACCATACTGCTTAAAGTGTAAAGCACACTTACTTTGATTATATATTATGCCATCTAAGTATCTTCTTCAGAACCTTTATGAAAGACATTACATAAAGGCTAAAAAAAACTTCGAAAAATAACATAGCATCCAAGAGTACAAAATGGGCAATTTACCTGGTAACAGATTTGGCTCCAGGTGCATCTCATGGTGGTTGCCAAGAGGAACGTAGAAACAGCTCTCAGACTAGATAAGGACATAAAAAGTTATCCTAAATCCTAAACGCATCTTAACACGTACTCATAATTATGAGATCATAAAGGATCAACATTTACAGCAGATATTCTTATCAAATCTAATTAAACAATGAACTTTACCATCTGCAATAAGCTATACAAATAATGTGTGTTACACATGTGCACGATATGTCGTCGTCGTTATCTTCATCATCCATCATCATCAATCATCATCATCATCATCATTATATACACAAAAGCAGTGGCTACACAGTGCGGGTCGAATCAGGGAGCGAGTCGTACACACTGGATCTAAACATCCACAGTGCGAAACGTAGGTGTAACACATGTCAAATCCTACTGAAGAACTACTCAACCCCCAGTTAGTTATATATATATATATATATATATATATATATAATCGATGACGGAAAGTCCAGTCACCTCACGTCAGTTTTGTAATAACAGTACTTTTAATAGGCGCAGAGGGGCAGAATGTCCAGCCTGGGAAGAAGCGTCCCGGGGAGGTAAGGGCGAAACGTCCTGAGAGCAACACGGGCGTGTCAGTTTCGATTTTTCAACTTTTACCTTGGTGTCGATGTAGCTGTTGTTGTCCTCGTTCGTCAAAATGTGAGACACGAAAGTCGGCTTCTGATGTTTCAGAGGCTTTTTCGGTAACGCCATTTATTTTCGATTTAATTTATTTAAACGATAAACTAAACAAATACAAGTGATCGCAAAACATAGAATCTATAAGATTTCGGCCATCTTCGGTAGACAGTTTTCAGTTCGGTTATTTAGCGCTATGATTTCTTAATGCCAATTTTCTATATTTCATAGTTCCTTTGGATATAGATTTCATTTATATCGTCTTATTAACAGCATAAAATGTGCTGATGAGATGAGCGTTTTGATTCAAATCATAAAATCAGAGTATTGTTGTTAAAGTCTGTCACCAAAATAATAGGTTATGCACTTCTATAGCACTAAGCGTAACACTCTGGAGGTATCAACTGATGGTACTTCAAATACGTCCGCAAAAGACCACGTGATCACATTCCATCCAATTCTATCCAACAAGCGGCACTCTACATCAACTGATGTTATAGGAAGTCCATACATCGAATATTAGGCCCTCTTCATCTCCAAAATTGATCTGATATTTTGCAAATGGATCTCGAAAACCCCAAATGTATTCCTTTGTTTATCAAACTAGAGATATGCAAAAGGGCACACTACAAGGTGTTATCGAGATACAGGGTCAGTCGATCAATCATCGAGTATACAAACATATTGAAAATTATGCACAGAGATTTTTTTCTGAGGCCAAAACAAGCTATTTGTTTTGACACTTCTTGACAAAAAAGTATAATCATGTTGGCATTTGATGTGGCTTATACTGAAGAGATTAGACAAAATATAATTTTTCACATCCAACACACTAAAAACAACAATCACATTTGAAAAATTTATCTAAAATATTCAGCTACACTGTACTTGTATACACCGACTGCATCAGAAAATGTCACACCATATTCTATGGCAAGGCTTTTGGAGTCCTTGTACGATGTTATAGCATAAAACAAAAAAACATTCCAGCTTATACCAATATATTCACCCAAATGAATTGTTCAAAATGCAGTATTTTTTCTAAAATAAAGACTAAAATAGAGGATATGTAGAGTTGAGGGCAGATCCTGTAGCAACCACACCGGGATAGTTTCACGAGTGTAAACTAGAAAATATATGCAATACAAATCAAATAACAAGGCAGTTGACAGAACACACTTCTTATAAAGTGCCACAATTCCGTATATGAATGGCTAATTAAAAAAGGCACTGTCTCAATCAACTCGCATTAACAATTGGTCAAAGCAGTAAAAATATTTTTTGAAAATGCAATGCAAATTAATATTACCAAAACCCTTAACAAAGAACAGGGTGTGTTACAAGATCCAATGGATCTAATAAACATTAACTATCGTAATTTAGGTTTTTCTTGTGTTAAATGTACCGGTAAATGGCGGTAAATGTAAAATGCTATGCCACATCAGACTGCACCAATGTCTTTCCTTTGCAGTAGCAGCAAACAGGACAAAATAACTGCTTGATTTCCAGCAAAACTGTTGAAAGCAAACTTAGATACAATCATAAAATACATGGCTCAGTACAGTGAATTTTTGATTGAACTAAGAAATCCCAAAATCAATGACAATACAAAAGGTTCATATCTTCAACATCCACAAAGGTTTTACTCTTGAGCAAGAATAAAAGGCAACTGGAATCATTTTCAGTAATATGCACAAAATTCATTGCCTCTTGTAAAGATCATATAACGCAGAAACACAAAAATCCTTAAGCACAAAATGATCAAAGTGAAATAAAATTCTGGAATGTATATAATCAGCAGCAAAGGTATCAATCACAAACTAGCAATTTTACAAACTGCTCAAGTTTAATTTTGACAAATACAAGAAAATGCACCGGTAACACAAAATTCTGTTGGACAATAAACACAGAAGAATATAACTGCCCGATGGTCTGGAATTCCCTAGATCTTTTGCAGCCTTGATTTGGCATACCATCGATTGATAACTCAGTTAAATGTTGCCATATAAAAGTGCATTACTATTATTATTATTATTATTATTATAAAAGTGGTCATCATATAAAATCAATACTAAAGCTATGCAGATCAAACTCTCTAGAGATGTTCAACATATCGGCAAAATACTGCTTCACTAGAATCATTAATTATACATGCGATCACAGAAACCCTTAGCAGCTATAAATTTTTTCAGAAAAGAACTTGAGTCACAACCAGGCGAAACATAACACCAAGCTCTAAAAAGCAATGGAACGCATAAATGAAAAGGACAAAATCACTCAAAAAGCAATACAAGACCAGAACATGTTCAACAGACATACATTTGTAGTGAAACATGAGTTTCTAGTATAACATTTTGCAACCATCACATTGAAGACTAAGAAATCATAGTATGATCAATTTTAAATGAAGCGATAAAATCAATGATAAGAAGCTAATTGTCGAGGCTTCCATCGTCAGGCATTAAGCCTTTTCATGTGCCTTAAACAGTGCGATCAGGTCTTCGACGTCTTCCTTCGATCCGAGGAAGATCGGAGTCCGCTGATGGATCGCCTCCGGTTGGAGATCAAGGACTGGCACCGTGCCGGTTGTTGCCAATCCACCCGCCTGCTCCATGATGAAAGCCATCGGAATGCACTCGTACAAAAGGCGAAGCTACAACAAACCACAACAATCTCATCAAATGTGATACATACAGTCGAATCCCACTATATCGAACTCGCTTATATCGAAATGAAAAACAAGTCTGAGCGCCAGTCAAAACAGTGCTAATGATACAGGAATCGGAGAACCTCAGGTATTTCAAAGTATTTATCACGGTCCCGTGAACTTCGATATAACGAGGTTCTACTGTATACAATATGAAAACCAGGAGTCAATACAAGAAAAAAAACAGAAATACCAATGACAGGTCACTAAACAGTGTTTATTCTAGGCCTTCTCTGGGGGGGATTCCCCCCCCAAATGTTTATATGTTGCATGGGGGGATGGCAATTTCCCCCCAAAAGTGTGGCGACTCAGACCTTGCCCCCCCAAACATTTCAAAATCCCCCCTCAATGTCAAGGTGGCTAGAATAAACACTGGCCACTAAAACATATCCATTCAAACTAACTTTTAATCACCAGTGTATCTATGATATAATGATAAAATTATTGTTTTGCTTAGTCATTTGGCCCCGGCGATTTGTATAACCAATAGGTTATAAAGTCGGAATACCGGTCCTATTGGGATATAGGGTTAAAAAAGACAAACAATTTACACGCACTTTCCCTTTGGGTGCATCGGAGGTTGCAGGGTACGCAAAGATGCCACCGTACTTCAATGTACGATGTACATCGGCGACCATGGATCCAATGTACCGACCACCGTATGGCGGCTTACCACTCTGAAAGTTAATACCAAGTACAATAATAACAAGCAAAAGGAAATCAAAAGCCCTATCTTTGTCTTATAATCGGTCAAGATCAATTCTCCGATTGACTGTTTATAAACCAGTAGAATAAAATCACAAAATAACATAATTTGTAAAATCTTATAAACAAATTTTCCAGTTTTTAAAACAATTCTGATAAGTGAGGCCGCAAAACTGGACACTCTAAATTAATAATTAAATCTCTGTGAAATCTTTTAAACATCAAGCAGGCGTAACTCAGTAATAAAAGAATATAACTATATGATAAAGTAATCATGTACAGGGTGGAACACAAAAACACGGACCATATTAAATGCCAAACCTAAATGTGACTAGTCCGGGTTGTTTTGCGCCAAACTGTAGTAATCACATGGCAAAGTGACATGAAATAAAAATTCCACTATGAAAACCTTTGGATTTTTAAGTCCATCGATGTATTGCTTGATCGGCTCAGACCAAAACTTTGAGTAGCCTTCGTTGATTGAGTAGATCTTACCACGAGGTTTCACCTTCATGTTACGGTCAGTCAAGAGAAATTCTCCAATCGTCTAAAGAAGAAATTTTACAGACATTTACAGCTAAAGTCATCATCATTAACTCTGGGCTCATCACCTGTTGGAGCATAAAGCCATCTCCACAGTTTTCTACCATTATTTCCTGTTAATTGCCCTGTGACTAAGTTCCTGTAAACTGCTTTTATGTCATTCTTCAATATCATCACACCATTCCTTGTCTGGTCTTCCTTTCTTACTGGCACACTCCATTATTCCAAACATTAGAGCTTTGATCTTTCTGCCCTCTTTCACTCTGCATATGTGTCCAAATAGATGGAGTTTCACAGCTAAAATGCATAATTAAATCAGAAAATAATGCAAAGAAAATTATCAAGCAGCCTATAATCAACATATGAGCAAGTTTATACAGAACATACAGAAATTAATTATCATGTATACACATATATCATATAAGCATAACAAATTATCACATACAGAAATTAATTATCACATACATGTATCATATAAGCATTACAAATTATCATATACAGAAATTAATTATCATATACACATATATCATATAAGCATTACAAATTATCACATACAGAAATTAATTATCATATACACATATACCATATAAGCATTACAAATTATCACATACAGAATTTAATTATCATATACACATAATATCATATACACAGTACAAATTATCACCATACACAACTTATTTATCAGAGAATAACACAATACTAACAGGATCAAGCATAAAGCTGTTAACTCCATGTCCCACAGACAGAACCACCATTGTGGCACTACCATATAGGGCATAACCAGCAGCCACCACGTTTCTGCCGGGCTGGAGTGCATCCCTCACAGATGCAGGACCTTCCGATGTCTGGAAAATATTTCAGAAAAACACTAAATCCAAGACACCAAACTAATTATTAAAAAATACTAACACTAATTAATCAAATTCATTACAAGTAAACACTGCAAAGAAAATCAAACAAAATCCATGAAAGTTGAAAAGTTCAAATGTAGACATATCTCATACAGCGCTATATAAATTCTCCTGGAATAATAATAATAATAATAATAATAATAATAATAATAATCATGATGATGATGATGATGATGATAATAATAATAATAAAAAATAATAATTAATAATAATAATAATAATAATAATAATAATAATAATAATAATAATAATAATAATAATAATAATAATAATAATAATATATCAGGTACCTTTCTGTATATGGCAAAGATTGTTCCGATCGAAACAAGACAATCGATGTTTGACGATCCGTCCAGAGGATCAAAGCAGACCACATACTTTCCCTGAGAGTTCAAAGGTCAACAAAGGTCAACAAGGTCAACAAAGGTCACCAATACTATTAGAGAAATTTCTCTTCAGAATACAGTCACAGAATTTCACCTGTTTAAAAAATTCCTGTAAAAAACCATTTAAAACAAATAATAATCACAGGACAAAATTCAGTTCTATACATAATCAAGTGAGCTGTAATTTATAATAATAACAGAGCAACTCTGACCAGCGCCAGGTTCACTGAGATTCAGTGCACAAAAAATATGGCAAAATATTTTGATAATGATAGCAACAATGCTTGATATAGGCTCCAATCAACCAACGTGATTTGAAAATAAACTGAAAAATGCCGTGTTGAAATTAAAGGTAAGAGAGTCAGGTGAAAAGTTTTAATCAATCATAAATACCTGATCACCAGCAGCAGGTAATTTAGTAAAAATAACAACAACACTTCACCTGTTTATCGGTTTCAACTTCAATCACATTCTCGTTTTCTTCGGAAACCATGAGACAAGTTGTAAACGAAGAACGAAGCATGTTGATGAAGAGATCGTTGGCAAGCACGTCGAGCTTCTTGACCTCCTCACCTTGGACATTAGTATTTCCTGCGATGCCATACCTGGGGAAAAATTTACACGGAGGACATCAGGAAAATAGTTAAGCTGTTCCAATAATAATTCAACTTGCCAGACTGTGTTAAGTATCAAACCCAGGCTCTCTGCCCATCTAGGTTTTGACCTAGATTGGCTGGCGCTCTACAAAATGACTCAACATGACACACAAATGAGTCACTGGATGGCAAAGAGGGCCACTGAGAGATGAAAGTGGTCCTGTGGAGACCATTGGCGTAAATCTGGATAAAAAAGTGGGAGAGCCCAACCACTATACCTTCCCCATTCCCAATGGTATCCTCTCAAAAGTGGGAAGACTCAAACCTGAAGGCCTAACAGAATTTTATGCCTATGCCTGGGACATCAAAATAAGGACAACCACTTTAAGAACCACTGCCGATTGCAAGTCACTTACTTGCTTGGAGGGAAGGAGTATCGATTTGCTTACTTACTTGCTTACTTCTACTTCTATGGTCTTTTAAAACATATCTATGTTTACTTCATGGCGACTATGCGAAGTAAGGTAAACATTGGTTGATACAAAAATTATTCTTTTTCATATTTCTCACTCTCTGATTGACTTTATACGTGGTGCATATTGATTGTTGTAGTATATAGTATGGTTTAGGTCAATAAAATGACCGCGTGTCTTCTGTACAAGTGCCGAGTCACCGAGATACCCCAAATGGGTGCTGGGCCATAGGACACCCAAACGAGCCACCGACACCCCCGAACGGGCCAACGGGATGCAGCCCCTGGGGAAAAGCGGTACTTACAGCTGGGCGATGCCTGCCCTTCTCACGGCGCTCGAGATGGCCTTGACTGCCGTAAGGATGGCGTTGATCAGCTGGGTGAGGTCCCCGGTCGCTCCCGATGCGTGAAGCCTCTGCTCGGCCAACAGGAACCGCGTCAGGGTCATGCAGTCCGTGTCGATCGCGCTCCCCGTGCTCGTCATCGCTACTTGTTAATTTTATCAAAATGTACTATTTTGATTTAACGTATTGATTTTAATTTACAGTAGTTAATTCGATTACTGTAGTGCAAAACTAATCGCCACCGACGCCACGCGGCATGTGTTGCCGTTGCTTTACAGATAATTTATAAAGCTGGTAGATCGGAAAGATTCCCGAAGACTTTAGAGACGCAGATGTGCAAGTGATTTTTTAAAATAGGCTGAAAATGACTTTCGTTCAAATAAGTAATCTGGTGGTTCAGTTCGATAAATCGCCTCGGCTACTGACACCACGAGGCAGTGATTAGAATTTCCCACTGTCACTACAAATTCAAGACTTCTTTTATCAAATCTACTCAATAGGCCTACTGGCATTATACAATATATCTGCCTTTATCTCCGAAATTAATTCCCGATTACCTTATCTTCTTAGGCAGCAGGAATTAGAAGATCTCGAAAGTCTCTGACCCAAATTTCCCTGATAATTTTTCAGGTTCTACGCCGGAATCTGAGGCGAAAGAAACAATCAATAAATTTTGTGCTTAATTTAATTTTTTAGGTGGTATAAGTGAAAAATCTAGATTTTAATCTATAAGAAAAACGTCACAGATGTCATTCGAGCCTATAGCCTACGCATAGATGAAAATATTAAAATTCAATTATAGTAAAATATTAAAGTAATATTTATCTTAAATATAAAATATATTATTATATTAAAGATATTAAAATCTATGATTCGAGCCATAAACATTAATTGATTAATTAAATCTATGAATCGAGTCCTTTTAAAATGGCGGATCATTAATTCTCACGTGTTAAGAAGACGTTTTCTTCACGAAATTGTCATTTTGTCGTTTTTTTTAGTCAACAATACCGACAATGTTGAATTGTGAACGCGACCGGGATGCGATGCAAGGTACCTGGACAATAATTTTATCCCGTGCCAATTCTTCCTTTACCAGGTAGGCCTAACTTTCGCGCAATCAAGAATTTAAACTATGCTACCACCAGGGTTATTTCTAGGATTGTGAATTTGGGGGGAGGGGTGTCGGGAGAATCTGGGGGCGTGGTTATTTTTAGGACTAAAGGATTGTGAATCTGGGGGTGTCGGGAAAATCTGGGGTGTCGGAATTTGGAAGTCTCTACCGAGAAAGGCTGACAAGCAAAAAAACGTTATCAAGCCTCAAAAAGTCTGACAGGCAAAAAAAGACATCCGAATATAAAAGTTGGGGGTGTACTTTTCCATTGGGCAATTTGGAGGGGGTGTTCAGGGCTAATTAGCATGCATTGTATGCATTTTGTATACGTGCCATTGTCACATTACCAAAATTTGGGGGTGTCGACCTCAAATTGGGGAGTGGAGGTGTTGGGGTGTAAAAATATCCCTGGCTACCACGGATAAAAGAGAGTGAAGAAACTCTCTGAAATAAAAATGCCCCCCCTCCCCAAGAAAATTTGTGTCGCCGCCGGTAGCCTGCGGTATAGGGCAATCCATGTTTCGACGTACCATAGCCCTATTTTCGAATGTCGATTGTCGACCAGTGGCGACTCCACCGGGGGGCAGGGGGCCCGTGCCCCTATTGAGTGCCTGGCCCCCAGTTGGGACCCTATACTTAATGCTACATACATTAAACAACAAATGGTTGGCCCCCCATGATTAGAAGTTGCCACCCCAACGCCTCCCTCCCCCCCACTTGACACAATCCTAGAGACGCCACTGTTGTCGACCCTGGAAAATCTCATCTTTAATTTACAAATTAACCTGGCGTTTGGCCTATTCGACGAAAAATTATCGAATTTATAATGGAGAACCCCGTGCATGGCAAAACAGTTCGGTCAGTCAATAATTTAGGACTATTCAGTCGGCTTCAGCGCTTTGGATTTTGATTATAATTAATTGGCATATCACCAATTAGCTTTAATGATAAAGTATTGGATTTCATGGCTCTCTGCCTGTTGGAGAGTAATCGTCGATCGAATCTTTAATGTTATAGCTCTGTATTTATTGGTCGTTGGCGCTCAATGATTGCCGGATGGATTGCTGTATAGTTCCGCCGCGTTTTCCAGCGTCGTCTGCCCATAATTGCACGTGGCACGCCACCATTGAACGCCTATTATTTTCAAAGGCACGAGAATTCTCCCCCACCCCATGGCATTTTGATCACGAGATCTGGTGCTGTGTTCTGTATAAAGTCTTTGTTTTTGTTGCACCTGGTGAAAACAGGCCGGCGTGTGAGCGGTAACGACCAAAATGACTTACGGGTTTCCATGGTCGGGGATATTTCAGTCAGGGATACCCCCACCCCAACACCCGCCCCAACGTCCACCCCACATTTGAGACCGACGCCCCAATCCCCTCCCCCAAATCTCAGCTATGGGATGACCTTTTTTGCTTGTCAGACTTTTTGGGCAGGAGACACCCAGAATTTACCGACACCTCCAAATCGATAATCCTAGAAATAACCCTGGTTGTAGTGCTAAACAAGACGTGGGTGGGGGTCGGAAAAGAAATCATGGGAAGGCGTCCCCCCTGTGTAAAATGAAGTGGAAAGGAAAACGATACCAACGCAAAACAAAAGCAAACTTGAATCGTCAACACTCTTTTACACTTCGGTTCTCTAAGAAACCACTTGATTTTTGTCAATTGTATGTACAGTGGCGGCTCCAGGATTTGGCAAGTGGGAGGGGGCGTTGGGGTGGAAACTTCTAATCATGAGGGCAACCATTTGTTGTTAGGTTTAGTATTAAGTATAGGGTCCCAAAAGGAGGCACTGGGGGCCAGGCACTCAGTAGGGGCACGCCACTCCGCCCCCCGTGGAGCCGCCACTGCAATTTTATAGTAACAGAATGTGTAATTGTTAGCTAAGAATTATGTTTATCTTATGTTATCTGCGTTTGCAAACATAGATTTATATTATAAAGCCATAACTTCCGGTGCAGTTGGCTTCATGGAACATTAAGTTAAGTAAGTATGCAGATGGAACACTTCTACATTTTTGTTCTGTCAAATCTCCGACGAACAAAAAACGGTCGTCACTGAGTTTTTTGCACATTAGGCCCTACACGTATTGTCTTCGACCATGCAGCCCTGCCCTACCCTCACCTCACCCCACCCACCCGACAAATTTCTCAACGGTTTTGCGCAAATCTAACGACCGGTCGGTCCCAGAGAGATTAGGGCGACCATCCACACCCCCCGTGCGCCCCGTGGATACTTGCTGCAACTGTGACTGATTGGCCCACGCGGAGGGGGGGGGCGTTCAACAGTTTCCATGACCCCAGTCTCTGGTCCTCCACAGAAAAGGAAGAAACGGCCTGTTGAATCTGACTGCCACATCGGGACGTTCGCATATATTATATCGCCGGAGCGATGGCAACTGCTGGAGCGACACAGCAGGTGAGACGCAGAGAGAGAGAGAGAGAGAGAGAGAGAGAGAGAGAGAGAGAGAGAGAGAGAGAGAGAGAGAGAGAGAGAGAGAGAGAGACAGAGACAGAGACAGAGACAGAGACAGAGACAGAGACAGAGACAGAGACAGACAGAGACAGAGAGAGACAGAGACAGAGACGGTCAGAGAGACTTGGCGGGTTGTCTTCGTCGGCGATTACAACGGACGAAGAAGAGCATTGGCGTAGCCATGGGAGGGGGCTCGGACGGCGCCCCCCTATTCTGACTGGGACCGTTCGCGGGAATTGTGCAAAATCGTTGAGAAATTTTGATGGGGAGGAGTGTTAGTTTGCTTTATCAAAGAGAATACTCGAATATGCGAAGAACCCGTTGACGACTGTTTTTTTCTGCTCGTCGGAAAATTTATCTTCTCCTTAAACGTCGATATGCCCAAGGGCCGATGCCCCCCCCCCAACCGCTTTATTCAGCAGTAATCTTGGCTGCACCGCAACGGAGGAGGATGGGGAGCAGGAGGAGGAAAGGAGGAGGAGGAGAGGAGGAATCTATGGGTTGAAATAAACGACGCGTGCTGGCCCAGCACCAAGGACAATGCTATCCCTCTCGAGCAGCAGCAGCTGCAGCAGCAGCAGCAGCAGCAGCAGCAGCAGCAGCAGCAGCAATGGAACTGGGCTTTGTCTCTTATGCTGGAATTAGCCATCTTTTCCCGCCGCGGCGCATGCGCAGAGAAGCAGCGGCCGTAGCGTCCGTTCGTCTGCGCGTTCGTCACGACGACGACGACGCCTTCATTAATTTGCACTTGGGCGCCGCCGCGAAAGACCGGTTCTTCGCAAGGGGGGGGGTGTGGGCTTGTGGGTGGAGGAGAGGGGAAGGCTGGAAAACGTATTATATTGCGATTGGAGCGCGTTTTCACCCGGCTGAGGAGGAGGAGGAGGAGAGGAGGAGGAGGAGAAGGAGTCATTGCACGGGGCAGTCGAGGTGTCACTTACCCGTCCACGACCGTATACGGTCATAAATAACGGCTATTCGATGATTGATAGACATACGGACAGACTCACTGGCAGATTAGATGTATGCATGCATGCATGCATGCATGTATGTATGCATGCATGTATGTATGTATGTATGTATGTATCTATGTATAAAGGTTTCCAAAAGTTTATTGTTATTATTATTATTACTACATGACCAACATCATAAACAAAAATACATGTCTTAAGAAACTTAACTAACTTATACTAGAAAAGAATCAAAATTAACACTAGAATACAAATTATTTAGTAACTAAACAGTTGTGATTATAATTTAGCATAGAAAGTAATTAGCTGATCAGAGGTTGATTATAATAAAACGAGTGATGGATAACCTAAGGGAAAAGAATCCCGTAAGGTGGTTATCCCAATTTGAATTTATGGTTGAATGGCAGAAAAAATTATAAGTGATTATAATGTATGTGTAGGTAAATGTATGTTAGATGAAGAAATGATGTTAAAAGAAATGAACTAGAATATATATTTCATTAATAGACATGTAACTAAAATCCATATAGAATAATTAGTGCTAAAATCAGTTCAATTGGTTTAAGTTATTATACTTGATTTAGTATCAGGAATTTTTTAACATTACATTTAAATAAAGAGAGATTATTATAATTCTTAATATGGGTGGGGAATTTATTCCAAATTCTTGGGCCTGAAAATTTATTCGTAAATAGTCTAGTTGTTGATGGGGCAAAGGGGATATGGAGGTTATTATTGTTTCTAGTTGATTTTACATAAGATATATTGGATTTGTCCAGAAAATAGCTGGAGTAGAAAATTGGAGGTAGGAGTTTATTAAGGAATTTAAATATGAAAACTGATGCTTGATGAAATGAATATTTTCAATTTTTAAAATATGATGTCTATTAAATAGATTTGTTGTTTTAATATAATCATGATCTTTAAAAATTAACCTAACTGATTTATTTTGTAAAATCTGGATTTTTTTCTGTTATTGTTTTATAATTATTTCCCCAAATAATGTTACCATAAATTAAATGTGGATGTATTAAGTTGTAATATAGTTTTTGCAGAGTATTGGTGTTAAGAAATCTTTTAATATGTTTAATTTTATTTAAATGTATGTATGTATGTATGTATGTATGTATGTATGTATGTATTTATGGATAGATGGTACGGATGGATGGATGGGTGGGTGGGTGGGTGGAAGGATGGATAGGCTGTATATGTATGGATGGATGAATGAATGAAAGAATAAATGTATGCATGTATGAAGTAATAAATGATGAATGGATAGATGGTACGGATGGTTGGATGGGTGGGTGGATGGATGGCAGGGGCGTGGCCAGGAATTTGATTTGGGAGGTATAAATATTTGGGGGGGATACAACTGTTAGCTATAAACCACATAAATCATATAAACCACATAGAAATCTTTAAGGTTAACTTATTTTGTGGGTGTATACATACCGATATTAATTTACCCCCTCCCCGTCGCTACGCCCCTGACGGATGGACGGACGGATAGACGGATGGATGAATAATAGTTATATAGATGATAAATACGGCTAGTAATAGAAATTTACTGAAGGCATTTTACAGTGTTTTATTTTATATTTTAACCCCTTAACTGGGGATCCCGGGTATATCCGTCCATTTTACATTGAGTCACAGTTAAATACACAGTTAAGGGGTTAAAACACGTCTATTGGTCGGTCGTCCTGTTCTTAATATACCGCAGCATCTTCATCATCTTCTTCGTCGTCGTCATCAAGCTGCTGCTGCTGCTGCTATTTGACGGGTAATCGCCGTTGCTGTCCACTCTGCTGCTGCTGCTGCTGCTGCTGCTGATCTTACCTACGGCGGCGGTGACAGATGCAACAGGTGCGCGGGGTTCGGACCGAGCAAACGTCTGCGAGTAGACCTTCCTGACCGCAGTTATCGATTGCGTTTATAGCGCGCTCTCTCTGTCTCTCCTCTCTGTCTGTCTGTCTGTCTGTCTCTCTGACTCTCTGTCTCCCTGCATGTCTCACTGTCTCTGTCTCTGTATGTCTGTGCCCCTGTCTGCTGTCTCTCTGTTTCTATTTCTGTCCATGTCTGTCTGTCTGTCTGTCTGTCTGTCTCTGTCTCTCGCTCTCTCTCTATCACTCTCTCTCTCTCGCTCTCTCTCTCTCTCTCTCTCTCTCTCTCTCTCTCTCTCTCTCTCTCTCTCTCTCTCTCTCTGGCTCTCTCTCAAACGCCCCGCCGACGAAAACGCCAGCGCCATATCGGTTAAACTGCGACATTTGTCGATTTGGAAGCGACCGGTTGTCGCTTAATATCCCGACGACAGACTGCATGCATTGTCGGCGACCGATGGCGCCTGCATATGCACAGGGCATCAAAATATTTTGCCACGACCAGCAGCAGCAGTCCAGTCGGAGAAATGTGTGCTTCATCACAGAACTAACTATACTCAATACATATTAAACAGATTACAGTTAAACACCATAATCAATTCTTCGTACCGCGAGCATTATTATGCCGAAACTTAGAAATTAGAAACAGCGTTGAAGCATGCAGTAGTAACTGGCGACAGTAACCGGCATAATCAGTATCAGTATACAATCTGGCTAACAGTATGCTGTACTGTGTACATGTACAGTACTTACAGTATGGTAGACGAGCTGAAACTTCAATTTTTTCCCCAAATTTTTGGCGGATTCTCACCATGTCAGTCTTCTGTCAACCGTGTATTGTACAAATCAATCAGGGACGTTGCCAGGAATTTGATTTGGGAGGTATAAATATTTTTTTTTTTTGGGGGGCATAAATCTTAACTATAAACCATATAAACCACATATAACCACATGTAAATCACATACAAAGCTTTAAGGTAGACTGATTTTTTAGAGGGGGCATACATATATACCGATATACCCCCGTCGCTGCGCCTCTTAAATCAATGCGGTCCGTATCCAGGTGTCCGGCCCTTCTAAAGACAACTCTTCATAAGTCGCAGCAACATTTATAAAATGCTTACCTGTTGTCACAGACGCACCAATACATCGATCAATAATAACAACAACACATTCTTGTGATAAGCGATCGATCAACTGCACAAAAGTCTTATCAGTTATGATGGAGAAGTATGTTTCCCTGCGTATCGATGTTGGATAATCGTGTCCTGTTGTGATAGTCTTAAACTGCATTTCCAATATTTTCTGCTGCTGTGACACGTTCTTCTAAAGAGGGCGACAGATTCTCCCGCGGATGATCGCGTTGCAGTCAATGGTAGTCTGATGGGGTTTTCTATTTGGTCTTCAGCAACATGCATCATTCTCAACATCTTTTCTTTTACCGTTCAGGGTCGCTTTAAGAACATTGATCATTTTAACTGAATTGCGTAATAATAATAATAATAATAATAATAATAATAATAATAATAATAATAATAATAATAATAATAATGTGATTTAAAGTGGTGTAGGAGGCTAAGCTTATATAATAATAATAATAATAATAATAATAATAATAATAATAATAATAATAATAATAATAATAATAATAATAATAATAATAATAATAATAATAATAATAATAATAATAACCGATTGGAAAGATCTTCAGAATCGTTAACTTATTAAGTCTATTTCACTGTTTGTCTGGGAGAGCCGAAGCCAGGACCTGACCAAAAATGACAGGACCTAGGCCCAGGGGCGTAGCGACGGGGGTGTATATCGGTATATATACCCCCAAAATCAGTATACCTTAAGTTTTTTAATGTGATATACATGTGGTTTTATGTGGTTTATAGCTATAATTTATACCCACCCAAAATATTTATACCCTCCCAAATCAAATTCTTGGCTACGCCCCTGCCTAGGCCCTGCTTTGTGTATGCCTAGAGCCGCCACTGTCGGCGGCGGCGGCGGCGGCGTAGCCAGGAGAGCAAAACACTCGCGCACGTAGCGCCATACGAATCGGTGGCGGCGACGGCGGCGGCAAACGCGCGTCGTTATAATATCTTGTCGTCTGCTCGGGATCTGAGATGGCGGCGGTCGTCAGAGGCGCTCATTCGATCGTTGCCGTCTGCTTTCACCACCCCATACCTTTCCCCACCCTCCCTCCCTCCCCCCCCACCCCAACCCCACCCCACCCGCACAAGTTTCGTCGGATGGCCATCTTTCCAGCGGCTCTCTCTCTCTCTCTCTCTCTCTCTCTCTCTCTCTCTCTCTCTCTCTCTCTCTCTCTCTCTCTATCTCTATCTCTATCTCTGTCGACTACGTTCTAAGATGCGACGAGAATAATATTGATAATTGCGACGATTCGTAATCACTGAGAGAGAGAGGACTTTTTGACTTCGTGACGACGGTCGGAAACTGCTCGGGTTCGACGTTTTCTGTCGCTCCGATAACAGCGCTAGATAAGCAGCGTCGTATTTTCTTTCTGTGTCGTTGTTGTAGTCGTCGTCGTCGTTGTCATCATTGTCTGCAGACGGATTCTTCTCCAGTCGTAAACGTTTCAGTTGGAAGCGAATTTCTAAAGAACGACGATAGAGAAATTCGTGTTTTGCTGTTGTTGTTGTTGCTGCTGCTGCTGTTGTTGCAACGGAAGTGGATTTTCAAGCGCGATTTGATTGTGTCTGGGAACTTATGCTGTTCTTCGATCGCTGACGGTGAAAAGTCGAAAACTCAGGTGGAATTTCAGGTGGAATTTCAGGTGGAATTCTAGATTTCTGTCATCTTTATGCAGCGGATCTAAAGGAAGAAAATTCTGCGGACAGAAGGACGTTTTCGAGAATTTTGCCAAACGGTAAGAATTTTTTGTCGTCTCAAAACAACCTGCACTTGCTGTTTTGACTATAACAGGTATACACGGTATTTCTGCTAGTTAAACTTCTATAACGCCATTTTAGTCATGGCAGCTGCATCGATCGATGGTGACCGGAAGTTCACCAAGGCCAAGGTCGAGATCCTGTGAGTGAGTCAAGGTCAACTGAGTCGGTCAAGGTCAATTGATTGAGATTCAAAGAATTCTGCCGTACATTATTCGCGGCGGTCTTCTCTTGTCTGTTTTCTCTGCCTCTGTCTCTATCACTGCCTCTATGTCTGTCTGTCTGTCTTTCTCTGTGTATGTCTTTTTCTGTATGTTTCTGTCTGTCTGTCTGCCTGTCTGTCTGTGTCTCTCTGTCTCTATCTCTATCACTGCCTCTCTGTCTGTCTGTCTCTCTGTCTCTATCACTCTGTCTCAGTCTCTATGTCTCTCTGTCTGTCTCTGTCTGTCTGTCTCTGTCTCTGTCTGTCTCTCTGTATCTCTCTCTCTCTCTCTCTCTCTCTCTCTCTCTCAGAATGTTTCAGTTGTTGACCTTCGTTTTTCTCTTTGTTGTTCGCAGATGATGACGGCAACAGCACTCCACGAACTCTTCGTCGCCACCTGTCGTAGTAGTAGTAGTAACCTGCATCCGGTTCTTTATCATCATCGTCGTCGTCGTCGTCATCATCATCATCACAGTTCTCCTTGACGGCGACGACTACGACGACGACGACGACGGCAATGCAGAAGGGAATTCGCATAAACGACTCGCAGCTTCTGTACCTGGCGTCGAAGGCTCGCCTCGAGAACACCCTCAACGGTCACCTGTACAAGCGCAGCGCCGACACGGGCAAGTGGCAGCTGCGCTGGTTCGCCCTCTACCAGAACCTCCTCTTCTACTACGAGAACGACGCCTGTCCCAAGCCGTCCGGGATAGCACTGCTCGAGGGATGCTACTGCGAGCGCGTCATCCTGCCGGGGTCGGGAAAAACAAAGGACGGAGACAAACTGGTGAGCACGTGATTCATGTACGGGTCTAATGAAGTCCCCATGGGCGAATAGCATGGGGTGGGGATCGCAGGGGGAGGGGTGAAGTAGTTGTAAGGTTCTCGACAATCAACCGGAATGTAGAGGGTTCGAATCTGACCCAAGCCACTCCTTGGGCAAATTGTTCACTCCTTAATTAAGGATTCTTCACTCCGAATAATTTAACGTGCGTTAATAACTATATAATAATAATAATAATAGTAGTAGTAGTAGTAGTAGTAGTAGTAGTAGTAGTAGTAGTAGTAGTAGTAGTAGTACTAGTAGTAGTAGTAGTAGTAGCAGTAGTAGTAGCAGTGCAGTAGTAGTAGTAGCAGCAGTAGCAGTAGTAGTAGTAAGTAGTAGTAGTAGCAGTAGCAGTAGTAGCAGTAGCAGTAGCAGTAGCAGTAGTAGCAGCAGCAGCAGTAGCAGTAGCAGTAGCAGGTAGCAGCAGCAGCAGCAGCAGTAGCAGTAGTAGCAGTAGCAGTAGTAGTAGCAGTAGTAGTAGTAGTAGTAGTAGTAGTAGTAGTAGTAGTAGTAGTAGTAGTAGTAGTAGGTGTACTGTATTGTTGCGTCAATCGTGTCTCGTCAACAACTGCACTGATTTTCGCGAGATTCGTGCTCATTTTCTCGACTGTCACGTCAATCATTCGAAGTGAAAACAGTTTTAGAGCGCCCCGCGATTAGTGCATGCTGCCTGACACTCCCACTGCTCAGATTAAGGCGTTTATCTTCTTCTCTTAGCTTCTAAGCATTCTAGGTTATAATAGGGGATATTCTGTCGCATCTTATGATCATCTGATACTGCAGATAACACAACGCGCACGTACTAACACCCAGACACACGCGCACGTACTAAGGCTTCTATTTTGAGGCAATCGATGAACGTACCTATCTGGAATTTGTTCACCTTTAGTTTTTAATTTGTAGATGTTCGAAACTTATTGCGGCATTGCTGCTTTTTATTCCAAATGGGTTAATCAGCAATCGACAGACAGACAAACAGACGGACAGACAGACAGACAGAGCAGACAGACAGATAAGGAACAATAGAAAGTAATGTTATGATGTGAACTGTCTTTATCTGGGGAAGATGGACAGAATGGGAAAAACATCAGAAACGATGTCTCCTATATCTTATTTGGGGTGGAATGGAGGGTGGGTGGGTGAAGCGGAAGGGTGGGGATGAGGGGGATGGGGTGGGAGACGGCGATGCCATCACTGGTTCCCGACCTAATTGGTCTGCGTGAAAGTCTCTTGTGATGCTGCTGCTGCTGCTGCTGCAGGCGAAGAGGATGCTGTTGCGCCAGGAATTCTTTCCGTCGATGATAAAAGCTGTTTTATTTGTCCGTCGTCGCTCCATCCTTTGATGTATCGATCCCCTCCTTCTCCTTCTCCTCTTCTTCCTCCCTCTCCTCCTCCTCCTCCTCCTCTCCCTTCGTTCTTGGTTCTTCAAGTGGACGGTTCCGTACGCTACCCCTGCCCATTCTCCTCCTCCCACTCCCGCCCCGCGAAATCTTCGTGGTTGTCAGTCGTCAATCATGTCGATGGTTGGTCACTTTGCCGAAGGTTTTTCCAAACAAATACCTGTTGAGGGCGACACCTTCACCCCTTCACCCAGTGGCGGCTCCAAATAGGGGTCCTGGGGGCCCTGCCCCTAATGAATTCTGCTCCCAGTGGCCCCCTGTTTGGGACCCTATGCTTACTTACTACTACATACCTACCAAAAATGGTTGCCCCCATGCTTAGATGTTGCCACCCCAACGCCCGCCCCCCACTTTCCAAATACCGGAGCCGCCAATGACCCCCTCCCCAAATCGGAGATGAAAACGTCATGGTTTTCCGGGTGACCGGAGAGTCCGAGACACTGCCCCCTCCCTCACCCGTCCACCTGTGATGAAAAAATCCGGATCTACAGGTACGCTGATACTGCTATTATTATTATTATTATTATTATTATTATTATTATTATTATTATTATTATTATTATTATTATTATTATTGCTAGAGAGAGTGTTCCTTTAGCAGATTTGAGACTGAACGTAGCTTTGATATCGTCTAATTCGACCGTTGTCCGTGACGTCTTTGGAGAAAGCATGCATTACACTGAACCGGAGTTTCTCGCGTTTCTGACTGGCGCTGCATAAATCAGACGAGTCGTTATAAGCGCCGACCGGAAGTGGATATTGTTTCATTCAATTTCGGAGAAACGACGACGGTCGACGGTACCGAGTCTTTGGAAATAAATATCTCCTGTCCGTCGTTTGGATCGGTAAAATGCCGCTGCCAAGGACACCGCCGGCCTTGACAAATGGAAAGACACAGCGAGAGCGAGGACAGAGACGAGGCCGAGAGAGAGAAAACGATAACAGGACGTCCAGGACAGCAGCCGTTTATCCAGACTCCAGGCCTTTGGGCGGGGGGGTTGACCTGGCCGGAGGGCAAAGGACACGGTTCAATGCAGAAATTTGTGTCAGTGCTTATCAAGAAATTACAAACTCGTATCAGCGGCCGGCTTTGCCTTCACTGGGATTCTCGATACTCGCAAAAGAATTGGTCGTGTTGATTTTTTGAGTCGAAACCCGGATTTTTGTACGACATACAGGCACTGACATGCAGTAGCATACAGTATACGTTCTATATGTTACCACAGAATGTTCTGTTTTCCCGGAAGTCACGTGGCCTTTGGAGATGATGATGATGACTCCCCCCAACCCACCATATATGATTGTTGGCTGTTGCAGCTTCACGCTTTTTGCGCCACCCTCGACTCCAACAAGTGGTCGGGCTGCTCGACAATATGTCAGTGGATGCGACGATATTAGAAATTCGAGATTCCTCGATGTCTATAGTTCTACAGATAAGTAATCTTCGGTCTTATTCCCTCCCGACATGACGACGGATTGACCACCCCACCACCACCCCCACCCCCACCACCCCCACCAACGCAACATCTGTCAACACTGGCGTGAGGGCGTGCTACGGTCGTTTGTACTGCATACTATTGCACTTCTATGTACACGACACTTTATGGCGCGCCGAATAAACACAACACGTTTTGTATCGCACAGTTTTTGCTTCACCGCATGATACTGCATTTATGCCGAGGCATTGTGCTGCGTTGAATGCATTGTACAAGTATACATGTACGTATATATATATATATATATATATATATATATATATATATATATATATATATATATATATATTGTTGCCCGGTTTTCGACAAAAGCCGGCTTGTTCATCGCCCCGTAAACAGAAGACGCGTCGTTGAAGACAAAGACTTAAAGACGCCACCTAGCGATGGAACCATCGTCTGGTGTGGACCGACTGTCGGACGACCTCAGCCTTTGGCTCATGCGACGGTGTGTGCGCTTGAGATGCATTCAGCCATCATTCCTCCTTCCGTCCGTCCCTCCCCCTCCCCCATCCCTATCACCGGAACTGGATTCAAACGACGTCAGAAAAAGACAGACAGACAGACAGACAGAAAGAGACATAGACAGAGAGAGAGAGAGAGAGAGAGAGAGACAGACAGACAGACAGACAGACAGGGAAAGGCAGACAGAGAGATATACTGATGGAGAGACACAGAGGAGGGAGAGAGAGAGAGAGAGAGAGAGAGAGAGAGAGAGAGAGAGAGAGAGAGAGAGACTTATAAATAATGCAAAGCCGAGTCTTGTCGCAAATTCGCGGCTTTTGTCGTCGTCGTCGTCGTCGTCGTCGTCCGTAGGTGTTAAAAAAAGAGAACCGCTGACGGCGGAAAGGGACCCAGCATCTACCCTCCTCTCCCTCCTTTTCCTCCTCTCTCCTTTCCTCTTTCCCCTCTGCTCGTTGGACGTCTGGGGCTCACGCGGTGCACGGTTTACTCTCCTCTTCTTCCTCTCTTCCACTTCATCCTCCTCCTCATCCACTTCTTCCTCTTCTTCCTTCTCCTCTTTCTCCTCCTCCTCGTCCTCCTCCTTCACCAGTGTCATCCATCACCCGTTTTGTCGCCGAATGACTCTCTCTCTCTCTCTCTCTCTCTCTCTCTCTCTCTCTCTCTCTCTCATCCTTCTCCATCCTTCTAGCAGTGGCGTGTGTGTGACCTGTAATCTTGTCATACAGCGTTTCATTATAATTATTATTATTTTCCTCTGTACAGGGAAGTAAGAGCGGGTGATGCCTCAATATAATCACAATAACTACTACCGAGTACTACTACTGATGCTAATCTACTATTACTACTACTACTACTACTACTACTACTACTACTACTACTACTACTACTACTACTACTACTACTACTACTACTACTACTACTACTACTACTACTACTACTACTACTACTACTACTACTACTACTACTACTACTACTACTACTAGCCTACTACTACTAGCCTAACTACTACTACTACTACTACTACTACCGGTACTACTACTACCGGTACTACTACTGCTGCTGCTGCTGCTATTATTATTATTATTATTATTATTATTATTATTATTATTATTATTATTATTATTATTATTATGGTCTTCGTCGAGAAAGGGAGAGAAAGAGACAGACAGACAGACAGACAAAAACAGACAGACTGCATTTGACTTATCCACTTGTAGAACATGCCAGTTGCAATGATTAAATGTATTTTCAATCGTCTTCACTCCAAATCCATCTGCACTGTTCCTTCTGTAAGCAGTGAAAGGGCCGGCGCCATGTAAATCAAAGCGGTAAATGCAGAAAGGTCAAAGGGCAACGGAACGGAAGTGACGGTTTCCAGGTGACGTCACGTGCGAACTTTGTCTCTACTGGCAACAAATTGCTGCTGTTGTCAAGGCAACGTCCAGACGCAGGACCGGAGGAATTATGGCGGTCCTGGCCTTGGTTATCGCGATTAAGACTAATAAAGCGTCTCGCTGGTCATGGCTTCCAGGCTGCTTCCGTTTTTCTTATGGCACCGCTGATTGACTGGCCGGCAGTCTTGCTGGCTGGCTGGCTGGCTGGCTGGCTGGCTGGCTGGCTGGCTGGCTGGTTGACTGGCCGACAGTCTTGCTGGCTGGCCATCGGCCGTCGTGAAACTGCTTCACCTCAGCTGTGACCGAGTTTAGGGCAATATATCTACTGCATGACACAGATTCTGTCTCTGCCTCTGTCTCTCTCTGTATCTATCTATCTGTCTGTCTGTCTATCTATCTCTGCCTCTCTCTCTCTCTCTGCCCCTCTCTCTCTGCCCCTCTCTCTCTGTCTCTCTCTGTCTCGCTCTGTCTGTCTGTCTTTGTCTCTGTCTGTCTGTCTGTCTCTGTCTGGTTCTCTCTGCCGCTCTGTCTCTCTGTCGCTGTTTCGCTGTGCCTCTGCCTCTCACTTTTGTCTGTCTCTCTCTCTCTCTCTCTCTCTCTCTCTCTCTCTCTCTCTCTATCTATCTCTCTCTCTCTCTCTTTCTCTCTTTCTGCCTCTCTCTGCCGCCCTGTCTCTCTGTCGCTGTTTCGCTGTGTACCTCTGCCTCTCTCTTTTGTCTGTCTGTCTATTTCTTAGAAAACGCATCGTCTCGGGATATCGGAAATAAAAATCGACCACGATTATTGTGCAATCTGGAGACAGTCCAAGACTATACAGATTTTGGTAAAAGGTCGTATTATATATATATATATATATATATATATATATATATATATATATATATATATATATATATATATATATATATATATTGTACATTATGTTGATTAATACGCAATTAATGGGTTTGAACCGCGGTTGATAATTCCTCGGCAGATGTCAGTGCATGGAATATCTTTTGCCAGTGTTCGTCAATGTGTTCCCATCCGATTTGATATCGAATCGAAATCGAACGACGGAAAAAGACCAGACTAACAGACTTCACAGACGTCGAATTGACCGCCGCCCGTCCGATCCGATGTCCTGTCATGTCCGATGCTATTCACGGTATTCGATTTGTACGACGATGCACTTTCTCATTTTCCTGCATTGGCCTTGTCCGCGGGGCGGGGTGGGGGGGGGGTGGGGTGAAGAGGCGCCCCTATCTATTCTGCCTGGAACTGGTCGTGGGATTTGCGCAAAACCGTGAGTAATCTTATTTTGGGGCGGCGGGGTGGGTGGGGGCGCAGTGGCGGCTCCAGGATTTGGCAAGTGGGGGCGTTGGGGTGACAACTTCTAAGCATGGGGCCAACCATTTGTTGATAAGTATGTATTAGTACCTATAGGGTCCCAACAGTGGGCCACTGGGGCAGGCATTCAATGGGGGCACGACCCCCCACACACACACACATTGTGGAGCCGCCACTGCGACAGAATGAATAAGTCCAGTTTAAGATTGAAACGTATCCAGTTTGAATAAAACTCCTGGAACCACAGCACAGCGGACCTGACAGAGTCCGGTCGTAAATTGTATTTTCTGACCGATGGCTGGCTGACTTAGGATTTTCTGCGGACCTGCGGGCTGTGTGTGTGTGTGTGGGGGGGGGGGTCTTTTTAAAGTCCATTCATCGATTGCCGTGGTGAAACGCAGAGAGTTGACCGCATGCAATCGTAAGGAGTGACGGAGCGACCGACGCGTGTAGGATTAGTGATCGGCGCCTTTCCTGGTGGAGTGATATGAACGTTGCAGGCTTAGACGGTGAACTGGAATTGACTTGAAAGCCTTAGAGATCCAGATGGCGGACTATTATTGACTGCTGGTCATCTGGACACTGACTCGGCACCGGTCGCCGTTTAGACCTCCTCTGAATGTTCATTGAGTCAGAGATGGGGCTGGAAAATGTGTCTTTTTAAGACCTCGGGTTTTAAGGCCTGTTTTAAAACCTAAAACCCCGGAAAAGTCAAAATTTATGTTTTTTCTAGGATTTTGATTTTTAAGTCTAAAAACGAAACAAAACTCATCGTCATTAATTGTCTTTCAACGTTTTTTACTCTCTGCAGAAAAGAGAACACGCATGTGACAAGAATATAGAGAAGGTTCGTGTGTGCGTTTGACATGGCAGACATTGAAACCTTAAAAAACTCTATTTAAAAACCTAAATAACCTAAACACCAGAATTTTGTTTCTAAAAGCGCGTTTCCAGCCCTGTTCAAAGCTATGACTCATAATAACTAACGGGCCTGTATGTCAAATTAATTATCAGCCATTTCCCCTCCCCCATTTTGACTTTCTTTTGGCCCTGTTGTTTTCGATTAATCGATTATTGATTTCGATTAATTATTCGAATCAAAAACTATTCGAAAGTTGCAGCACTAGTAATTAGAGGCAGAGTTCTGACCCAGATTTCCAGATTTCTGACCCAGATTTCCAAATTTCAGCCAATGGGATCTGCGCACCTGTAGGATTATACAAACCTTGCCTCCTCTACCAGCTCATGACGGAGGGAGGGCCAGTGGAATGGCTTCGCCCCCCCGAATAAGGTCATTCCGCGAAACTGCCGGTATCCACAACAACGCCTTATCGGTGATCGACGCGGCGGGGGGTGGCGGTGGGCAGAGGAGGGACAGGGACAGGGCGACATGACGACGAGGTCAACGGCGGGTCAACAATCAATCGTCTTGGCGTATCCGTCGTCGTCGTCGTCGTCGTCCCCTTCCTCGAAATGGCGTTGGTACTGGAAGGGGGGAGAGGGACAGACACTCGAGGGAGGCGTTTGAACAGCGCCCTCTGTCCGCGTCGTCTCTGCGCGCGCAATCTTGATTATAATTACCCTGCTCGTCGTCAAGGCAACGCAGATTCCCCGGGCGGCCGGCGGACGAATGACGTCACCCTCCCCTCTTTTTCCACCTGCTCGCCCCCACCACTACGATGTTCCTTCGCAGCGAGCGGTCATTCCTCTCCTCTCTCGCCCTCCTCTTCCTCCTCCTCCTCCTCCTCCTCCTCCTCCACCTCCTCCTCCTCCCCACAATCTCCGTCTATACTCAAGCTCTTCATTTTGTCGCTAGAATATCTCATCGACTGAATTAACGGTTTCGTACGTCGATGTCGTTCGTCTCCCCGAGTACCTTGGCCGACCCCAGGAGGGCCCCGGCCCACGGAGGCCCCAGGAGACCCCGCAGCCCAGCGCACGATGTATAAAGACCGGAGGAAGGAAACGGTGCTTTCGACGTGTACTGTAGCCGGCTGTCGGCACGGCCTCGGTTAATGGACCGTTAAACTCCCGGCAGCGGACTTCACAGTTTTCTAAGACGACTTCGAAGAACGAAGTCGTTGAGAAGTTTAAGCGATGAACTCAGATGAATGGCGCCTTTCCTCTGAAATTCGGGGGGGGGGTCGTTGAGAAATTTCCGCCGATTTCTGGGTTTTCGCAGCTTCGCGCCACAGAAAAAGATCTTCGATTGAACAAATTGAAACTCTCAATCTTCCGAAATTATTAATTTATGTCATGTTTTGATAGGCATGCATGTGAAAATATGGACATATAAGTAGTTTTTTCAATCAATTAGAGAGAATAGTGTTATTGCTTATTAAGAAAAAGCATCAAAATTTCATTTATATGTTCAATGGCGATTAACTGAAAATAACTGACAAATAATTAACTGTAACTGAAACTGTAACTGAAAATGACAATAACTTTATCTGTAACTATAACTGGAAAGTGATTTCAATAACTGAAACCACACTGTTTTCGCGATATTGGTCTTCGCGCCCCCATCTGCTGCTCTCTATGGAGATGCATTCTACAGAGATCTGTAGGCAGTGTTTAATCTAGACTCCTGGACTCCGGGGGGAAATGAAAAAGCCGGGGGTTGGACTGACAAAACCGGGAGGGAATTCTGCTAGGGGCCGCTGTTAGTCCATGTAGTATTCCAAAATTTTCGGGGTGAATTTGAAATTTCCGGGGGAAAAGGGCAATTCCCCCGGAAACGGCCTAGATTAAACACTTTCTGTAGGTCCCTGTGTTGGTTTGTTAAAGCAGCATTACATTACCGTAGGCGTATCTTAAGGTTGTTTACAATTTGTCCAGTAACAGTAACTCCTGTGTTCACTCCGTGTAGTCATCTTGCAATGTAAAGAGTTCTAGAAGAATGTCGAAGAGCATAGGGGACAGAACGCAGCCTTGGAGGATGCCAAAAACTGTATCCAACCAACAGGGGCGTATCGACGGGTGGTATATCGGTATATATATACCCCCAAAATCAGTCTACCTTAAAGTTTTCTATGTGATTTACATGTGGTTATATGTGGTCTATATGGTTTATGTGGCTTATAGTTAAGATTTATACCCACCCAAAATATTTATACCCTCCCAAATCAAATTACTGGCTACGCCTCTGCGTGGCAACCAATCGCTCGGTTTGCTGTTAATTTTTGCAGCGCCTATTGTGTCGGAGTATACATGGATTCTAGAAACATTACGATCTTCTCCGGGTATCCTAGGTGTCTCATGGATCGCCAAAACCATACGCTGTCAAAGGCTTTCCTGAAATCGATATATATATATATATATATATATATATATATATATATATCATAAGAAAATGCTTGAACCGAATTCTATGTTTTTCTCTGCCAGTTGCCTCAGGGTTAATATCTGGTCAATGGTGCTTCTATTAAAGCGTCGTCCAACATAAAATCCTCTCTCTCTCTCTCTCTCTCTCTCTCTCTCTCTGTGCGTAAGTCGAAGCGATAAAGTACTTATCTATGTTTCATCTGTACTTTGATGAATTTGACCTACACTGACCTTTCGACATTTCACCCTTTTTGAGACAACGCTAGATAGTTAAAAGGCCACCACAGAAGACACACGCGCACACACGCAGAGTCGAGCACACACACAGACGAACAGAGACATGATACTAAGCCATAGGTCGTTGCTAGTGACACAGTCTTTGGTTTGACGTTAAAAGCGTTGTAACAAAAATAAAAAATCAGAAAAACGCAGCCCCTTAACGTGGCTTTGCCAGAAGAAAACGCAGTTTCACTGCTGACAATAAATAGGGCTTCATTTGATAGTTGAGTGCAGTAAGTAGAAGCGACATATCTATCATATTAAAGTCGTTATCTCTGTCTGTTACCTTCAAGCGTTCTGATTGGTTGACTATTGGTAGACGGTTTAGACCGTTTAGTCCTTACGTCGCGATGCGTTGGTGGACGATGTTCGAAGACGACGTTTCTATTGGTAACAATTGTTCGTAGAATCGTAGTTTAACACGGTTTAGTCGAGTCATTGCAGCGTCAGAGGGCTGGGCGTGCGACGACGTTGCTATTGGTAACAATTGTTCGCAGCCTGAGGTAGTTGCGCAATTTTAACGTACATTTTGACGTACACAAAAAATACGTGTACAGCGTCACAAATGGTCACAGTTGCGTGATTTTAACGTACATAGGCCTAATTATTACGTGGCGCAGAGCTTGGCTAGGTGGCGATCATTGAAATGTTGTTCAGCATGAATTCAATGATTGGGTATTAGGTATAGGTATTGGATTAGTATTATCCTGCACTGCGAGCGAAGCGAGCGAAGAGCATCTTTCTAGTATATATATATATATATATATATATATATATATATATATATATATATATACTTATTTACTTTTTAATATTTTATTTTATAAATATAATATAATATGCATAGTGTATATGTATAGTGTATAATGTATAGTGTATATGTATAGTATGTATAGTAAATAGTATGCCCTCTGGACTTATGGCTTATACGGGTGTGTGTATGAATGAATGGATTGGTGGACGATTGGTGATTTGGTGGTCTTTTAATTCGTTTCATCACTCTTCTTAATTTTCGCATATCTATAGCCTACTGTAGCACTAGTCCTTGCATTGTCCAATTTCAAACAGGGTATCAATTTTATAATATTTTTGTGGTCTATAAAACCTGTAATAGAAGAAACCAGCTCTCTTAAGCGCCATCTTAACTCTCGATTGATTTTTTAGACATTTGACAGAGAATAGATTTCTGAAAGACTTTGTTTAGTGTCGTTTCAAATGGCTCATTATTTTTCGTGGCATTTCGAAAGCTCTAGAAAAAAAATTGAGACAGAATATATTGACAATTCTAGTACGGTTTGACACAGCAAAGATGGGGACACAAGAATATGTGGTTTTAATTCGTTTCATCACTCTTCTGAATTTTTGCATATCTATAGCCTACTGTAGCACTAGTCCTTGCTTTGTCCAATTTCAAACAGGCCATGTTGGCCCACCCAATATTTGGCTTGTGGTGCCCTCCATGACGACGGACGGACGAACGGACTGATTGATTGATTGATTGATTGATTGATTGATTGGAAGTAGGAGTGGAAAGATGTAATTGATTGGCTGTTAATTCGTGAACTGGTTCTATCCAGCCCACATAATCTTTTCAGATTCAACACTTTAGGCTATGGAGTTTTGTTATTAGAATGTAGTTTGAGGTTGCACAAACACAGATATATACAAACACAGATACAAACACAGATACAAACACACACACACAGTCGTCTAAAATATCGAAATGTGAGTCCTATAGCTCAGAATCAGATGCATTGGCGTAGCCACGGGGGGGGGGCACGGGGACCCGACCCCCCGACCCCTATTCGGGTGGGGATGAGTGTTTAATCTAGGCCGTTTCCGGAGGGATTGCCCTTCCCCCGGAAATTTCAAATCCCCGCGGAAATTTTGGAATACTACATGGACTAACAACGGCCCCTAGCAGAATTCCCCTCGACTTTTTCAGTTCTTCCTCCCCCGGAGTCCAGTAGTCTAGATTAAACACTGGTGGGGGATTCGTCCAAAACTGGCGAGAAGTTGTGTAGGGGTTGTATTAGATCGAGGAAAACGCACCAGACAGCCGACTTTAAAGCGTTTGAAATGAGACTACCTTATTTTTGCTCGTCAAGACTTTTGGATAGTGCCCCCCCCCTTTTTCTGGAATCCTGGCTACGCCACTGCCAACCCGTCTCCTCGGTGCGCGCGGAGATGGCTTTAATTATAATCCGGTGTTTTATCCGCGCGTCGTTTTATGTTGCTTGTATAAAAATCCCGCTGGTGCTATGTTCGCATTGATTCCGTTATACACTGACTTGCACTGTCATGTCACTGCACTGAATCTTGCAGCGCTACAAAAGCGTTTCTCGCCAAAGAATTAATAATATTCTCCTTTCTACTGCAGCAGGGATCTCCCGAGACAGTGCGCGCGCGCCTTGCACGCGGCTAATATTATAATCTGCGTGCATGTCATTGTACGCCGCCCTGCTGCTGCTGCTGCTGCTGCTGTTTAGCGCTACATAAACTCGAACATGTTTTGTTTTCGTCCAAATCAATGAACCGGTTGCCATAGAGCCCACTTAATGCATTATTCCAGCGACTGGTGTTGATGTACTACTACAATGGCGCTAAAGAAGTCTATTACTACTACTTATTCCAACGACAACACGGAAGACGTACAGTAGAACTTCGTTATAACGGAGTCGCTTATAACGCATCTCCGGTTATAACGTACCGCGATGTACTGTACGGTCCCGTGTGATGCGCTGCCTCATTGGATGGTATTGGATATATAACGTGCCTCGGATATAACGTACTAAATTTTACAGACCCTCTAAGCACGTTATAACGAAGTTCTACTGTAGTCGTTTCATCAGCTGTGTAACACTGAAAACGAACGGATCATGACTAAATCTTACTGGGGAATAATTATGGCACCGGGCCATATTACTATAACGCCACAACTTCGGGCCATTATGTCGCAAGATGGCTTACGAAACCGTATGAATGATGTAATGATTTTCGTGACTCTGTCACAGGATATCGAAAAGACAGGACTTCCTAGCCAGTTCATCCGACTGTATTATATAGTAGAGTGGGGGTGGGGGTGGGGGGAGGTCACAGTGGCGTAGCCAGGATTTCAGAATAGCGGATGCATGGGGCGTCGACATTTTCGGGTAAGAAAATTCAGACGTGCGAATGAAATTTCGTCAAGAAATTCATAGCACATTCACATATTCTCTTCCATCATGCTAACTACACCCCCACCCCCATCCACAATTGCCTAATGGTTTTGCGTAAATCTCACGACCGATTCCACCAAGAATAGACCCCTATGGGGCTGTCCATTAATTACGTAAACAATTTAGGGGGAGGGGGTTTGAAAAAGTTTGACAGTTGTTGACAGGGGGGAGGGGGGTCAAGAAAAGTTGACGTCAACAATTTCACTTTTTACAAATGATAAAAAATAGGAAATTTCATGGAATACTACTTATTAAAATGGAAAAAGCATGGCAAAAAAAGAGACGTCATTTCACTGTTTTTCAGGGGGCAAAACACTTTTGACCTGACAAGTTACAAGTTTGCGAAAAAGTTGACGACCTTTTTTTTTTTTTTGCTCGCCAGCCGTTTATAACGGTTAGTTACTTTTCAGACTAAATCCACATCATATCAGGGTCCTTTAGGGTAAAAACACTAAATAACACAAGAAAAAAATCGAAATAACCTGCCCCCAAATGACGTCCCTGCAAAAAGGACCATCACATTTTGATCTTGAGCAAAACAGGAAAAAATGGTAAAAATGGTCATTGCAAAAATAATAACCTTGTTATTGGGACCTGTCGTTGATCTTGGGGGGGGGGGGTCAAAAGTTTTAGACGTAATTATAGGTGGGTAACTGAAAGTTGACAGTTGTTGACAAGGGGGGTCAAAAATTGCCCCAAAATTGTTGACATAATTAATGGACAGCCCCTATGCCCACTGACAGCGCCAGCGAGAGTCCAAGATTGACGAGGAATAAAAGATATTTTTCTAGAATCTAGACCATCTTCTAGTTGGTATCGAATCCAGACAATTCTTCCGCACTAAATCTTTGAACAACCATGCACAAGCAGCTCCGTGTTATAATTTCGCTGCTAAAAGTAGTGTTACCGATTGGAGTGTTGCATGCCATTTAGACTCGGGGGGGGGGGCTCCTGCAGGTTTCGAGCCATGTGGACTAGATTGTTGCTAGGCCACTGGCTACAATCCGCTATTTTAACAAAAAAAATTGGATAGCTAGGCAATGTATATTTTTCCAGAGACAATTTAAGTAATAATAATTATAATGGAGCTATAAAAGGTAGAGGTAGTCTCGAATGAGCGTTAAGGCCCTGCGCTGATCTACGGTTACTAGGCAACAGCTACGAAGGTGGCTTACGCCATTAATCTAGAGTAAGTTGCCGTTACTTTCTCTAGACCCGCGTTTTACCTTCACAGCTTAGAGCTGCTGCCATTTTATCGACGCCCAAGCGACGAACGGTTTGGTTGGTCGCCGGCACCACGCTTGATCACGGGATGGTCACCCATCCAAGTACTAACGCGCTCGACGTTTCTTAGCTTCGGTGTTCTGACGAGAACCGGCCGCACAACGCCAAGTAGGCCGGAGGGAAGACAGCACGCCTTAAGGAGGTTACACTGTACTGCAGGTACAGTAAAACGTCTTTAACGCGAGCTTATGCGGCGCTACACTGTTAATTTGTCTTTTGTAGTACTGCTTTGCGATCCATTACCGGAAGGAGGGTCAACGGCAGTACGAACTGCGGACAGAAACCGAAACTGAATGCAGCATCTGGATCGAGGCGATACTCCAGGCCAGGTAACAGTCACACCTCATCCATTACCTGGAATCCATCACCCTGACAACGAACCGTCTGCACAGACTGTCCCTTTCGTCCCTTTTCTTTTCCCTTCTTGTCCTTTATGCCCCTTTCGTCCCCCTTGTCCCTTTCGGCCCTTCTTCTTCTTGTCCTTGGTGTCCCTTTTCGTCCATCTTGTCCCTCTCGGCCCTTATTTCCATCTCGGCCCTTCTGTCCTTCTTGTCCTTTGTGTCCTCATTGTCCCTCTTGTCCCTCTCGGCTCTTTTGTCCCTTGCGTCCATCTGGTCCCTTTCGTCCCTTTTGTCCCTTTCGTCCCTCTCCGCCACCAACCCACTCGTCCAGCCCACGACTAACTCCCATCCGGTTGACAACTAGCGTCGGGTATGTTTTTATAGGGATTTGACTATGATTATGGAAATCGCGATTCAGTCTGGAGCGATCGTCGACCGATGATGCCACACGTGCATTGCTAAGACGGCGCCATAGAAGTCCAGTAACGATGATAATAGCATAAGAACGATCGGTGCTCTGTGTTGTCAGTTTCAGCAAAGTCCTGGAGCAGAAGGAGCAGCTGGAGCAGAAGCACCTGCACCTGCTGCAGATCCTGGACAGCGAACGACAGGCCAAATGGCATTACGTTCAGCAGACGGAAGAACTCACCTCAGAGGTCAAGAAACTGAAGAACGAGGTCAGAACCCAGTCGTCGTCATCATCGTCATCATCATCTTCTTCATCATCGTCGTCATCATCATCATCGTCGTCGTCATCATCATCGTCGTCGTCGTCATCGCCATCATCATCATCTTCGATTAATAGTTGTCAAAGCTCTTAGCTCATTTACGGCGCTATATAAAATTGCCTGACAATAATAATAATAATAATAATAATAATAGTAATAGTAATAGTAATAATGATAGCAATCATTATCATCATCGTCATCATCATCGTCATCATCATCATCATCATCGATTAATAGTTGTCAAAGCTCTTAGCTCATTTACGGCGCTATAGAAAATTGTCTGACAATAATAATAATAATAATAATAATAATCATAATCATCATCATCATCATCATCACCGCTTTCCTGTGTCTCTATTGATCGATTCTAGGGACATGTCTTGACCTTAAATTGACCTCTTAAGTTCGTCGCCTTTTTTGTGATCACTTGCACTGAATTCCATTCAGTCGCATCCGGTGCGCTATTTGTAGAGGGAGTGAGTATGGATTCTGGTCACTGCTTACCCCTCTTCCCCCTCCACCCACCACCACCACCACCCCACTCTTCCGCTCTATACCAGTGGCGTAGCCAGGATTTCGAAATGGACGGTTCATCAAAATACAATTAGTTTTTTTCATTTCGGTCGAAATTTCTTGAAAATTCTTGACGAGCATAAAACGCCGAATTTGGGGTGGGGGGTAGGGGTGGGGTGCGTGTACCCCTCTCCGTTATTCCTCCGTGGCTGCGCGAAAGCTATACATAGCAGAGGAGATGTAGCTTCATGCTGTCTTTGACTTATCTTATTTAACATTATGAAATATGAAACAAGTAATTATTCTTCCACTCACTTGTAGGCCTATGACCATAGGCGGATTTTATTAAAGGCTAGGGTAGGCCTAAGCCTACCCAACTAATTCGACCAAAACACTCTAAATCCGCCTGTGCCTGTATGACCCAAATACCATAATGGTTATATTTCCAGGAATCAAGAAACTTCTCAATTCCATCATGTTTTCATTGGCCGAGAAAACATTGAGACGCTGAAAATGTAAACCGGGGGCAAAACGCAAAGAGGAGAGAAACAGTTACATTGCCATGTATTGATTTTCTCTTCCGTTCCAGCGTTCCATTGTCTCGTCGCCATGTAAACTGTAACGTAAAGATTTTGCGTATATTTGTAATGTAGGCGATGTAAGTGGTCGGTCAACCACGCGATGGTCGGTGACGTGTAATATTTTCAAATCGTTACATGTAATTTGTAATCTGTAAGATTACGACGTTGCTTTCTGCTCGATGTAATTGCAGCTGTGGGAGTACAAAACGGAACGGAAATCGACGCCGGACACCGCCGAAGAAGAGAAGGAAGAGATCAAGAAAATAAAAAAGGTGCACAGCTCTCCCCAGGGGCGTAGCCAGGAATTTGATTGGGGAGGGATAATGTGATTTGGGGAAGGGGTATAAATATTTAAAAGAACTTGAAAATCTTAAAAACACATTGAACATTTTAAGTGAGTCTGATTTTGGGGATATATATATATATATATATATATATATATATATATATATATATATATATATATATATATACCCCCATCGTCGCTACGCCCCTGCTCCTCTGCACTAAATCCGTCCGTCGCCTCTAACTTCCGTTAACCGCGAAACCGACGTGACATGAACAAGTGTGAGGGAGTGGAGGAGAGGGAGGGGCGGGAAGGGAAGGGAAGGGAGAAGGGGTCGTCCATATTTTCCGGGCGTTTATTATTGAATTAGACCGACGTATCCGTTACCCTGCGGCGAAGACGACCTTGATGACACTTTACCAGCGAATACTGCGTTTCTCCGTCCCTAATCTTGACCACCACCATCGCTATCCCAACGTAAGGGATTTTTCAATCCCGCGTCAGAATTCGGTGTTCCGTTCGTTCCTAAACCACCTGTTGGATTGGCATGCAGGCTTATCGTCTGTGAATATATATATATATATATATATATATATATATATATATATATATATATATATATATAGACGTCATCGTCAGTAATAAATATAGGCAATTTTCAGTGACTGAAAAAAATGATGATGATGATGATGATGATGATGATGATGATGATGATGATAATAATAATAATAATAATAATAATAATAATAATAATAATAATAATAATAATAATAATAATAATAATACAGTAATTATGATGGTTTCATAGCTTCAGCTGTAGTCTAATACGTTCTTTTCCTCTCCGAGTTTTTTTGCTGAAACCTGAAGACGGCATTGCAGCGCTCAGGTGCCTTGTTCCTTTAAACCGACCTGTACTCTCACCTGTATTCGCCATACGGTGGCGTCCGATTCCCTCCGCACTTCGTGCGGAAGACCACCCTCCTCCCCCCCCCAACCGAGTCCAGGTGACTCACCAGAGACGGTTTTTAAAATCTCTACTTCTCTCCGAATTTTTTTGTCTTTCTTTCCAAGAGAAACGCAGTAACTCGTCAGACAGCTTCGTCTGTTGGTAAGTATGTAAGTATGTTCGCTAAAATATCACACACAGATTACTGGCCAATGAGGCAGCTCCAGTGATATTTTACTTCGAAAAATAATTACTACTTTTACTTTTAATTTAGTTTTGGCTTCCTTATTTGACTTTCACTTTCAATTACAGTTTTTGATGTCATTTAATTTCTATTTCAGTTCTAATTTTACTTCGTAAATAATTGTTAATTTTACTTTTACTTTTCCAAAATAAAATTACTTTTACTTTTACTTTTACTTTTAATTACAGTTTATATATATATATATATATATATATATATATATATATATATATATATCATACCTTCCAGGCTTCCACTTAATTTATTTCATTTAACAGCAGTAACAGTCAGTATAGCATGCTGAATGCACAGCATTATTATACAGTGCAACATATAACGAATGCGAAAGACTGCCACTTGCCATTGCATGCACAGAAACATTTAGTGTAATACCTAAGCTGTCAGTGTCAGACACTCAGACAGGAACAAATTCAAAATATGAGTGCAATGTCTGCAATCAACTGGAAATGATTAGGCCTAAATACGCAATGCTGCTGTTGAGCTTCATGAAGACACGCATCTCAAGACTTTTTGTGAGCCTGTTTCATTAAAAAAAACTGCCAAATACAGTATCACTCTCCCTTTTTCTACCAACAAACTGTCTAGATGAACTCATACTTTTCTATTTAGACACTCGAGAGTTGAGATGAATGATAATGTTTGTAAGAATAAACCGCAAACATTTTGGAACCGCGGCCCCCTAGGCTTCAGCGGTTTTGTAACGTTCCGTCCCGTTCCAATGTCAATTTCAAAATGTGGGTCTCCTTAGGTTTTTGGCCATATTTCAGCAAATACTAAAGATATCAGCATGAAATTTGGCAATTACATCAGAAACATTCCCAGGTATATGGCCTGTAAATTTCATTTAAATCGCTACACACGCGGCCGAGATATTATAGATATCGTAAAGGGGTCCAGTTTTTACTTGTTCACCCTGTACAATATATAGGTCCAGAGCTTCTTTCGCGGATGGCTGTGTCGCCGTCGGTGGAAGCAGATCGTCGACCTGTACATCCGGTCGGAGCACGCGGAGAGCATGAGGAAGCGGAACGGGGTCGTGTTCGGCCTCGTCGAGTGCGAGGAGGAGTACGTGAAGCAGCTGTCGGCGCTCGTCTCCGTCTTCCTCCGTCCGCTGAGGATGGCCGCCAGCTCAAAGAGTCCGCCGATCACGCACGAGGACGTCAATAGCATATTCCTCAACAGGTAGGCAACCACCTGTAGGCCCACGGACGCGTGTCAGGCGGCGGAATGTTATTTGCTAACGGAATATGATGATGATGATGATGATGATGATGATGATGATGATAATAATAATAATAATAATAATAATAATAATAATAATAATAATAGTAGTAGTAGTAGTAGTAGTAGTAGTAGTAGTAGTAGTAGTAGTAGTAGTAGTCGTCGTCGTCGTCGTCGTAGTAGTAGTAGTAGTAGTAGTAGTAGTAGTAGTAGTAGTAGTAGTAGTAGTAGTAGTAGTAGTAGTAGTAGTAATAATAATAATAATAATAATAACAATGTTTAGTGGTTCAGGAGGTTTTGTCCTGTGTGAGAACCACTGTTGTAAACAATAAAGATAAAGTCTAGACTTATTTTAGTTTTGTTAACTAAAACTAAAAATGGAATTATTTTCAAAACGAAAAACTAAATAAAGACACAAATGACAGAGCTAAAACGAATAGAAAATAGAAACTAAAATTATTTCAATTTCGTTAACTAAATCTAAAGCTGGACAGTTTCTTTTGTAATTCTATCCCTTAACCCCTTAACTGGGGACCCCGGATATATCCGTCCATTTTATATTGAGTTACAGTTAAATACCCAGTTAAGGGGTTAAACTAGAACCTTTGAGACTGGTTACCAACAATGGAGGTGTAGAAATCCAGAATGATTGTACGAGGACTTCTTTCCATTATAGACCTGAGAATTTTTTAATTTGAGGATCCAGGATATATCCATCCTTACACATTGAGTTTTGTCTCGGTTAAGGGGTTAAACGATGCTTTGCGTTTTGTCTTCATCAGATTTTCTTCATCAGAGGCCTGAAGGCCTGATGGCTCGAATGGAGAACTGGCCGACGCTGGTCTTAGGCAAGTCTGCGAAGATCATTTTGTTTTGTTACACTTTTACAGAATAATTTCTTTATGTAGCCTACCGCAGCCCAGAGATGGCAGTGGGCAGCGTTTTATACAGGCCTGCTAGAAGGGGAGATCCCCCGAAATCAAAATCCCCCCAAATCGCAGCACTAAATTTTTTTTGGGGCATTGAACTGTGAACATTGACCCTTCCCCTCCAGCCAAGTCAATCCCCCCAAAGCCTGGAGTCTGGATAAAACACTGGAAGTGGGTTCCTCAAAAGGACCCAAGAGTAGCGACCAACGACCCGTCGTGGCCCATTGACCAGTGGCGGCTCCATTTGGGGACCCGGGGGCCCGTGCCCCCTATTGAATGCCTGGGCTTCCTCAGTTCCCTCTGTTGGGACCCCATGCTTACTACTATATACCAATCAACAAATGGCTGGCCCCATGCTTAGAAGTTGCCACCCCAAAGGCCTACCACTTGCCAAATCCTGGAACCGCCACTGCCAATTTCCCCAGTGACCGATTTCCTCGCTTCACCATTGACCCATCGACCATTTACACATAGACCCATTTACACATCGACCCATTTACACATCGACCCACTTACCCATCGACCCATTTACAGATCGACCCATTTACACATTGACCCATTTACCATTTGACCCATTTGCACATCGACACATTTACACATCGACCCATTTTACACATAGACCATTGACCTATCGACCCATTGCCATATCTACCGCAGTGCTATATGAAGGGTGGCGCAAAAAACCGGCCTAGTCACATTCAGGTTTGGCATGTAATACAGTCTGGTTTTTTGCGCCACCCTGTATGTTTTTTTAAATCTACCCCTGGTTTGCACAACAGAAAGTCAGCAAGGCATTGTTTCATATGTTATGTGCATATAATGCCTGACTTTTATAGACTCTATAAGGCATACGATACAATGCACTTTGACCTATGGTGTTCAGTTGCACGTATGTATGTACAGTACGTCGCTCAGCATAATGCATTATTATTTTCTCGGCGGCTTTTTAAACGGCGGCCTTTGAAGCTTTTGCCGATCGACCGATCGACTGACTGATTGGCTGGCTTTGTATATTCTTTTGTGCTTCGGCGAGCTTTGACTGGCCTTCGGACTGGCCGGCTAGTAATGGCGTATATCGTCTGACTGGTTCTGTTTGCTCACAGCACGAGGCGAGTCGTCTGTGCTATCATCGCATTGTGCGTTTTTTCGATTTCATCAATTCCGTCATTGTTGACTCTGACCGCCGAGTATTTAAGACTGTCTCCCTGTCGGTTGCCATGTGACGCTGTCTCCCTGTCGGTTGCCATGCTGCGCTGCCTCCCTGTCTGTTGCATTGCGACGCTGTCTCCCAGTGATCTCGTATAGCTCAGCTATCGGTCGATAGTATGAGTCTCCGTCTGTCTGTCTGTCTGTCGTTCTTGATGTCTTTCTTGATGTCTGTCTTGATGTGTACGATAAAGAACCTTCAGTACGATTGACCGTGACTTTGATGCACTGTCGTCGTCGTCGTCGTCAGCTTCATCATCATCATCGTCGTCGTCGTCGTCGTCATCATCATCATCATTATCATCATCATCATCATCAAAGCAGTGTTGCCAAGCAATATTTGTCATTTTGCTTTAGTCAAGTTTTTTCTGTCTGCCTTCCTGTCTACCTGTCCCTCTTTGTCTGTCTGTCTGTCTGTCTGTCTGTCTGCTAGTCTATCCGTCTGCCTCTCCGTTCTTCCTTCCTTCCGTCCGTCCATCAGTTAAAGGTTAAACGTCTGCACATGAGCCTCCGGATGTCGGATCCATCTTCATTGACTTGTCCTCGAGGCATTGGCTGCTGCTGCTGCTGCTGCGCCGTCGGCCATATTACGCCCTCTGTCGGAGTCAATTTTCTCCATCATAGTACTACTACAGCGATCTAGTAAATTGTTCCACCGAGTCCCCCCCCCACCCCCAACCCCACCCCGGCCCCCGCTCACATAACGTCTCTAATAGTTTACTCGGTCTGCCTGCGGCTTCCACGATCTCCCCTCTCTCCATTCCTCCTCCTCCTCCCTCCCTCCCCCTTACATGAGAACCATTTCGTATCCATCCGATGGCTGTCTTTCCTTCGGAATGGATGGAAGTATTAATGTCTGGAGGGATTTTGTCTCAGTTTTTTTCAGTGGCTGTTACCTTGGCTGTCCGGTCCCCGGATGACCTGGATTCGAACTCTGGATCTTGAAGGATTTTCATTTGTCGTGTCATCGGCCGATGCTTCTGTGCGTTACGAAGTGGCGCTATAGAAGTTTAGTGTTAGATTATATTAGAATAGATTGTGAGCAAACGTTGGCAGGGTTATTTCTAGGATTATCAATTGGGGTGGGGGGGGTCGGTAAATTCTGGTGTCCCCTGCTAAAAAAGTCTGACAAGCAAAAAAGGTAATCCCATAGCTGAAATGGGGGTGTTGGGGCGTCGGTCTCAAATTTGGGTGTGTTGGGGGGGGGGGGAGTGTTAGGGGTGTAAAATATCCCTGAACGTTGGCGTCTGGTCCTGGCTATAGGACTAGGTGTTAATATCAGGAACGGCGTACATCATTTCACAAGACAAAATGCAAAATCACGTATTGAAGATATCAATGGCGTAGCCAAGAGAGGTATGGCCCCCCACCCCCATTCGGACTGGGACCAGCCGTAGGATTTGCGCAAAACCGACGAGAATTGAAGGATAAGGCGATTGCCGACATGCTGTTATATACAGTAGAACCTCATTATAACGTACTTAGCGGTCAGCAAAATCTAGTACGTTATATTTTAGATACATTATATCCTAAACCACCCAATATTGCAGCGCATCGCACGGAACCGTACATTGCGGTGCGTTATAACGAAGTTCTACTGTAACTGTAGTCTAAATATGTGTTCCATATATCAAGATTTCTATCATATTGCTATATTTATATACAGGTGTAGCTTGCTTGTGGTACAAATGCGCTCCACTTTTTTCGATGATTGGAGTGCGGGTTGCCAGAAAATATAATGTATGCGTTTTAATACATATAAATATTCCGGAATTTATTTTTCGTCGTAAATATACAAGTATAGTTTATGGCGGTGGCTAGTACTGATGAGCCTAAGCATAGGGGGTCATCCATAAAGCACGTATACGCAAAAACGGCATATTTTCAAACCCCATCCCCCGTTGCACACACCGTCGTCATCATCATCATCATCATCATCATCATCATCATCATCATCATCATCATCATCATCATCATCATCATCATTGCTTTCTGCCAGCTCATTAGCGGCAATAGCTAGACACAAAACTTTTCCATTTATCTTTTTCCGTTGTTAATCTCATTCCATCTATTATTGTCATTTGATATCTTTCTAAGTCGTCTTTGATGCTATCCATCCACTTTTTCCTGGGTCTTCCTCTTCCTCTTTTGCCTTCTTTGTATGTGTAGAGTGCACACGCCGTACATAGGCCTACGCAAAATCTCCTAAATCCAACCCCTCCTGCGTCTCAATGCGTATACTTAGTCTATATGGATGAACTGAACCCTAAGTCAGGCATCTCTTTCTGAGGGATCACTTGAGGGCTATTCACCTCGATTTCATGGTACTACATATTTCCTCCCAAACTAGTCCGAACAGAGGGCCGGACCCCCGTGTCCTCCTCGTCGTCGGAATCATCACAAGCAATGACATTTTCTTAAAAATTAAGCAATGACAGGTTTTTAAACAACAAAGATAGCCTACAGCAAACAATACAAAAATTAATTAGAAGAATGGACGAATGGTTATCTAAAGAAAGGCATCGAGTCACCTCATCTTCAAATAATGAAGGAAAGAGGAAATGATGATGATGATGTTATTAGGCATCGAGTCTCTGTTGTTCATGATGACGGCAATGATGATGATGATGATGATGATGATGATTATGATGATGATGATGATGATGATGATGATGATGATGATGATGATGATGATGATGATGATGATGATAAAATTAATGGCGCTATAAATGATTAAATATACATAATACAAATCACGTTGTCGCCTAAACTCCATTAAGAGTGATTAAGCGTTTCAATTTGAATGCGAAGAAAGAGAGAGAGGGGGAGAGAAAGGACGAGTTAAATTTCAAGAAAAGAAAGCCGAGAGAACTTTCGATCGCAGCACGGTTTTCTCTTTAATCCCGTCTTAGCTGGTCGTTGTTGGTTTTTGTTTTTGTTTTCCGTCCCTAAAGACGTCTTCGACATGCTGCTGCCGATGCTCGGCATCTATCAGGAGTACGTCCGCAACCACCACTACAGTCTCCAGGTGCTGGCCGAGTACAAGCAGAAGACGGAGTTTAATCAACTGCTGAGAAGATACGAAGAGAAGGCCGTTTGCGAAGGACACTCGCTGGCCACGTTTCTCACCTACCCTATGCATCAGGTGGGCCATTTTCATGTACACCCGCCTACCCTATACGCATCAAAAAGTGCCGTGGT
Organism: Metaphire vulgaris; assembly: GCA_018105865.1. Taxonomy (NCBI): domain Eukaryota; kingdom Metazoa; phylum Annelida; class Clitellata; order Crassiclitellata; family Megascolecidae; genus Metaphire; species Metaphire vulgaris. The sequence continues at coordinate 11,097,396 of CM030863.1, forward strand.
CTTAGTCAGGTCTTAGTAGTAGCCGTGTGGTGGCGTAGGTGGGAAATTTCCACGGCTCTTTGAGGGTAAAAATGCATGGAAGGTCTAAATCTAAACCTAGTGAATTTATATAGCGCCTTTAGAAGGAGTACCGCAGTAGCTAGTACTTATTCATAGGAAGGGCCAAATTATTTAGCATAGGACACTGTTTCTATCAAGTATTCTACACCATGGAGGTCTTTATTGGGTGGAACAACATGGCCTGTTTGAAATTGGACAATGCAAGGACTAGTGCTACAGTAGGCTATAGATATGCAAAAATTCAGAAAAATGATGAAATGAATTAAAACCACATATTCTTGTCTCCCCATCTTTGCTGTGTCAAACCATACTAGAATTGTCAATATATTTTGTTTCAATTTTTTTCTAGAGCTTTCGAAATGCCACGAAAAATAATGAGCCATTTGAAATGACACTATACAAAAGAAATCTATTCTCTGTCAAATGTCTAAAAAATCAATCGAGAGATAAATCTATTGGTTTCTTCTGTCAGGTTTTATAGACCACAAAAATATTATAAAATTGATACACTGTTTGAAATTGGACAATGCTAGTGCTACAGTAGGCTATAGAGATGCAAAAATTCAGAAGAGTGATGAAACAAATTAAAACTATGCAGGGCGCCACAAGCCAAATATTGGGTGGGCCAACATGGCCAATATTTCAGAGTCAAGAAAGCGCAGAGGGAAATTCTTGCCGTTACGATCAATCGATCATTGAAAAAACACAGTTGCATGGTTATATAAATATAATAATTTTGAATGGTCTTCCACATCTGTGACATCTCAGTTATATATGGCAATTTTATGCCAATATATTGGAGATTTGGGGTTATTAGTTCCACAAAACATTAGCATAACATAACATAACATAACAAGGTTTAAAGTGGTTCAGGAAGTCTACCCTGTTTGAGAACCACTATAAAATTGACAAAGAATTTCAACCGCCAATCACTGTAATTTGCCAATTGAAATTGGGTGGGCCAAACACATTGTGGCCCATTGGGCCTAAATATTGGGTGGGCCATGGCCCACCTGGCCCACCCTGTTGCGCCCCCCATGTTCTACACAAAACAGATTTACAGATCGTTTATCAACATCGGATTGGTTGACTGAAGAATGAGACATATCTCTACCAATATTTCGCAGTCCAAAATGTTTTTTTTTACGTTTTAGGTTCCTCGCTACATTATCACAATCCATGAATTACTTGCTCACACTCCACATGACCATGTGGAACGGAAAAGCCTGGAGTTTGCACTCGGCAAACTCGAGGACATGTCTCAGGTTAGGTGCACGAGTGAGGAGTGCATAGGCCATAGGGCGATAGGATTGCAAAGCTTGTCGAGCTTGCACTCGACAGATGACCTCTGAGCTTTAATAATGCAATGTTCCTATGTAAATACTTAATTTTTGTGGCGCCACCTTGTGGCTGAGAACATGACTGGAAGGTCGCAGTTATATTATTAAGTGTGTCTACCAACTTGGTACTGCACAGGTGTTTGAGAATAACAATTTGGGGGTTGTTTGACTTTTCATGTTTAGTTTTGTATAGGTTTTTGTTAATACATTCATTCTTTCTGATATTGGCGTGGAAGTTGAGACAATTCCTGAAAGAATAATCAATCAATCAATCAATCAATCAATCAATCAATCAATCAATCAAAACAGTTTCTTTCTTTCAACAATGTATGAATAAAGACAGATTTTACATAAACACATCTTGAAATCGTGTAGTTAGCCAAGACCTATTATTTTTATATTTCAAAATTTTCCGAAAATCAATCTGACTTAGCCAACACAGTAATAACGATAATGATAATAATGATGCATTTTTATAGCTCCAGTTATAATACTCTAATGGTATAAATTCATCGCACTTCAAATCCATTCGCCAAAGACCAGGTCATTCCAGAGATCAGCCAGAGGGAAACGGGGCAAGATGAAGCTATGGTGCAAGTGGTATAATTAGAATAGATGTGTTGCATGATTTAAACTTTGCATGATTTAAAGTGGCTTAGGAGGCATTACTGCCTGTGTGAAAGCCTCTAGGGGCACTAACGGGGCTTGAACCCGCTCCGTCAGCCTGACGCTCCAGCACGTAACCCACTCTGCCATCCTCCCCCATAGAAAGCTTAGATCTGAGCACACTTTTTTGGAAGCTCTTACAGCCGAGAGAACTTTCAATTCTTCTCAATTTCATAACTGTCGATTGTTTATCTTGCCAGTTTGTGAAATTGCTATTTAGGTAATGCAAGATGAAGTTAGTGAAACAGAGAACATTCGCAAGAATCTGGCGATCGAGAGAATGATCGTGGAGGGCTGCGACATCTTGCTTGACGTCAATCAGACGTTTGTTCGGCAAGGTATACTGATACTTGTCAGTGACGTACTTGTTGGGGCTCGTACCTTAGTTTCTTGAGTTTCGAGTACTCTGATTATTAGGCTTATACTTGTATTACTCATTTGCAATATGAGAAATTCACAGTTGAATAATAATGCATAGCTAACTTGTTATCAGCTACTCCATTGGATCATCCATACAGCACGTACACAAGAAATAGCATTTTTTCAACCCCCTTCGTTTGCACGCCATGCATAAGCAAAATCTTCTAACTACATCTTCTCCCCCCTTGGTCTGTACATGTATTATATGGATGCAGTGTCTTATCCAGACTCCAGGCCTTTGGGGGGGGAATTGAGGCTTTCGGGGGGAATCGACTTGGTTGGAGGGGAAAAGACACAGTTCAATGCAAAATTTGTGTAAGTGCTGGGATTTGGGGGGATTTTGAGGTATTGGGGGAGAATCTCCCTCCTAACAGGCCTGTATAAAACACTGTGTGGATGAACCCTAATGCCAGATACTCAGTACATGTACTTGGCATTCTTTCCCTTTTAACTCTCTAGGTGGCACCACACACCTGAGCTGTACAGAGGGAGGAGTGATGCTTAAAGAAATGTGTTATTTCTAACGAGCCACCTTCACCTTGTTTATATTATATTGTTTCTCTTTCCACCTACTCACCTTGTTTATATTATATTGTTTCTCCACCACTTTTCTACTACTACTACTACTACTACTACTACTACTACTACCACCACTACTACTACTACTACTACTACTACTACTACTACTACTACTACTACTACTACTACTACTACTACTACTACTACTACTACTACTACTACTACTACTACTACTACTACTACTACTACTACTACTACTACTACTACTACTACTACTACAACGACGTTACTTCAGTTAATTCATGTATCATGTATTGGCGTACATTTTTAGAAGATTTGGTTTCTTCTGATTCATTTGTTACGTTTACTCTTTATAGTCATTTATTTATTCATATTTTTTGTGACTGTTATTTTCTGGAATGTTTGGAATACTGGAGGGTGCCCAATAAGAAAGGAAGACCACACAAGGAATGGTGTGATGATATTGAAGAATGGATTAAAAGCAGTTTACAGGATCTTAGTCACAGGCCATTTAACTGGAAATAATGGCAGAAAACTGTGGAGATGGCATCATGCTCCAACAGTATTTTGTCTATTATCATATAAATTATTCTCTGATTACTTTGCGCAAAACAAACAATTGAACCCTCCTCTTTCTGCACAATATGTATCAGGTACATACTATACTAGCCGTTTGTCTACTATCAATCACAATGAGTATGCGGCACTTTTTCCGAAATGATTGGAAAACTTACCCGGTAACTTTTTCCAAAGTGCCAAGCAGTTATGGCTGGAGAGCTGCTAAGCGATCATTCTGGAAAGTCACTATGTAATTGCTGTATATCACTTCATGCCTCTCCGTTACTTTACGTGTTCTTTACGGGTGTCAACTGTGGATGAGTCACCAATGATGCTCAGTCAGACTTACCAGTTGTTGGGTATTTTAGATATTAATTGACTTTTTGCATTGCAGTCTTACTGTTTAAAAATCATACCCTATCAATTTCCTATTTCTTCTTCTTCCTCCTCTCCTCCTCCTCCTCCTCCTCCTCTTATCCTCTTCTTCTTATTGTCATCATCATCCATCATCATCATCATCATCATATTCCATCACTATAATCCATCACCATCATCATCATCATTGCATAATTTCCTATTTCTTCATCATCATCTCTACATCATTTCTCATCATCATCATCATCATCATCATCATCATCATCATCATCATCATCATCATCATCATTATCACAATTTCCTAATTCCTCTTCTTCATCTTTGTCTTCTTCTACTATTTATTATTATTACTATTATTATCATCGTTATCACCACCATCATCATCATTATCATCATTATTATTATTATTATTATTATTATTATTATTATTATTATTATTTATATTATTGATTTTTATCATCTAGGAACCTTGATCCAGGTGACAACAGATAAGGGACGCAGTGGCCTTGGAAGACTCGGTTCATTTAGTTCGTCGTTTAAGGAGACGAGGAAGGAAATAGTTCGTCAGGTGTTCTTATTTACGAACCATCTGTTGCTTACCACCCGCTCTTCCAATGGGAAGCTACACCTGGCTAAGGTAAGTCCCACCTGAGATTGTTACCTGTAGGATAACATGTGACAATTGATTGATCAGTGTGTATGTCTTGTTGATTGTTTTTTGATTGTATCGTGCTTTCATTTTCGTGCTTTGATGTTCCCATCGGTTGTTCTCTGGATGGTTTCGATGTCAGATGGTATGGATGGGGTCTTGAATTGCGAGCTGGTTTTCCTCTGAGATTTTGTGCTAGCTGATTTTACTGTTTTTAAGGGATTTGGATGGGAGAAATTTGGATGAAGGGAGACAATTTGGATGATGATTATTATTATTATTATTATTATTATTATTATTATTATTATTATTATTATTATTATTGAAAGGTGAACAGTTTGGACAGGTTGATGATGATGATGATGATTATTATTATTATTATTATTATTATTATTATTATTATTATTATTATTATTATTATTATTATTATTATTGAAAGGTGGAACAGTTTGGACAAGGTTGGAGTGGCAGTTTAAACTGTAAATCAAAGGGTGTCTTGGAAAGCTGTATTATTATTATTATTATTATTATTATTATTATTATTATTATTATTATTATTATTATTATTATTATTATTATTATTATTATTATTATTATTGAAAGGTGGAACAGTTTGGACAAGGTTGGAGTGGCAGTTTAAACTGTAAATTGTTGGAAAGTTGTATTATTATTATTATTATTATTATTATTATTATTATTATTATTTATTATTGTTGTTGTTGTTGTTGTTGTTGTTATTATTGTTATTATTGTTATTATTGTTATTATTGTTATTGTAGTAGTAGTTGTAGTAGTAGTAGTAGTAGTAGTAGTAGTAGTAGTAGTAGTTGTTGTTAACACATGTAAAGTCATTCACAAAGTGAAGAATAATAAGTGCAAAGCAATTAGGGTGTGAACAACTACTTTCCAAAGGTCTTAAAGAAGATGCTAGGGACAGATTTGAACCCACTACCTTCCAGTTGCGTGACAATGACCCCTACCACTACTCTACCGCACCCCCATAGTTGCATATTTTGCCCATAACTGGAATTTGGCTTTTTGATAAAAATGAGAGTTAACAAAGTATGGGGGTCTTCAGCGTATTTTGTATAAAGCAAATGGTTCTGATGCTCACGCTTCATTGTTAGGCAGTAGGTAGTGATGATGATGATGATGATGATAATAGTCATTAACTTTTAGATTAGCACTACCATTTTGCAAATGCTTGTCGATGGTCAGATAGGTCTGTCTAAAGCAGCATTGCATTAGAAGGGCGAATGTTAATTTGTTTCTCTTCACTTGTTGGCATGCAGAAAATGGAAATGTACAGTTTGAATTATGTGCTGGCGTCAGGGATATCCTCATAAAGTATATCCTCATAAAGGATATCCTCATAAAGGATATCCTCATAAAGGATATCCTCATAAAGGATATCCTCATAAGGGAAATTCTCATAAGGATTATCCTCATAAAGGATAAACTCATAAGGGATATTCTCATAAAGGATATCCTCATAAGGGATATTCTGTTTATGGATATCCTAAGACTTTCTGTGTGGATTTAACTTTCCTTAATGTAGATCAGCTTCCATTATATATAATATTTAAATGATACATGAAGATAAAGATTAAAGATACATGAATAAAGATAAAATATAAACAAGATAAATGTAAACTTGGCTTATTGTTTCCCTTTAGCTGAGACATGTTTTTGAAAAAAGTATCTGCTTATATATTTAAATTTTCAGGCCATCTGAAATTATGAGACTAATGACAATTATATGGTGAATAATGAATGAATGAATGGATGAATGAATCAATGAATGAATGTTACTGGGAAACTAAATCTAAAATGAGTTTTTTATTCTATGCTATTTTTTCTAATAATGATACTCCAGATTTTGATAGTGGATGAATGGATGGATGGATGAATGAATGAATGAATGAATGAATATAGTGAATGAATATAATGATTGGATATTATTTGAATCAAAAGCTTTCATGGCTTGTTCCTTTTCCGTCTGTGCTGATTTCAACGCACTGCTTTCCCATTCGCTTACTCTAATGCCGCGCGTAAGCATGTCAGTGACTCCACCAGCCGCAAAGGTTGTTCTCACTTATCGCTATGGCAACGACAGAAAGATCAGTGCGTTCTATTTAGCGAGCTGCAGTTGAGGTGTGGCATGCCTCAGGTCCATATCCAGTTTTTCAGCGCATACATGATTCTGCTGTACCTGCATTTGGCATTGCTCAGGCATCCATCATGCAACATATTATACGCAGGCTGCCAATAATGAAAGATTTACAGATATTGAAAAGAATTTTTTTAAATGCTTAGAAAAATTGTCCTGTGTTTCACAGTTTGACTGATCATTTTCTCTACAGCATTTACCTCTAGAATTTACTGTGCCTTTGATGGTTTTATTGTTTTATTCCCTCAACCCAAAAAAAAAAAAAAAAATATCAGAATTGCTGCTGTTATTTTAATTTTGATCAGTTCCTCACACGATGGCAGCACTGTTGGTAGTGCACGACTGATAATAATTTATCCCTGGAAGTTGTGGGATTGCTGACCTCTGAACCTATCCCATGCTGCAACACCCAAAATGTCTGAAGGATGCCAAAGTTTTTCTACGTGATTGCGCGTTCCGATTTCCCGTGCAGAAACTAGACGGCTCTTTTCGTCCGGGGCTTGGCATTTATCCGATCGGGATCGTTGTTTCGGTCGGAAGGCATCGGCCGCGCTGCTCTCCGATCGGGTTCGCTTGGATCGGTGTATTGATCTGTGTCTGTGGTAGAGGAAAACAGTCATGGTTGTCTGTCGTAGCAGAGACCATGGATGTCTTTACCGGTCTGTGCTGTGTGCTGTCTGTTTGTATTTCTTCGTATTGTCGTCTTGCTGTTTTTCTGGAAATGTTGCTTAGCTAACCAGCCGATTGGTAATGAGATTTTATGGGCAGACTTTGCCCTTTGCACAATCAATCAATCAATCAGTCAATCACTTGCCATGAGATTGAAGTGTTTTCCATCTTATTTCAGATGCAACGTGCAGCAAATTTCAGCACTGCCTTTATTTATATGCATTTCATTTGGCAGTTTAATGTGATATAATGGGCAATTTATGTAGCACCTTTTTAGGAGAATACTCAGGCACTGTTTACTAGATGGTACTGTTTCTACTGGTATTTTTATCTCAAAAACTCCTTTCCTGTATGCAAGTCCACTTCCAGCTTTGCTTGACAGTTTGCGTGCGTTATTATAATCGATTTACATACTCACTACTTCTTTGTCTTCATTTGATAATTTAACCCCTTAACTGGGGATCCCGGATATATATCTGTCCATTTTACATTGAGTTACAGTTAAATACACGGTTAAGGGGTTAAATGTGTGATCATTGCTATCGATGCAATCACCGTGCATTTAGAAAAGCAGATTCTACTACTTACTAGAAGTGCAGGTGCAGACTTTGAGTCAGGAAAAGAATCATTGTTGTAACCCATTAACACAAAACTCTTTGCCTTAACCCCTTAACTGGGCAACTATTTGTAACTCGATGTAAAATGGACGAGCGTTACTCGGGGCACCCAGTTAAGGGGTTAAACAAGCATTATTAGGTCAGACTAGTCTGTTATACCATAATCTGAAATTTGTTTGAGATCATCTGTTTTATTGTCCCTTGGTCCAACATTGCAGCTTGTAAATTTCTAAATTTACAAGATGTTATTCTGTTGTTATATTCCTCAATTAATGTGAAAACGAAATTCACCCTAAGCAAGAAAAAATTCTGTGACAATTACAGGGTGGCGCAAAAAAAGGACTACCCGGTAGTCACATTTAGGTTTGCATTTGATATAGTCCGTTTTTTTTGTGCCACCCTGTACATAGCTGAGCATGTGCACATGTGCAATAACATAGCATGTTTACTTGTATGAAATGTGTTATTTAATGTCAGTGGTTCTTACACTTTTCAGGCCATGCAGTGGCGGCTCTAAGAACTCTTGGTGGGGGGGGGGTACAATGAATTTCTAGGAAGTTGGTGGGGGATGCAATGAATTTCTAGGAAGATCCCGCCAATTGTCAAAAGAATTATATGTAAACGATTTAGAAGAAATCTGTAGATTTTATCTATTAAAAATAATGTTCAGAATTGACAATGTATAAATTCAATTTTAGTCTGGTTGTACAAAGTCATAGTGAAAAATCGAGTTTTCTATTGCTGGAAGCGAATTTGTTGATGACATTGTCTGTGGATGTGTCCATATTGTTGTGGATATACATCTAGGTGGGATGCCTCCCCAGTCCCCAATCATCTCCAACGTGGAACCGCCCCTGAGGCCATGGGCCAGCAATAACATTTTCTTGAAGCTGGTGCTGTAAACTCAAATCTTAATCATGTAGTATTAATGTATTCACAAAAATGTTGTTAATGATACATTTTTAAGAATGTGCGTTGAGAATTTTCGAATTTTAATGAAAACACCAGGTATAAATAACACATTTTAACACACAAAGCCTTGGTAAATAATGAAACAAATTGTCTGATTCTTTCTTGGACCTCTATTCAGTACTCCACTTTAAGAACCACTGCTCTATATATTAGTGTTATTTCTTAGTGTATTCGCTGATATAATGCTATTTAATATTTGTTATATTGTGGTCTCTTCTTTTCTGACTTGCAGGAACTGTCACCAGAGATGTTTTTGTAAGATGGTCTCCATGATGTTGATGTTTTGAATCTATGCTGTGTTTGCCTAGAACTATGGGAAGATTCCGTTGATCGACTGCAACCTTATGGAAGAACCGAGCTCAGAAATAGCCAACTGCGACGATGACAGTAAGTATGTCAGTGGGCGAAGTTTTGCGAATTCCCTTTAGAGATAAAATCTTGACGCGTTTTTCATCGCTGAATCGCGCAGTTCGTTTCTTTTTAGTTGTACGCAAATACGTGTTAGTTAAGCGCACTTCTCGATTATATCTTCAGCTTCCTCTTACGATAGCAGCTTGAGTTCAGCGAGTCAAAACTCGGGTGCCGGGCTCCTCCTTCAGAGCCAGGCGATCGAGCGTGAGCCGCGGATCGACTACGGTGGTCTGGATTTCCGCCTGACCCTGGATTCGAAAAGTGGACCGCCCGTAACGATCACCCTGGTTGCTTCCACGGTCCAGGAGAAAGCCGCTTGGTGCAGCGACGTACTGCAAGCAAGCAATCCATCTTGTCTCTGTAGTCTAGATTTTACGAACACAAATGACCATCGTACAGGGGTAGATTAATAGGAAATTTCTTTTGGATTATGATCATCATCAGCTGCAGTATTATGCCTGTGTAGATCTCATTTGCCGAAATTTATAAGTGAAAATTCAGTTTTGTTGACTCGAAATATCAAAAACACATATGACAATGCTTTTTTGCAGGCTTAAAAGTGGTCATTGAAATAAAATTATCAGAATACCGTATATACTCGCAGATAAGTCGAGAAATTTATGCTCTAAAATTTGCTTAAAACGCAGTCAACTTATCCGCGAGTATATACGGTAATTAGAGTAATTAATCCTAGATTAGGGTTGAATTTCAGTTGGTTAGTTATTGTTTTGATCAATTCCAGCTAACAATTTTTAACAGAGGTGATCTCCTACTAAATCACATAAAATCCACTTATAACTCCTAGAAATAAGGCTAAGGTTATGTATCCAAGTTTTCATGAAAGGACCCCAAGATTTATCAAATGAATTTTGAGACGCGGTTAATTTTTTTTGCAGTGAACAGAATACCATAATAGGTGAAAGTTGGGCAGCAGTTTGTTTGGAATCTTCCTGTTTTATGGTTGAAATAGTAGATTATAATATTAAGTAATGAGTTTAATGGATTTTTGTTAATTTTCTGGATCAGTGTATTGAAAATCTTCACTACAGTGATATGGTCAATAGTTCTCTGATGGAGACATCATCTGTTACTATGCCACAGTCAGTCAGGTATAACAACAGTATTAATAATAATAATGATGATGATGATGATGATGATGATGATGATGATGATGATGATGATGATTATAAAAATGGCGGTGATAATAATGATAATGATAATGATGATATTGATAATAATTATAGTGATAATAATAGTGATAAAATGATAGTGATAATAATAATGCTAACAATAATAATGATAGTGATAGTTATGCATTTCTATAAAACCGGTTTTAACAATTTAATGGTATCATGATATTTTTATGGTATCAATCGATGGTACTCCAAATCCACCTGCAAAGGCCAGGCCATTCCAGAGATTAGCCAGAGTGGAAGCAGTGAGACAGACAGACAGAGGAGGAAAAGCCAAACAAGAAAAATGTGCTTTAAGTTTCGATCTGAAAACACTTGCAATGAATTTCATTTGATGATTGTTATGTCATTGATGCACAGAACATCAGAACATTCACCCAACGAAGCCATATATCCATTGGAGCTCTGAGTATCATGATACTGAGCTCCAATGAGTATTGTGATACTGGACTCCAATGATTGTTATGATACTGGACTCCAATGAGTATTATGATACTGGACTCCAATGAGTATCATGATACTGGGCTCTAATGAGTATCATGATCCTGGGTGCCAATGAGTATCATGATACTGGGCTCTAATGAGTATCATGATACTGGGTGCCAATGAGTATTATGATACTGGACACCATGAGTATCATGATACTGGGTGTCAATGAGTATCATGATACTGGGTGTCAATGAGTATCATGATACTGGGCCCCAATTAGTGTCATGAATGTCAATGAGTATCATGATCCTGGACGTAATGAGTATCGTGATACTGGCAGAGTTTGAGTTTTAATGATTTATTCTTGATTTAGATCTGACCCGAGACTTTATCGAGATGATGTCGATATCAAATTCAGTCGTTCGTTGAATTCTTGTAAAGTTCCTCAGGTTTGAAAGCTGTTCATTTACCTTTTGGATATCGCGTCTGTTATTTTCGTTTTTTCTGAGTACAGTCAAATTTCTTTTGTGCTGATATTGCAATCAGACATTAGGCCTAGAGATGTATTCTAAATATTTACCTACATTTGTTATCAGACATTTACCTACCTCTCAGTTTTATTTATTTATTTATTGACAATTTTTATAGCGCAGTAGAAAAGGCTAAGGCCTACAACAAGAGCGCTTAACACCAGTGTTTATTCTAGCCACCTTGACACTGGGGGGATTTTGAAATGTTTGGAGGGGATTTCCATCTCCCCAGCCAACATATACAAAATTTGGGGGATTTAAAACTTGGGGGGGGAATTCCCCCAGAGAAGGCCTAGAATAAACACTGCTTAACACAGTTCATGTCCAATATTAAATAAATGCGTCATCAAATGAATTATCCAGCAGAGTCTGCTCCAGTCACATTGTCTGGAAAAGAGTTCAGTTGTTGTTGTTGTTGTTGTTATTGTTGTTTGCTTGTTTTCTTTTTCGAGCAGATTCGACACGCCTCGGTCGACAAGCTGTTGGATCGCCTAACCGATCTTAGGTTTCTTAGCATTGACTTTCTCAACACATTCCTGCTGACGTATCGAGTCTTCACCACCGGCCAGCGCGTGATCGAGTCGCTGCGGCGTGTCTACCGTAATCCAGAGTACGGAAACCTCGAGGCGCTGCAACAGATGGGAGTTTCAACTCAATACAATCATAGGTCAGAGCATTTCAATGCCAGATTACTCTATTGAGTTGACTTAACTTTCAAATTATGTGAAAACTTGAAATTTAAGCTAATTAGTTTTTTGTGCGATGCCTTGGATTACTGGGTTTTTAGTGACCTCTGATTTGGCTGTGGGTTTAGTTGTGGAGAACCTAATTGAAATGGGAGAGATGAGATTTGGGGTCTTTGGACTCGTGACTTTTAACGGACGGTGGCTTGGAATTTTTGAGATCTGAAATTTTGAAATTTCCATACATCCAGTTTCTGTGAAAATTAGGTTATCAAGCATAAAGAGTTACTACAGTGGTTTCCACACAGGCTAACTTAGCCTCCTAAAACGCTTTAAATCGCATTATTATTATTATTATTATTATTATTATTATTATTATTATTATTATTATTATTATTATTATTATTATTATTCTCTCTCTTCTCTCCCCTCCCTATTATTAGTATTATTCTCCTCTCTCCTTTCTCCCTCTCTTTCTGACTGATCTCTTGAATGAACCTGGCCTTTGCAGATGGATTTGAAGTACCATCAATTGATACACTTAGGTATTAGAACTGGTGCTATAGAAGTGCATTATTATTATTATTATTATTATTATTATTATTATTATTATTATTATTATTATTATTATTATTATTATTATTATTATTATTATTATAGGTTGTTTGTTGCTTATAAGCAGGTCTTTTTCATGAGTTTCAAAGCTGGGTTCTGATATGTGCAGAAAGTTTAGATTGCAGATGTTATATGGTAAGACCTTCAAGTATATCCCTATTGTGTTGGTAAAGGGAGATAATAAGCTAAAGCCACTATATAATAATAATAATAATAATAATAATAATAATAATAATAATAATAATAATAATTATAATAATAAAACCGGTTGGTACATTATCAGTTACAACAGCGAAGCCAAAGGAGTGACAGGAATAGGTTTAATGATGGTTTGAGTGAACAGATTAGTGCTAATTGAATTTTAATTGAATGCAATGTTTGCATTTATGTGTTGTACGTAGGCAGTCCTTTGACACAGAAGAACTGAGTTTCTCCATATCGTCAAGTCCGCCACTGACAGCGCCCGTAATTCCAGCTTTTAGTCAGGTCCACTTCAGTCATCAGCCGCCTACCGACAACAAACACTTGATGAAACCGTTGGCAGAGAAACTGCGCCGCGTCAGCACCGGCAGCATGCACATCGAGGTGACCGGTGAGAAGAGTCCTCTTGGCACGAGGCTCAGCGACACCACCGGAGTCCAGAGTGGATTCAGGAAATGTAAAAAAACATTCACATATATCTGCGATCATTATTTTATGGGGGTTTTTTGTGTGGTTCTATTCGGTTAAATTATCAGCTTGATGTGAATCTGTGTTTAGTCTGTTGAGATTTCTGCGATTCTGACATTTGCAGACGAGCGCGAAGACTGTTTCGGGACGTCGATCGCGTCAGCCGAGTCTCAGTCGCACGCGAGTCTTCTCGCGTTGCCGAAGCCGAAGCTCGCGCCGATCGCGTCGTGCGAGACGCTGTCCGAGAGCTTCGACCAGTTTATCGGAAGCAGCAACGAGTCGCTCAATTCGTCCCCGGTTGCATCTTCCGACGACAGCTACACCACCCCGACGACCATCATGATCACTACTTCGACCGACAGCGCGTTCTCGTCCGAGGCGTCGCCGCTCAGCCGCTCGCAGCTGAGCCCACGGACGTCGTCGGCGTCGATAGTCTTCGCGGAAGTCCCGGACGAGAAGGCGGCGAGGAGGCGCTCGAGGACTCGCTCGCGGCGGACGGCAGCGCCTGCAACATCCGGAACCTGCTCGTCCCGTCGTGCCTGGCGTCGGGATCCGCTTCGTCCGAGACTCTGACGAGCTCGTTTTCGAGCTCGCACTTCCTGAGCGCCGCCGCGAGCTCCGACACGCTCGTGCCGAGCTCGCCGCACTCGATCCCCAACTCGCCGCGCTGCACGACGCCGAAGCACTCGCTCGTCTCGTCGTTCTGGGTCGGATTTCGCAGTCGTAAGGCGTCGGTCCCTCCGGCTCGGATCCCTCCGAGCAGCCAACTGGACGCGCTGGCGCTGTCGCCGGCGAGCAACCCGAAGTTCGGCAGGGCGGCATCTCCGGTGCGGCGGGCAACGTCGCCCTGCACCTTTTCTTTGGGACATTCGTCGTCGCCGTCGCCGATTCTGCGTCGATCGACTTCGCCGAACCCTGTGAGGTCTCCCGCCTGCAGTCCGAAGTTGAAAAGGGCGCCGTCGCCGATTAACTACAGCTTCTCGTCTCCGAATATCATTGCCAATCTTGTCAAATCCAGATCGGGTGAGAGACCTCCTTTTTTGTTGCTTCGATGTCATTCAGCTGCTTTTTCCATTTCTGGGCCAGAAATCTAGAACTTTCTCTCTCTCCGGCTGTCTCAGATCTTCCAATTCATTGAGTATTTTCAGATCCAGACTTAACCTCTTAACTGGGCGCCCCGAGTAACGCTCGTCCATTTTACACTGAGTTACAAATAGTTGCCCAGTTAAAGGGTTAAAACGCATCTCTTTCAGTTAGCATTTCAACTGTTATGGAAGACTTTTACCCTTTCTCATCATGTGATGTGTTCCCATGTCATTGCATTGAATCTGAAATATTGAAAACATATCTTCCCTCACCATTTCCTGCAAATCGTCTAGTCCAGTTACTGGTAGAAACCCTCAGATTTGTCCAACTGAGGAGTTGTTGGACTAAATTAACAGAATTGTTGAATTTGTAAAGGGATGGAATATATTAATGAAACTCTGGTAGATCTCTGCGTCAATTTATGCGGCAAAGTTGACGGCCAGATTTTCTGGCGTTTCAGGAAAGCACGGAAGCACGGAGTTGGATTTTTCCGGGTGTAGTTTTTCCCCGCGAAGCAGTTTCGCGACCATGACGGTCGAAGGATCTTCTCCGACCGCAAAAGTCGGAACAGTGGTTACGTCATCTCGAGCTTCGAAGAGAAGGTTTTTGCAGTAGTTTTTAACTTCAAGATCTTCAGTCAGACATTACTTGAAAGTAGTTCTAGAAGCATTGAACCAGAGGTATTTAACTTGTGGCCCGCGGGCCAGATACGACCCGCCAGGGGCGGCTGTGAAATGGGCCATAAAGATTCTGAAACGACTAATGGCTTTTGTCGTATACATAAGAATTTATTTAAATGTCATGTTTTCAACTTACCTATTTTCTACAGGGTGGCACAAAAAACGGACTATATTAAATGCAAACCTAAATGTGACTAGTCTGGTTGTGCCACCCTGTATAATTAATTACTTATTACCGGTAACTATATTTTAGCTAAAAAAAATTTTGCACCTGGTCTCTGGGCAACAGTCATGAAAAATTTGGCCCTTCATGAAATTTAGTTGAATACCCCTGCACTAAGCGGAGTGGAACGGACTTTGACGAAATTTATTTGCTGCCGCTGTAGATTCCACGGTGAAATTTCTTTCGTATTCTGAAATATTGCCGTTGACCAATGATTATCCAGCAGTGTGACCTCCTATGACCTATGGTATTGCTTGCATTTCCATTTGCATGTAGCGTTGATTTGTGCGTGTTTTTAGATCCAGCTCCACTGCAGCTGCTGCTGCATTTGCAGCTGCCACTGCTGGCTCGACGTATCCTAAGGACCCGCTGAAGTGTTCCAGCCGCTTCCATGTTCCTGGTAACTGCTGTTGCTGCAGGCATAAACTTGGATAAATATGTGGGGGTCCAATCCCTATACCTTCCCCCTTTTTAGCCTCTCTGAAGTGGCAGACCTGCCTTAGTGCAGCGAAGTCATCATCATCACAATCATCATCATCATCATCATCATCATCATCATCATCATCATCACCTTTGTTTTCCCACCATCTGTAATACGTCTTTGTTTGATTTCCTCTTGTCTGTCCACTACATCTTTTTCCATCCTCCTCCGTGGCCACATTTCGAATGCTTTCAGTGTTTGTGTGATTTGTTTTTAGGTGAACTGAAGCCTTCACATTCTGGGAAGAAGCAAGAATCAGTCATCAGCTCGGCAGCCACAATGCGAGTGCTCAGCATTTTACGGCAATGGGTGACCAAACATTCACAGGTACGGCACGGTCTGTATCGTCGTGGAAACTGTAAAGGAAGACAGTGGAACTGGATTGGACACGTGCTAAGGATAGAAACATTGCTTAGAACAGTTACTGAGGGAAGTATATATCAGGAAGAAAGGCTAAAGGAAGACCAAGGAGGATGCCATTGGACTGGATGATGGAAACAGATATACAGCATCACAAGACCTCTGCAGAAATCAAAGAAGAGGCAAGACGCAGAGAGGAATGGAAACAATGGAGCCATAAACCTCTCCCAGGACAGAGAACATGATGATGATGATGATGATGATGATGATGATGATGATGATGATGATGATGATGATGATGATGATGATGATGATAGTGGTGGTGATGTTGGTTGTTATGATGGTGGTGGTGGTGATGGTTGTGATGTTGTTGTTGTTGATGATGATGATGATGATGATGATGATGATGATGATGATGATGATGATGATGATGATGATGATAGTTATTAGTTAAGTTAGTATTACCTTTGATGTCATTGAATTCATTTGTTCGTATTATTATTTTGATGTCATTGAGAAATAAATGACTTGCTAAAAAAATGATGATGGTGACGATGACGACGACGACGACGACGATGATGTTTCTGTGAACTCTGTAGGACTTTGAGTCGGATCCAGACCTGAAGGCGAGCGTGAAGGAATTACTGGACGAGATCGTCAGCAATCCCAACCTGCTTCCTGCCGAGTACAAGGCAGCATCCGGCGTCATCTACGCTCTGATGAAGGAAGAGGAAATCCTCCGACCGCGGTTCAATCTCGAGGCGCTCCTCGTCCCACCCGACGTACGTACGACCGCAAGACCAACTCATTTTCTTTTCATTTTATTCGCAGGAAAAGGTTTTCTTCGTTCTTGCAATACGATGGCTGTGTAAAAATGACATCCACTTTGTAATTTGTTGTTTGATAAATAATTACCTGTAAGTAAGTAAGTAAAATATTGTAAATTTGTATAGCGCCTTGGAGAGCAGTACAGTAGTAGCTGCTTATTCTTATGCGCTTAATCTTTCTTGAAATAGCTATAGTATGTATAACCTGTAAATAATTAATTACCTGTCTGTTACCTGTGACTGGACCTGTTTAGACTCCGACCAAAGACACGTTTGACACCTTGTCGGCCCTTGACATCGCTGAGCAGCTGACCTACCTGGACTTTCAGATATTCATGTCGATCAGCAGCGAGTTAGTATAAAACCTTTCCGCACTCTAAGCTAGGAGGGACTTTCAATTAAATGTTAAGAAGTAATCGAAAACAAGACATTTAAAAGATATTTTGTACGTATTAGAGAAAAAGTTATTTGTTGTTTCAGTATCTTTGCGGGCCATTTAGCACCCTCTGGCGGGCCGGATCTGGCCCGTGGGCCACCATTTGAATACCTCTGCTCTGGGCCATGCATTTCACCCAGCTGGGCATAATTCTATAATTAATTGTATTGTACTGACAACTTCTATAGCTAATATAATAATAATAATAATAATAATAATAATAATAATAATAATAATAATAATAATAATAATAATAATAATAATAATAATAGCAATAATAATAGCAATAATAATAATAGCAATAATAATAATATATCTAAAATGGTAATTTATGATTTTAAATTGATTCTTAATTAAGGATACATTCAGTTTTGTTGTTTTGGTTGGTCAACTCTGTTTATTATTATTTATTATTATTATTATTATTTATTATTATTATTATTTCAGACAATTTATATAGCCCTATAACAGGCCTAAGCCTAAATCAAGAGTGCTTCACAACACATGTTTGTCCCCTGAAATGTGTGAATTGTCATGTGTTTTTGGTTGCTTTGCCTTGCAAGGGAACTACTCGGTCAGGCGTGGATGAAGCCTGACAAGACCGTGCGCGCAACTCACGTACTTCTCGTCAGTAAGAGGTTCAACGAAGTAAGAGAAACGCTGCATTATATCTATAGCCGTTTTAACCCCTTTACCGGGAACCCCGAATATATCCGTTCATTTTACATTGAGTTAGTGTTAAATACACAGTACAGGGGTTAAAGGCTTCTTTCTGAGAGTTATAAATGAGCACTTGATCCTTATAATTATGGATCTTGAATGTTTTGGATGATGTTTTGAGATTTTTTCGTGGTATTGATTTAGCGATATATTTTGCCCCATTTGTGACTAAGAGTTCTTTGGAAAGTGGTTTTGTGACAGAATAAGAGTCTTAGGTAAATTAGGTGACGATTTTTAATGGTTAGCGGCTTCATAGGGCGAATATAGGAATTCGGTTTGGAGGGGGGACACTTTTATACTCCATTCTCCATTTTCACTTGTCTTGTCCTACGCGTTACTGACATTTGCGCGACGACATTTGCACGATGTTCGTTGATATAATAGGCGCGTTTTGTCAGTCGCGCATTTGTCGGCGCGCATTTGTCGATTTTACGTTAGCGCGTTTGTCGTCGCGCAAATGTTGGGCGCGCAAATGTCGGTGTACCGTCCTATCTTATCCGTGTCTTTAAAACTCTTTGGCCTTTTGCCGCGAAAAGAAATCGGTAAAATAAAATTGTCGAGGTGGGTTTCGGCGGTGGGGTGGTGGTGGGGGGCAAGTGCTCCCTGTGCCCCTCCCCTGGATCCACCTCTGTTACCGCGATCTTTTCTTCCGCAGGCAAGCCGTCTGGTTGTCTCCGAGATTGTCCGTCGCCAGAACATCCAGGAGCGCGTACTGTGCATCGAGAAGTGGGCGGCCATCGCCGACATCTGCCGCTGCATGCACAACTACAACGGCGTGCTCCAGATATGCGCCGCTTTCGTCAACAGCTCCGTTTACCGACTTAGAAAAACCTGGGAGAAACTGTCGAAGCAGGCAAGCGGACTCAGTTGTTACGTATACTTCGTTATATAAAGTACCGCAGTGTACTGTACGGTCCCGTGTGATGTGCTACAGTATTGGATGGTATTGGATGTAACGTGTCCTGAATATAATGTACTAAATTTTACAGACCCGCTAAGTACGTCATAGCAAAGTACCGTACTACTGTACCGTTTCAAGAGGATGCGTCAAATTTGAAATGTGTGTGTGTGAAATGTGTGAAGCATGTGAAATGTGTGAATAGTGTGTGTGTGTGTGTACGTGTGACATTTGAGCTGTTGCTAAACTGAGGTGATCGAATTGCAGACGAAACAGATGATCGAAAGACTTCAAGTACTCGTCTCTTCCGACGGAAGGTTCAAGAACATGCGAGACGCGCTTCATCGGTACATGACAGCTCATCATTGCACTCAATCCTTATTTGAATCGGTGTTGTGATTTCTTAGTTATGTTATAAGAAACGAGAGTTAACACCTGGAGATGCTCTCCTATGTGATGAGAGAGAAAGAGAGAGACAGAAATAGAACAATGATACAAAATTTAAGTAATTCTGTTGAAATTATGTATGCAATGCTCGACTAAAAAGGATTGCTGAAGACAGAACAAAGTGGAAACAACTCATGACCGTCAACCTTCAGATATGAAGATGACACATGATGATGATGATGATGATGATGATGATGATGATGATGATGATGATGATGATGATGATGATGATGATGATGATGATGAATGCTCGTATATTGAGCTAAAATATTGTGTCTTGTTGGTGGCTTGTAATTATTTCCGGCTTCGTTTAAACATTTTCAGTTGCGACCCACCGTGCATTCCATACCTTGGAATGTACCTAACCGATCTGTCGTTTATCGAAGAAGGTTCGCCAAACACAACGGACGATGGATTGATCAATTTCTCTAAAATGAGAATGGTAATAATATTAGTTTCTTGTTTAAAATCTTTCATATAAAAGCAAAATCAAGTAGCTATAGAACTTTGATATAGTAGACTTGGTTATAACATATACTCGGTTATAACGTACCGCAATGTACGGTCCCTTGTGATACGCTACCGTATTGGATGGTATTGGATATAACGTACTAAATTTTACAGACCCCACTAAGCATGTTATACCAAAGTTCTGTATTGCTAATGCCATTTATTATTTTGGCACTTGTGAAATGGTTCAAGTTTTGAGTGCAAAAAGTATAAACATTGGGATAAGCTGTCTTTTCTCATATTCACAATGCTGTTGCATTTTGGGTGGGAAATGTCTGTGAGAAAATTGAGGGCCACAGACATGGAAGGCAATAACAGAATTATTATGTGCAGCAGTTAAAAGTGATTTCAGGCATAAAGAAAAGGACAATCTCTTCGCATTTAATGTCGTAATACAGGGCGTGAAGATTGAAGACGTGGATTGCGGTTTTTGCTGTGCTAGCTACCGTGATTTCAGTAGATCTACTGTAATTCACGTAGATTTTAAATATTTCAGATTGCTCATGTGATCACAGAAATTCAGCTTTTTCAGCAGACGCCGTACAAAATAGAACACCACCGCAGGGTAAGATTTCACATTTTTTATAATAATAATAAATAATAAATAAATAATAATAATAATAAATAAATAATAAGCATGTTCACAGTTCCAATATTAGTCGAGTGAGTTTTTAATCGTAGAAATCGAGTAAATAAATATCAAGTATTTGAAATATCTTTACATCTTTATATTTATATCTTTAAAATACTTAAATATCAAGAAATCCTAGAAGTAGCACTCGCGTTTGCTGCATAGAGATGGTCTGTCGAATTCTTGGACAGTTATGGAGATAACAGAATTTCTTTAATTAGTCTAGATCTATGTCCTTTCTGAATTTTTGAATTCGCGACGTTGCAGGTAACTAACTACTTGCTCGACGTTACGCGCCTTTTCGAAGAAGAACAGACATTTAGGTACTCCCTCGAAATCGAACCGCGCAGTACCCGAGCGTCGGTCTCCGGTCAGTCGTCGTAGTTTTCCTCCTCGCCAGTTGCTGCTGCTGCAGTGCGTCTGAGAAGCGCAGCCCCTTGTGCTCTGCGCCATCTGGTGTCTGGTTGCTGCTGCTCGTCACCGGGTGTCTACGCCCCAACCTGCTGCGCCCCGACGCTCGCGCGAAGACACTGTGACGACGACGGCGTGGCACGGTGTCGGCGCGACATTTCGCTCGTGCCGCGCGATAGACAACGGTGTTGTTGTGTCAGTGCGGCCATGACAACTGCGTTGCTGCTGTGGCAACTATGTTGCTGTGATAGAAAATTCTGTTTGATACGCGTATCATATCAAACCGCGACCACCTCGGATTCAGAGAGTCTGCAGTCGGATGTTTCGTCGGAGGTCGAGAGGAGCCTGTATCTGACCGATTTCATGTTCTTGTTCTTGTGCGTTACGTTTTGTTGCAAACGCTGGATTTTGGTTATCTTGAACGGGCGTTGTTGTTGTTGTCATGGAAACGAGAACTGGGTTTGACGACGATTCTCTTGATTAAACAAGACTTTCTACTTCTGTTTAACGCCAAAAAATAAAGTACTTGAATATCAAATGCTACAAATGCTTTACTCACTCACTTAACCCTTTTGCCTCGTACGGCCGATATTTCGGCTTCGAAGCCTATCGGTTATTATACAGATCGCCGAGGTCAATGGGTTAATGGAAACCTTTAAATTCCAAACTTCATCAATTTATTGATGTTTCTTGCTGTTACGAATGACATTACAGATGTAAAATAGACTCCTTGGTATCGTACGTTGACCTTGACAACCGTAACTTGGTGTGACATTTGAGTTTGAACCTGTGACAACAGTACACTACTATGAACTATTATACTCCCTCTTCATTCTGTTAGCAGATTTGAAATTTTGTAATGGTGCAATTTCACAGTGACAATATTTTTTGTAGAAGTGTAATTTATTGTCTTGGTCAATAAGGGAAATTATCCAATAAGCATGGAGATGATGATGATGATGATGATGATGATGATGATGATGATGATGATGATGATGATGATGATGATGATGATGATGATGATGATGATGTGACAGTAACTTTATGGCGAAAAAATAGCTCTACTTAAACTGATAGAAATAGAAAGATTATGGCAGGCTCTTTGTTAATTTTTAGTCAGCTTGAACTGTTTTCGAGAATGCACTGCTAATATAATCTAGCATGTTTGTGATAATATGTAAGAAGATTGGCACTGATTTAATTTAAAACTTGCAATCCGAATTGTTCCTGTTGTACAGTCGTCTTACACATATCATGTGATTACTGCGTGAAGGCATGACGCATGACGTAACACGCTCTTTGACAGATGTGAGGAGATATTTTACCTGGAACTTGATGTTTAAACTTTCAACTTCAGAAGTCTTCTCATTTCTTTGTCCATGGTCCCATTGTCTTATGGTTTATTTCTGCTAAATTTCTGCTTTAAAATTGCTCTTATTTTTACATTTTTTATTGCTGTCGCTGGTCTGTTTCGACTGTCGTTGTGAACTTTAGAGATTTTTAAACGAGAACATTTAAGTTTTTTTTTATAAAGATGTCGTCAAAAACTCTGGCAATTTCCCACTGAAATCTTACTTATTTGCATTACGTTAGTATTACGTTTGTGTGTCATTTATATTTTTGCACTGAACTTTTATTTATTTATTTATCTATTTATTTCTGTCGACTTGATGATTCATATTCGTGCAGTTTCAACCTTTTTGTTTTTATTGCATATCATATTTGTGTAGGAGTTGTGTTTAAGAAAATTTTGCTCAGCTATTCTAAGTACTCGACTGTGGCTTCAATACTTACATTCCTACCGTTGTGTCGTTATTTACTGTAACTGGTTCGGTTTTCTGTTGCAATACTGATTCACGTGTGACTGGAACAGTAAAGCAATCTGTGCCCTCTCATCCTCTTGGTGATTTACGCCTGTTACACGAAACAAGTTACGATGCCTGTAATTGTAAAGGGTGTAAACGTGAGCATAACAATTCTGTACAATTATTTTAAAGTGTGTGACGTCGTAGCGAAGTTAGGATTTTACTGAGTGTGCATAATAATTGTCAAGATTTTTGACATTATAGTTTGGGAAGTCTAAATACTGATTCACGAAGACATAGCTAAAGCATGCAATGTATGACACTGGCTTTATAATAGTGCTTTTGCAAAGGAAACTTGAAAAATTATGTGTCTCTGTAATACTCAACCTATGTCAGAATGTTACGCCTATATACAGACCTAACTAGAATTCTGAATATTGACCTGTCTGTAAGCATTGTACAATACAGTAAATGCAAAACCCTTTTAATTGTAGTATTGATTAATATATATTAGTCATTGTTAAATAATAATAATAATAATAATAATAATAATAATAATAATAATAATAATAACAATAATATTTTTGTTACAGTATAATTTTTCCTCATTTTGTGTGGCAATTTGGTTTTTTGCATCGGTGCATCACCATAAAAACAGTAAAATCCTATTTTCACGGAATCATTAAACAATACTGTTTATTCTGCTACACCCTGAAGTTCATACAGTATTAAGGGGGTTTTATTGTACCCTTAGTCCTTTATCCCTGCCATCAACCAGTCCAGTGTTTGTGTGCAGCAGATTTGTTAGGAATCTATTATAGCAATTCCATATGTTCTATCAACCTTCATTGTCTTCTTCACTATCACAACAGAGCACAGTGAGACCTGGCAGACCCAGTGGCGGCTCCAGGATTTGGCAAGTGGGGGGTGGGGGCGTTGGGGTGGCAACTTCTAATCATGGGGGCCAACCATTTGTTGTTTAATGTATGTAGCATTAATATAGGGTCCCAACTGGGGGGGGCAGGCACTCAATAGGGGCACGGGCCCCCCTGCCCCTCCCGGTGGAGCCGCCACTGGGCAGGCGAGCGGCCGTGCCCCCAAGGAAATAAAGAAATAATGTAATTTTTCATTAAATGTGAAATGTGCAAAAACTTTCAAAATTTGACAAGTTTTCAAAAATTGGCACAAAATTACCCTCTCCCAGAAAAGTGTGGAATGACGCTACTGGCTACTTATTCCTAGGTGCTTAATCAACCGTTGAAATAGCTATAGCCAAAACTTGATGGTCGGCCGAGCATTCAATTTCAAAGATCAGATCAGTAGAGAAGCATCAAGGCAGACAGTGGGGAAGAGAGAAGAGAGAGAGAGAGAGACGTGATTAACTTAACGGAAAAAACAACTAATGTGTTGCCTACTCTAAAAGTGCTATAGAATTCGCGAGATTTTACTTACTTACTTAAATGTAATGTTAACTAAGCGCTATAGTAGTAATGTTTATATTCTACGCACAGAAAGGCAGTGAAACAGATTATCTTATCATTCATTTAAATAATAAGACCATCAATAAAATAGTTTATTAAGTAAAAGCTACTCGCAGAGAATTTATTTACAAAATTCTGTACAACTAAAAAGAGTTCTAACACTTTATATCTGGTAAAAGCATTATTTAGAAATTACTAGAATGCAAAACAGAACAGACTCTGAAGCCGGTTCCTGTTAATCAGCTGACGGAAGTGACCGAGGACGTCTGTTTGATAAGCGGACAGCAGCTCGTCGGGAATTTCGAAGTTTGACGCATTTTCTTTTCATGTGTAATATATTCTCACACCATTTCAAATCCAGTTTAGAGCAGATCTAAAGAATCTATAGTCTATTTAATTGGTTACGACATGCATTTTCATTAGCAGTCGTTGTTTGAGAACTATGTAAACTTGTAAAGTCGTGGAGGTTATATTTAATTCCGAAATACCTGTCGAGCTCAGAATGATATTTGCCAATCGTATAAATATGCAAATTGTCAAACACTGCGGAGGTCACTTGGATCCATTGGATGACGGGCATGATGTAATGATGTATGTCTGCTCTCAGTGGTCTCATATCTCTCAGTAATCCGCCAAGGTAAATTGCTTCGCATTTTATGCTAATATCTGTTTAAACTGTTAGCCTACTTGTGAGGCCTTTAATGGTTATGTAATATTCTCTCATTTGCCTTTCAGATAGGCCTATAACTAACTGCCTGGTGGAGCTATGAATTGCCAAAATAACGGTACCGCTGTGTTGAGTATTTGGTGACTGGTGACGCAGGGGCATGTACGTTGGTACTGTTCCATGCCAAGACGTGTAGCTCTTGTATGCCTCTTTAAAAAAAAATTAAAATCATCTCGAGGAATTAGTCATCCAGGCTCAGGCGCAGTAAACACGCAGGTAGGCTTTAATTAGGGCGAATGCAGGCCTAGCGTTACATATCGCCCTAGGGTAGGGACATTGTTGCCACTTTTGTAATGGAGTAGCAATAAACGCGGTAACCTTGAACGGAGGACCATGTGTGTGTGTGTGTGTGTGTGTGTGTGTATTCTAGGCTTGTTGGGGGAAAATTCCCCCCAAAGTTTTAAAATCCCCCCAAATTTGTATATGTTGGCTTGGGGATGGAAATCCCCCCCAATAAAGCGTGGGGAGACAAATCTTGCCCCCCCCCAAACATTTCAAACTCCCCCCCCCAATGTCAAGGTGGCTAGAATAAACACTGGTTTGTGTGTTTAGCACCCGGCAGCGAGTCTGGTCTGAATTGTGCGCTGGAAGGCAAAATCAGTCCAAAGTGTCGTCTAGTGGTCGCCAAAAAGTCGTTTCTGTCGGGTGATTCTTTTGTTTAAAACCGACCAGTCTAGACGCTAATAATTAATGTGAGACTGTAGAGTGGGGGGAGGGAGGAGGAGGGGGAGGGGCGTTCGTCGGAATGTTCCCGACCTGTGGCGTTATGCGTACGTGTACGTGTCGTCCTCTGCGCCTGCCACACTCAGCCTGGCAAAGAGAAGGAGCAGCGGGGGTGGAGGGAGGAGGGGGTGTAAATGCCGCTCAGTTCGAGCCACGACGGCTCTCTCTCTCTCTCTCTCTCTCTCTCTCTCTCTCTCTCTCTCTCTCTCTCTCTCTCTCTCTCTCTCTCTCTCTCTCCGAGATCCAAGCATTCATGCAGACGATTAGGCCGACACCAAACGACACAGAGCAGACGTTCGATGTCAAATACATACATAGGCCTACATACATACATACATAAAGACGGACGGACCGACTCTGCAGAAGACTTCAGGCCTCTCCGCCTACCAAGTCAGTAAGCCCCTATAATTATGAGCCTTCGGAATTTGTCTGGCGACCATATCGCTGGGCGGCCAGTGGGGGGCATGATCAAGGCGGCGGCGGCGGTAGCGCCGGTCGGTCGGCCGTCCGCCCGCCTCGAAGGCCGTCGACCGGTGGGCGTTGAAGCTCCCGTTCGGTCCGACGCCCGGTCTCGTATCTGGCCATGTAAGACGTTGCTGTTCAGCGCCGACATCGGATTCGCGCACGGAAACCGTGAAAGCCGGTCGAGTACATATAACTACACGCGGAGAGAGAGAGAGCAAGAAAGAGAAACAGACAGACGAGACAGATCCGTTGTTTTTCATGTACCAAGCCCGGCATCGACAGACTTTCGGCCGGCCGGGTTTCGATGGCGATATACTGGGACCAGAAGGACCTTGCCGCGAGCCCGAAACCCCAGCCGACGACCATCCGACAGACAGACACTGCTTTCGGTTTTCCCCTGAAATGGTAAGTGGTAGGCTCTTTGGTTGCTCTTGACACCGCCCTGGTACCTCCATCCCCTACCCTTCCCTCCCCTCCCCTCGGAATCGTAAACCTCCTATCGGTATGGCAATAGGGTGGGCCGGTTGCTAGGTTGGTTCTGACAAACGTACAGTGTTCGGCGTTGGTTATTTATTAAGACCGGCGCTTAATTATCGTTAGGCAACCAAACGCCGGAGGACAAATAGGTAATCCACGGGGCGTGTTGCCTACGTATGTGCGAGGTTCGAGGCGTAGGCTGCATTAGATTGCACCACGACTGAGTGGGCGTGGGTCTAATCCCATATTGAAATTTTTGACCATCGTTGGGGGGGTGGGCCTGCTAAGTAAGGTACCAACATTTCGACGCCTGGTGTTGGTCGCCAATAACATGTAGATAATTACAGGTCACTAATTTCTTCTTTGTTCACTTGTCAATTTTTGACCACCCCCTAATGATCTCTGATCACGTGCTCAAGTCGTTGTGTTGGGGGCTTTTATATGTTTGATTTGCAGAGGGTTCCAATGTTTATACCAGAGATGTCGATAGGTTGGGTTAACCCATGGGTTGGGTTGGGTTAGATTGGGTTGGGTCTGGCTTTTCCATAATAATGGTGGGTTGGGTCAAATAACACTATTACCGGCATGGGTTGGGTTGGAGATTTTGTGGGTTGGGTTGGATTGGCTTCTAAAAAATGGACCCATGGACAACTCTGGTTTAAACCCCAACTGGGTGGGGTGAAAAGTTTAGCAGTGGGAGTAACAATCATATAATTATAATCAATGCAGATTATGAATTCTGATAATTAGTTTTCACAGATTGCCTGGAATGCTTATCGAATCATACGATCAACTGGAATTCTCTGCAAGTTACAGTTAATCATTGATGGTATCAGCTCAACACAAGGATACTGGAAAATGTGCCGACACCATTCGACTCTCAATCTGGCAACATTGGTTATGAAATCGCAAGCTGCCTTATTAAGAGTACAGTTGGTGTTGGCAAATGCTGCGCGAAGGAGCAATACATGATCGCAGCAGAACCTTATCGTCTGCCAGTAAAATTCTACCATTTTCTAGAATAGTTTTAAAATGTTCATACATTGGACCTTCTATTCTCCAGTCCCGAACCAAAGTTTAAGAGTTTTAAAATAGGGCAAGAAAAACAAGTAAAGGCCATCATGATATTAGACAAGATTGGTGCTAAGTTTTTCACCCACACATATGGTAGATGCAGACATGAGTGCAGTGTTTATTCTAGCCACCTTGACATTGGGGGGATTTTGAAATGTTTGGGGGGGAAGTCTGAGTCTTCACACTGGGGGGGATTTCCATCCCCCAGCCAACATATAAAACATTAGGGGGGATTTTTAAACTCAGGGGGAATCCCCCCCAGAGAAGGCCTAGAATAAAAACTGCATGAGTGCATCTGTCCATTATGTAGTATAAAACTGTTTTTCAGAAGTGTTCTTTTGTAAAATAAATTTGATCCACAAGTCCTCCATTTGCATATTCATCATTATGATGGAAGAGATAATGAAAATAGTTTAACATACTGCAACTAATATATTTTTGAAGCATTAATTGTGCATGTTGTTAGGAGCAATTCAGATAAACGGCATGCCATATTTTGTGAGAACAATTTCAGTATTACCTAAGGTTTAACATTGCACATCATCATCTACACTTGTTATTACTATGCCAAAGGGGCTGTCCATTAATTATGTCAACAAATTAGGGGAGGGGTTTTGAAAAAGTTTGACAGTTGTTGATAGGGTGAGGGGGGTCAAGAGAAGTTGATGTCAACAATTTCATTTTGTTACAAATGATAAAAATAGGATATTTCATGGAATACTATTTATTACAACAGAAAAAAGCCTGACAAGCAAAAAACAAGGTCATCATCACCACATTATGACACTTGATGAACAAAAGAAAGGGGGAAAGGTCTCATCGCTGCAAAAATAATAACCTTCTAAACTTTTTAGTGGACCCGTCACTGGTCTTAGGGGGGGAAAGAGTTTTTGAGATAATTATATGGAGTCACTGAAGGTTGACAGTTGTTGACAAGAGGGGAGGGGGTCAAAAATTTCCCAAAAATTGTTGACATAATTAATGGACAGCCACGAAGTAAATATTTTGATCGATAAATATCTGTTCTGAGACTAGATCTTCTTAGCAAGTAAAAGTCTCTTAAGTTAACTTAGTTCTTTAGAACTATTATTACTAGTATTACTTTGGGATCCATTTTTGAGTTCACATGTTGTATGCATCCCTGTTCCACAATTTCTGTTACTGATATGTATTATTATTATTATTATTATTATTATTATTATTATTATTATTATTATTATTATTATTATTATTATTATTACAGTGGTTTTCACACAGGCCTATTTAGCCTCTTAAACCACTTTAAATCACATTATTATTATTATTATTATTATTATTATTATTATTATTATTATTATTATTATTATTATTCAAAACACAAAGAACCATAAATGCAGAGCATGTCAGGAGTGAACAACTTGCCCCTTGCCCAAGGTTGATACTCGGTGAATATGGTCAGATTCGAACCCGCTACCCTCCAATTGTGTGGCAAGAATCTTATCGCTACTCCACCACGCCAACTAAAATTTCCAGAAGATGGTCAAGATGCCTCTTTTATGCATGCAAGACCAAATTTATTCTCTATGTTAGGAGTAAAAATAAAATAATAAAATGATGCTTCTGTGTCTTGCTCTTTAGTCTTTATCGTGGTATTTTCAGAAACAAATTGTCATCAGGTTGGTGCTTGCTTACATGACTTAACTTCACTAATAATGAAGAATACAATTACTCTTATAAAACTGCTGATATTAGACAGCCATTGACAAATGCCCTGTTCCGAAATTGTCAATATTTTGAGATCCGATTACATTTCATTAGCATCTGCATTGCATGCTTAAAAGTATTCAACAAAGCAGCCATCCTGACTTCCTACACAAGTTTTCACACATCCAATGAGATATGACGGAAGTCCATTATAATGCAAAAATCCATAGGTGTGTATTCTGGTCTATCGACGTGAAACATATTAAATCAATACAGTGGATCCCACTTAATCGCATACCGCTTAATTGTATAACCCGCATAAATAACAACAAAAACAACCAGTGTTTTGTGAAATTTAATTAAACGTCGATTAAGATACAGTATTAAGCAAGGTTTGCACGGCACCTATGCAATTAAGCGGGTTTCACTGTACATGATGAAATTTGTTAAACAAAGATACAGTATTACTACAGTGTCTCTTTCTATTCAGTGGGATCATGGCTTGGGAATGATATGATGAAGAAGCGAGACTAGCTGATGCATTGAGTGGGAACTGTATTAATTTAAATAAAAAGTCTACTTTCATTTATGAGTTCAGTGCCAAGTGTGGTCATTTTCAATATGGCATGGTAACTTTCGACACACTCATTACTTGAATAAAATGAATAAAGAAAAAAATCAATCTTATACTATCAGCTTCAGCAAAAACAGTATAGCAGTAACAATACTACTATAGTAAATAAATGTAAACTAGCATAAGCTGACAAACACAGAAATACTAGCGAATAAACTAATAAAGTGAGAAGCATTCATATGTGTGTTACTCCAAGGACCCCATCTGAGCAACCAAAAGGGGCTTATCTTTCAATATGTAAGCTCTATATTATCGCTCTCAATATTAAATACTGTTACAATAATAATTATGCACTTCTATAGCTCCATTTCTAATACCCAAGGGTATCAATCGATGGTACTTCAAATACATCTGCAAAAGACCAGGTCATTCCAGAGATCAGTCAGAGGGAACAGCAAGACAAACTACGGAGTACATGCTAATTGGACGAGATGTGTTACAATTTCGCTCCTCCTCAGCTGGAGCCATTACCAGATTCGACATACGTCCGAATGCTAGATTTTTACAACAATTTTCGAATTAAATCATCGAAAATATAACGTAATATTTTAAAATTAGTCGAGACAAAAACAATAACAATGTGTGTTGACACTCGACACTGAGAAATTGTTGACCTTTAGTAAGTATGGATGCTGCTGCGGTTAACAAAAGTCAACCAACATTTAAATTTCACGCAAAATTAGGCCGCTGGAATGAAGTTCATATTGTCCGATTTTAATGCTTTATTTACTAATGGTCATATATTAAGTGTTGTATGTCATACATACTCAAACTCATCGGTCCTATAAGCC
The DNA here is from genome assembly GCA_018105865.1 of Metaphire vulgaris. NCBI lineage: Eukaryota > Metazoa > Annelida > Clitellata > Crassiclitellata > Megascolecidae > Metaphire > Metaphire vulgaris. Next base: position 11,128,532 of record CM030863.1, read on the forward strand.
TCTGATTAAGTAAGTAAGTAAATTCTCGTTAATTTTTATAGCGCAATAAAAATGCTATTTTACTTCACCATACCGCGTCGCCGTCGTCGCGCCTAAGTGCTCATCTTTCACAATAATGCCAAATATATAGTGTAGAAAATTAGAAATACATAAGTTGTGTTTAGTACATTATAGATGACATTGTCATTGAAAACGAATTCGAATCTACTCTCCTGCCCACACGCGTGCATTAAACATTCTATGGTGTCATGGCCGAGAGAGCGTGTAGTAGGAATGAATCTTTGGAGTCAAATGGACTTGTTATTAAGGTAAAAAGATTTTTTGTGACGGGGGGGGGGGGGGGTTCGATAGGTTGGCGTATCGTTTACGGTTCTGACGGCTCTCTAGACAAAGCGACGTAACAAATCGGGGAAGTTTTATCTAATGATCGAGACTGTGTTGACACTTCCGTGAAATACACTCCTTCTCTACATTCTGTACCTCAGCGGTATTCAAATGGTGGTCCTCGGGCCAGATCCTACCCGCCATAGGGTGTGAAATGGCCCGAGAAAATACCGAAGCGATATACAACATTTTTAATACTTACGAAATATTGTTTCAATGTCTTGTTTTCAACTTACCAGCTTTCTATTGCTTATGGACTATATGAGATTTTGTAGATGTAGGCTCAAAGGCACTGAATGTAGCAGATTTGACTTACAGAAAATGGAATGGAAGACTGAGTGACAGTGGTTTTAACACAGGATAGATCCTACTAGACCACTTAAAACCCAGTAGTTGTTATTATTTTTATTATTATTACTATTATTATTATTGATAATTCTGACCCCAAATCAACTACGCAACCAGTTCACTTCTTCACTTTATTTTAGACACATTCGATCATTGAAGATTATGAAGTCAAGTGGGGCGACAAGCTTGGCTGCGGTATCAGTGGTCCTGTCAGGTACTGTTTAGAGCATCATATGCACTTTCAGCGTGTTTTTGTGGAGGCATTTAGTAGCATAGCGTGAATAAGTTTATTATGTTGAATTCGCTTTCAGTTGTTTTGGAAGTTGAAGTTTGAGAATCGAACACAGGCCACGTCGTTTTTTTTCATCAGAGCTGTGAATTTTAATGACTTGTTGTTTTCAGGCCGTGCCGTTGTCGTAAGACCGGGCAGCAGTTTGCCTTGAAGTGCCTTACCGATCGGCCGCGGGCTCGCCAAGAAATTCAGCTTCAGTTCTTATGCAGAGGTCATCCGAACATTGTCGACATTCTGGACGTTTATTCCAACGAAGTTCGGTTTCCATCGGAGCCTCAACCAAGGTAACCGTGTTACTTTCGGCTTTGGGTAGTATCCAGTGGCAGTTCCATGTGGGAGATGAGTGGGAATGCATCCCCCTCCGGACTTCCGGACTTTTTTTGCTTGCAAAGTCTATTTCTGGGTAAAAGTCTAGTAAAACTATGGGGAAAAAACTGCGGTTGTCCTCTTTTTCTGCTTGTTAACCTATTTTTTGGTAATAGTGTAGTAAAATTAGGGAAAAAATTTCTTTTATCAGCTTTTTTCGGCAAGTTATTGATTTTTGTCTTTCTCTTTTCATCCCCCCACCAACTTCCTATGAATTCATTCCATCCCCCACCAAGAAATCCTGGAACTGTCACTGGTAGTATCACAACTTAGTGTTTCAAATTCAGCGGCTCTATTTGTACCAAATGGTTTGTGAAAATTCAAAATGCGACAGGAAATTTTGTCGTCATGAAATTCTGACCAGCAATGACTAAATAGTCACTTTCTTATCTGAATTTCTCTTAAAAGTTTACATAAAAACAATGAAACATGTATTTAGGTAAATTAATTTTAAAATTATGTATTCTTTTTCTGTGTTTGGCTTCAAATGTTTTGAGTTAGTTTGAGAAGCAAACTACAAGATTTCCTTGCTGTGGAATTTTAAAATTAGTTAAGTTATTTTCACTGTTTTGTCCATATTTTGAAACTTTATTTTGTTTTAAATGGCTGAAATTGTTGCGAAATTTTACTTTGGCTTCTGTCTCAAATAACTTAACAGATTTTTGGATGACATTGCCTGTTGCTTTGTGATTCAGGTCGCGCCTTCTTATCGTGATGGAACTGATGGAGGGCGGGGAACTTTTCGAGAGGATAAGCAAGCACAAGTACTTCACTGAATATCAGGCCGCCAAATACACTAAGCAGGTGAAAGAATTGACGTACTTGACTGTAGTTCTCACCTTAGACCCATCTCTTTTCTATTGCATTCCAGCCTTAGATGGAACCAGCCACTTCTGCACTGACATATGGATTTTCAACAGCAAACTACAATGTTCATTTCTAACTCTTAAACTGCCAGATGCTTTGTAACTTTATGCAATGTTATCGAATATACTCGGTTCCGGTGGTTTAAGGGTTAAGTGACCACCAAATGGTGACACGTGCATTATTATAATGACACTAAAAACATTTGATTGTTTGATCGATGGAAGTGTGCGATTGATTGAACAGTTTGATTGATTGAAGTCTTTGATTGCTGTTCTACTTGTTTGAACAGTGTGTGCGAGTCAGTTGTGATAATGTGACTGAGCTATTGATGAGCTATTAATATCATGTATTAATCTGTACTACCAAGACCATTTGCAACAATGCTCTATAGCGCCTCAAGTGTTGCATTAAGCAAGTATTGCCACTGGACATTCTTTAAAAGCAGAGCTCGGTAAATTGTCATTTGTGTTACGTTACGTTATTGAAAGCTGGAGTGCTTTGGTGGTTCCTTTATACACTCCTCATGATGCTTGTTTATGGCTTTGGGCGGTTCTGGTGGCAATTTGGTGTCGCCGAGGAAATCGAATTAAATAGAAACCAGTGTTTTGTAAGATCAAATCTGTTGTATTTGGTAATTGTCGGTGTTTCAGATAGCATTGGCAATTCTTTGCTGCCATTCGAAAAGCATTGCTCATCGAGATATCAAGCCCGAGAACCTGCTCCTGAAGGACAACTCAGAGGTACCTGGATTTAGACTCACCGATGACTGTTTTACTTATTCATTCAGCATTTGAGGTTTTCTTATATTGTTTAGTACAGTAGAACCTCGTTATATCGAACTCGCTTATATCGAAATCACGTTTATATCGAAGTTTGAGCGCCGGTCCCGCCAAAACAGTGTTAATGATACAGGAATCGGATATATCGAACCTCGGATATATCGAAGTATTTATCACGGTCCCTTGAACTTCGATATAACGAGGTTCTACTGTATTATGTTTTCTAATATGGATATTAAACAGATAAACGTCTTTGATTCAGCGACGGTCCCTTGTTTGTTTGACGTGTCTTTAGGATGCCGTTGTGAAACTTTCGGACTTTGGGTTTGCAAAGCTCGACGATGGCAATTTGAAAACGCCTCATTTCACACCCTACTATGTTGCACCGCAGGTGAGTTCATCTACCTGCTTTCTTTATCTTACCCTTGTCTTTACTTCATTACAGCACTGCTGAGACTTTTAGAAAATAGTGTCTAAATAAATTTCACGTAATATTGCATGATTATTTTGCTTTTATTCATGTTTGTCTTGTTCACATTCATCATCATCATCATCATCATCATCATCATCATCATCATCATCATCAGCATCATCCTGTAAGTTATTGTTTAGTGTTTACTTACCGGTACCCTATGTTTTCTCTAATTGCTTTGATATTTTCTTGTATTCTAGCTTGAATTTAGTTATGGTGCAAGTCATCTATCATTTTTCTGTAGGTGCTGGTCGCACAGAAACAGCAGGGAACCAGTCGAACTGGTTCCTGCCTTCACCCTCCTCCATCTCCCTACACTTATGACAAGGTTTGTAATACTATATCCTGGAGACTTTTCATATCATCGGTAGAATTTATCCTATAGTTTAATTGAATATGTATTGCCAGTTACTTGTCATTATGAAGAAGTTACCTATATTGGAAACTGGGCTATAAAGGACGAGGTTTGTGGGTGACTTACAGCATAATACCTTTGAGTAAGACCCAGTTATGTAGTTGTTAACCCCTTAACCGTGTATTTAACTGTAACTCAATGTAAAATGGACGGATATATCCGGGATACCCAGTTAAGGGGTTAATATGATGGCCTAATAGTAGTCTAATGGCCATAAGATTCTGTTATAAACTGTATTCTACTACCGTTGGTGTCACAGATGTAATGTTGCCACTATTTGTTGCAATCTTTTAATTAAATTATATGTTTGAAAATCTGGATCTTTGACTTGTTTAATTTTTGAAACATTTAGTAGAATGCTGCACTATTGTTATATCTATAGTGAACGCACTGTAGATCAAACATATGTTTAAATACTATTTACGCAAGCAAATGTTCTTGTAATATTCTGTTGTTACATTGTTACTGTGATTTAATTACAACATGCGCTCATGTGTGGTGCATACCTGACCTGTGTGGAGCATGCGTAGTGTATATGTAGATATAGGGGCTCCATTTGGTTTGGGACAAAATAATGTGTAACCTCTAACCTTATTTTAATCTATCCTTTGTTACAAACATTTATAGGCTATACAGTATTTGTCAATTTTACTAAAATTTCAATTATGAAAATAATTTCTTAATTTATGTGTGCTAGCATTATAAATTTGTATGTACCGGTACTGGTTACTCTCATACCAGATCTAAGATTTCTTCAGGAACCATTTCTTATTTATTTTTTCTCGACTTTCCTGTGAGTAGATAGGGCCTACTATGTTATTATTAGATAAGTTTATAGGCTTAGCCTATATGTTATTCTGTTAATCTCTCTTATGGAGATTATGGATAGGAAATAAAGATGTTATGTCACATTATGAGACTTTATGACAGTGACAATGTGCTATGTGATAGAGCTGCGACATGTGGAGTCTTGGAGTAATTGTCTACATCATGTTGTGTGGCTATCCGCCGTTTTACTCGGAGGTTCCGAACAAGCAGATGACCAGCAGTATGAAGAAGAAGATCATGGCCGGGCAGTACGAATTTCCCACGGATGACTGGAGCTACGTCTCACCTGATGCTATCGACCTCGTCACCAGGTAAGATTCTGTTGATTATGCAGAAATTATAAGTAGATGAGCTACATCCTCTGTAGAAAGAAACGCGTGTTTGCTTTCGATTAGAAGACAGTGATAGCAATGTTGTGCGATATCTGCACTTGTGACTTTGCACTTGTAATGAATCTTGCTTTTTCACAATAAAAGGAAATTAATCAGTTAAAGACAAAGGCTTAACACGGAAAGGAACTAACATTGTGCTAATGGCTAACACTGTCATCAATCTCATCATTCCTGTCTTGTTAACCCTTTTGCCTCGTAAGGCCGATATTCCTAATTATGGCCCACTGGTCATATACGGATTGTTGTGGTCAGAGGGTAAAGAGTTAATCTGCATTTCTTTACTGATATCATACAATTTTTTATTGCTTGTAAGATTACAGGTTTCAGTCTGGCTTACTGCTTGACGTCGAAATATGTTGAAATTTGCATTTTTTTCTGCATAATTTGTGTTCTTGTTCTTCTTAAAGACTGTTGAAAGTCGATCCTCTTGATCGTTTGAGGGTTGAGCAAGTCCTGAGTCATCCTTGGCTCCAAAATGCTCCCCAGACTCAGCTACAGTCTCCAGCCGTACTATCAGACAAGGTCTATATACTGATTAGCAGTTCTATTCAGTCCCATAATTATCGGATTGCCAAATATTTTAGGTGACAATACTGATGCTGTTTTAATATGTTGAGTATATGTTTTCTCTATAATGACACTTTCTTTTGATCTTTTGGATATATCAGTTCAGGTCTTCATCCTCCAGCTGTGTCCAGCTATCGACTTCACCATGATATCTCTCCAAAGTTCTCTGTCCATGGCTATTTCTTCCAAAGTCATTCAGTGTCTTCCGTCAGTTTTTCCATTGGGATTCAGCCCTGCCATTTGCAGATCCTCTTCCAATCCGTCTCCACCCATCGTCTTTTCGGTCTTCCTTTAGATCTTCTCCCCTCTGGTTTGTAGTTGAAAATTCGTTTTGGTTTTCTTATTTCATCCATTCTGAGTATGTGTCCAGTCCATTTCATTCTTCTCTTTCTGATTACTTCCATGATGTTCAGTTGTAGCGTTCTCTAACTTCTTCATTTGTTATATGTTCTTTGTATCCAATCCTTAGTATTCTACTAAGTCATTTATTTTCTGTTGCTATTATTTTTTTTCTCAAACTCTTTTTTATGCTTTCTCTATAGTAATGTTTAATCTTTTTGATATATATTTATTTCTATAATGACAGTTTCTTTTACAATCTTTTGGGTATATGCTTTCTCTATAATATAATGTTTGATCATTTTGATATATAACTTCTCTACAATTAAATGTTATTTTGGTGGTAAAGTCTGCTGCAGCCATGGCCAACGAAGCACATGGCTACCAACTGACGACAATGAGAATGCCTGATGTTCCTGTTACGTTGAAACCTCTTCTGAAAGTCAACAATCCTATTCTGAAGAAACGTGGAACGTAAGTGACGGAGTAAAGCTTTTGTTTTATCATTTTGGTTTTTTGCTTCTCACATAATTATAATAATAATAACATCAGTTTGAGGAATTTTAAAACTGGGATGAGCAGCATCGATGTCAGCCATATGCCGTCTGTGTTGGTTTTGCAGTCATCTGTATGTAGCCCTGGTTTTGTAGCTGTTCATCCCATTTTAAAAATGCTCAGTGATGCTTGCTGTGAAATTAAAATGTTTGAATTATACTTCTGCTTTCTTAATAATTTTATTAATAATAATTTGCTTAGACGATTTGCCAAAAGTCTTTCATGTTCCAGAACATTCTGTGCTGTACAATTTTACCTTGTGTTGTACATCTTATTCTGTCTTTAATTCCTTCACACGCGCATGTACATGGAAACTTACACAAATACATATGCAAACAAACACACACACTCACACAGAGTTCAGACTTAATTTATGGATAAACTTTGCAGTATCTTATATACAAAAGAACCCATTCTTGTTTAAATGTTAATTCACAATGCATATCATTACCATGTTGTTTTGAGGAGACTGAACATGTTTTTGCAAGATTAATACATGAACAAAGAGCAAAAATGGGGAAAAAACTGATCTATTTTAATGACACTTTGGTTCTATTTGTATTTCACTGCACTGTTGTGAATGATCGTGCATGCTTCTCTGTTGCTCTTTTTGCGTATGTGTGTGTGTGTGTGAGTGTGCCTGTGCATGGTGTTGTCTTTCCCAGTACCCGGAGTACATCTTCCACTTCGGAACTCCCGGCAAAACTTCCATGCACGTCTGATTCCAGCATAGACTCCATCACCGCGATTATAAACCTTTGTCTTCTGACCGATGCCAGTCAAGGTAGTGACCTTGCTTCTAGTTCATTTCCTTGTCAATTTTTTTTCAAAAATGTTTCTGACAATTTTCTTGTTGATTTTTGTGATACTGGGTGAATTCTGTCATATTTTTGTGTCAGTTTTTCTATGATGGCAGTTGGGGGTTTTATTTGTTTGTTGTTTGTGACCAGTAGTTTGTTTTTCAGTAAAAAGCTTGAGAAGTGATGTCTGTTTTGAACATAATTAAATTGATTAATTATTTAGTTGTTTTCGCTCAGTTTTTGTGGAAGATGTTTTTCAGAGCTCAGAGAATTTTCAAGTTTTTTTTATTCAGTAAATCTTAACCCTTAAACCCTGGAAATGAGTATACTCGGTTCCCATTGCATATAGATCCAAAGCATGTGTGATTTAAGGGTTAACAGTTGGACGCTTGAATTGACTGTGGTGTGATTTTTACACAACCAGCAGTTAGACCAATTGTTTATTGTTTGTAGAGTAATTATTGATTAATATTATTTTAATAATGATTGCTATTTGACTAAAATGTTTGGAGCCCAGTAAAATACAGTTTGCTTGTATGATGTCCATTATAACAATGTTTAGCTACTGACCAAAAAAAGGAGAAGATATTTTTGACTAACAACATTTATTAACTCAAAATCTTGAGCTTATTTTATGTCTGCATGTGTTGCCATCTGGTGTTGTTGCAAATTCTCCCTCACCCGCTTTTTTCTGTAGCATTTGCATGATTTTCTATTTATTTGTTATTATGCAAACGTTCTTCAAGAAGAGAAAGCCTTTACGGAAAAGTTAAACACACTCGTTAGTTCCGGCGTGCGGTATAACACGACGTGTAGACCGCTCCGGGATGCACTTAGAGAACTACAGTGGAATGGTAAGACAGATAATAAGATAACAGTGGTTTGCTAGAAGCGGGGGGGAGGGGAGGTTGGTATCCCCGATATTTTCACTTGCTTAGTATGACTCTTCATAAGCCCATTCCATGCTCCTAGGGTCAATGTTGGTTACAATTTGCAAAATCTGCACTTGTGCAGGTTATTTGCATACAGATACAATGTATTATTTAAGTATTTCTTTCTGAAATTTATATCAACGTTTTGAACAGATGCCATTAGACTGTGCTTGACCCAATGCACTAATTCACTGCTGATGTTTGTGCTCTATGATTTTTAACCCTTAAACCGCCGGAACCGAGTGTACTCGGTTACATTGTGTATAGTTACAAAGTATGTGGTGTTTAAGGGTTAAGTTATATTAAAATTGTGTTAAACTTTTTGACATACATGTGTTATATACTAATATTGAAGAGCTTATTTTCTGGGTTTGGATTTTTTTAAAGGCAAATCTTCCTTCTATAGTTGAATGGATGGGTGGAATAAGGAGTTAAATGCAGTTACCACCTTAATGGTGAGATTGTCAATTGAAGGGCCCAGAGGAATAAGGAAGTAAATCTAGTTACCCCATTAGTGTTGAAAATATCAGTTGAAGGGTCTGGTGAAAAATGGAAGTAAATGCAGTTACCCTCTTATTACCCCTCTTATTGTTATTGATACTCAAACCATTGGGGTGTTGGATACGGTTACCTCCTTGTTCCACCCATCCATTCAATTTCTGGTTAGATTTTTGTTTTTTGCCTTGTGTTGATTACCGTAGAATTTCGGTTGGCTTTTTTTCCCAGGAGAACAGTTCGAAGCGACGATCAACAGGAAAAAATTGGCTCAGGTGTTGAGTGAGTTCACAGGTTCAGGTGATGGCAGTAGCAGTTGACCTTTTTGACCTTGTGGTGCTTGCCAATATCGAAATTTTCTGGAACTCTGAAGTCTCATGCATGCAGTGGACTTTCTGTGAAGATCTAAAAGATGATGCATAAGGAAATTTAGGAGTCTTTATAGAAGAAAACTTGGTGCTGGAATATAATTTGACATAAGATATTATGAAAATTTTGTATAACTCTTTGCAATGTGTTTTATTCAGGAGGGTTTTACTTTGGACATGGTAAATTTCGGTACTTTTACTATTAGAATTTATGGTAATTATGGTCATTTATTGCTCTTTCTCGATATTGAGTTTTTGAAGCAATGTCAATGAGAATAACAAAAATAACGATAATGAGTCAATTTATGTAGCACCATACATGCACAGACTGAAGTAACAGAAGATTGAGTGTACAATTAAATTGGTAAGACAGATGCACTGAATAAAATGTTTTTAGTTATTTCTGGAAGTTGTCCACTTCCTTTGCTCTTTTTTAAGTTTTGGTTTAGAAGAAGTGCCTAAATGCTTACAATAGCATAGAATATGGCTTATAAATATCACGAATATTGTTGCAGGGCTTCTATTGTTATTAGTGCTACTGGAACGTTGTGGTGTTGAATATCTTCAGTTTTGGTTTAGAAGAAGTGCCTAAATGCTTACAATAGCATAGAATATGGCTTATAAATATCATGAATGTTGTTGCAGGGCTTCTATTGTTATTAGTGTTACTGGAACGTTGTGGTGTTTGAATATGTTTTTGAAGCTCATTTTTTATAGATCCTCCTTTTTCACTTTAGTCTGTTTCACTGCCCCACTCTGACTGATCTCTTGAATTGACCTGGTATTTTTGGGTGGATGGACTTGGAGTACTATCAATTGATACCTTTGACCATAATAAATAGTGCTATGTAAGCACATCATTATCTGTTTTATACTATTTTAGTCTTTATTGTCATTTCTATGTGATCGAATTAATTTGTTCAATTTGTTTACTTGTATATGACATCTTTGTTCTTGACAACAGCTGAATTAAAATTTTTTAGTCTTTTTAGGAATTTTTAGTCTTCTGTTTGCTCTGCCATAAGTCATTTCATTGTTATTGTGTATATTTTATGTTGTTCCTGATTTGAATTGTACGATGTTTTGTATATTTTAGTTCCATTTTGTTTTGCGTTAGCCATATTGTTCAGTGTTGCTGTAGTCTTGTTGATACGAACTTTGTAAATGTAATTCTTAACTTGATTATTTGGACTGTGCTTATCATTGTGTGTGTGTTTGTCTAGTGATCCATTGCTTTATGACAGTTCATCTCAGGCAAAATTAAGCCTCACACAGTGCTTTAATGTTATAATACTAATGTATGTTTTATGAAACTCCAACTTTTCGGACACATATGCAGAATGAAAGAGGACAGAAAGATCAAAGCTCTAATGTTTGGAATAATGGAGGTGCCAATAAGAGAGGAGACCACACAAGGAATGGTGTGATGATATTGAAGAATGTGTGGAAGCAGTTTACAGGATCTTAGTAACGGACAGGAAAGAACGGCAGAAAACTGTGGAGATGGCATTTTATGTTGAGCCCACGGTTAATGATGATGATGTTTGATGATGATTGATGATGATGATGATCATTGATGATGAAATGATGATGACGTTCAGTTTATAGAAATTGAAATCATTGAAGAAACTACTGGCAGCTTCAACATTTGGCAAGTGGGGAGTGTTGGGGTGCCAGCCAACAATTTTCATAAACCAACACATACAGAATTTGCTTTTCTTATTAGCTTGCTAAAAACAGTAGTTGAAATCTTATGCATATTTGTTTAGAGGTGCAATGGTGTGGTGCTTTTAAAATGATGTCTTAGAGAATACTGTAGTAAAAAATATTATAGTAACCTATTTTGTAAAATCATTTTATTTCTTTTGTTTGGCCGATCATAGTTGATGTTTGTCAGGAGTTGTTCAATTTGATGATGTTAGTTTTTCTGCCAAGGGCTCATCCATATAATACATATGCAAAAAAGGCATATTTTCAACCCCCTCGTTCGCACACCGTGCATACGTAAAATCTCCTAAATCCAACCCACCTTCAGTGCGTGCGTACTATATGGATGGACCCCAAGACGCTTCTGATGGCTTTTTAAAAACAAATGTATGTCTCTTACCTTCTATTTTGAATAGACTTAGACACACTTTTTCAATCTGACATTTGACTCAGCAGTAGCGGCACATTGGTAAAAATAGCGCCTGCAATTTCAGTATCTATCTATCTATCTATCTATCTATCTATCTATCTATTGTAGTTATTGGTGTGTACCACTGCCATTAATATTCTTTGATAGTGTAATTTTTGTTATATTAGGTGAAGCCAGTGCCATATACTGGAACTTTGTCCCCCACTGGATGAGGCTGATCTTTGGGGAGGGGGGGGACATATTGCAGTTTAACCCTTCACTTATGGTCACAAAATTTAAGGCAAGAGTCGGGGTGTACTGGCCATTTAGTGACATGGGAGGTATCCCGGATCAAGGACCTTTGAGGGCAAATAGGTTTTTTGGGGCCCCTAAGATGCCAACAATTTACTGTTTTGTACTAGTTACAATAATATACAGTATTAGTTTGTCCAATGAAATGCATCCAAACTGGACTACAGCTTAGTAGTTAACCATATTGAGCAGGATTGCTGCAACTATTACCAATTGACCCAGTGTTTAATCTAGACTCCTGGACTGGGGGGGAACTGACAAAGCCGGGGGAATTCTGCTAGGGGGCTGCTGTTAGTCTATGTAGTATGCCAAAATTTCCGGGGAATGTGAAATTTCTGGGAAGAAAAAAGGTGATTCCCCCCCGGAAACGGCCTAGATTAAACACTGAATTGGCCATTGATGTTAGTAGTTTATAGGACCCCGTTGTTTAGCCTTGTTTGCCACTGGTGTGAATAAAAAAAATTGACCCAGGTCTGTGACAGTGATAGCTTGCTTGATCTAGGTCAGTGGTTCTTAACCTTTTTATGATCACGTACCCCTGAAACAAGTATAAAGAACTGTACCCCTATCAACATTTATCCCAGGACAAAAGTTTATGCTCTGCAATAGTTTATGAACTGCAACAACAATCTGTGATTGTGACATGACAGAAAGTGGGATTTTTCTTTAGAATTTCTAATTTAACAAAAATTCTACCGTGATTTGTACAGTGTACAGAGTAATCTGTAGTAAACTTTTAAAACAGACTTTATTTCTAAATTATGTAATAATATTAGGTTGAAAAATAATGTTAGTATGTAGTTGGTTGTATAATGACAACTCATCTTAGATGAAGTGTTTTAAATATGTAATAATTTTATGAAATAAAAGTAAAAATGTTGACCAAATTTGTGTTTCATTCAATAAAACATGTTGTATATTGATTGATTAATTATTATTGATTGTGTGCACTGATTGTTTTTGACTGGTAAATTAAAATTACTGCGATTTTCACACAGGCTACGATAACTTAGTCTCATTACGTTGTCATTATTATTAGGCATATACAGTACTGTATTATCATAAACCAAAATATTATTATGAAACAGTGGCAATATAGCACAGTACAGGTCAGTGTTGGAGTTGTGAAATTTGAGCGGGGTGGGTTGAGGACTGAAATTCAATGAATTACAGAAGCTGCATGTACCCGATATGCGAATTTTGGGAGGGTTGCAAAGTTAGCTTGGGGAGGGGTTCAACCCCCAACCCCCCTGGCAACTCCAACACTGGTATAGGTTTGAAAAATTGTGTCAAAATTGTTTAAGTGATTAGTCTAGTGAATTGTAGGCTTAACATGCTGTAGTAATGTACACTTACAGTGCAGGGGCATATCAGTATATATACCCCCTCCCAATCTCAGACGACCTTAAAATTTTCAATGTGTTTTTAAAGATTTTCGAAGTTTTTTTTATGATTTATACCCTCCCCCACCCCACAAATCGCATTATACCCCAAAATCAAATTCCTGGCTATGCCCCTGTTATAGTAATGAGTAATGTGGCTTGTAGGATGAGGACTGACTTGAAATTCAAGAGACATTTCCAACCGAACTGTGCTTGTTCTTCCCCGATAATCCAACATTGGATGCCAGTACTTGAGAGTGGCTACATCCGTGGGCAGTGGCGGCTCCACATGGGGACCCGTGCCCCCTCCCCTATTGAGTGTCTTGCCCCCCAGTGCCCCCCACTTTTGGGACCTATACTTAATACTACATACCTAACAACAAACGGTTGGCCCCCATGATTAGAAGTGGCCACCCCAACGCCCCCCCCCACTTGCCAAATCCTAGAGCCGCCACTGTCCGTGAGCCTCAGATATATAAAAAATTAGAGCTACTGAGTCAAAACTGATATTTTTACATTGACAGGGTCAACGGGAGCCTGAGAAGAAAACATTTTCTTGTGCCTGGCGCTTCCGATGTTCGATTTTCTGGTGATCTAGTTTTGTTCGAGGTAGATTCCAAGGTGAAGGTAGAACATATTTGGTGGAACTAGTCCTACTTCTCTTGTAAAAGATTCCAACGCTACTGCGCATCCCAGAACAATCCCAGCTTCAGTACGGACTGCGGATTTGTACCGTATCTGTTTTCAGCAATCTATATATAGTAAATTAAAATTGACAAAGACACCCTCGACTCCACAACAATGAACAATCGCACCTGTGTTCGCTCGAAGGAATTTCACGCTAAATTGGAATCTAATGCGGTCAGTCGCACGGACTAGGAATACATGCAGTGGTGTTGATTGGAGACCGACCAGCCAGTGCTGTTGCAAATGTTTGGCGCTATATAATATTATATGATTTTGATTTACCGCATCGATCCGATACTGTGCGCCGGGCACCCGGTTCGGCGTCTCGGCTTTTCCCGGCCTCCTCCAACGCCAGCGCTGGTTCAGCGCTTCCACCGTTCGGATTAACACGGCACTGCAGAGATGAAACTCGACTCGACGAAGAATTTTAACGTATCAATAAAATAAATAGACCAAATAGAGACTTAAAATCCGTCCCTGAATTTTAAAGGATTGAAATCGGAGGCTAGTTTTAGACGAGAATTTCCTGAGTTTTTTAAAACGACAATGATATTCCAGCACGGGGCCGCAGCAGCAGTGTGGAGATTGTGTTTCAGTTGGGGGAGGGACATACACATTGATTAATTTCCTGCTTTCCACCTTTCGTTCTGGTCAGTCAAAGACTCGAAGATCGATTGCACAGCTGATGTCGGACGGCTACGACAGATATTTCCATTGAAATATGACCCGCGGGTCGCACGAACATGAGGAGGAGCTTAGTAGGGAAGTGGGTGTCCAGTGACTGGGAAAACCATCCGGGGGTCTGGCGAGGTTTCCCGGAACGATGCCAGAGTCCCGGGATCAGAACAGACCGTCGCCGACCCCCATTCGTCAACAGATATGGGCGTACCGAAGGAACATCGTTGCCATCCTAACCCCCATAGTTCTGATGCCGATCCCCTTGTTTTACTCATCACCGGTAAGAGTTCCTTTTAGTATTTCAATCTAAAATACAGATTCATTACGTGTAAACATAGGGGTCGTCCATAAATGACGTCACGCGGTTAGGGGGCCCCGGCCATTTGTTACGAAGTGTGACGACGGCGGGGGTCCGTAAATGTGACGTCACGCAAAAAAATAATTAGGTCATGACCTTTGACCTTTTTTGCTTGTCAGGGATATTTTGGATAGGAAAAAAATACAATTTTCGAGAGGAAAAAATACAAGGATGTTGTTACGTCATATTGTAGGGTAAAAATGCCAAAAATCGCGTGACGTAATTTATGGACGACCCCGCAGGCCTACCGGTACTTTCGGCAGAAATGTTTTCTTCCAGATAGGCTAAGTAAAATTTCTACGAGGTTTGACTGTTGCTATGTAGACATGCAGTTGTCACAGTGCCAGTAGATTTAGCCAATACTTTCTAAAGACATGTGATAGGCCTATTTGTTGTTTCGTTTTGATTTTAAGAGTGTTAACCCCTTAACCGTGTATTTAACTGTAACTCAATGTAAAATGGACGGATATATCTGGGATTCCCAGTTAAGGGGTTAATTAAAGAGCTGCTGTAACTCATGCATCCATCTATTTAACCTCCTGTTTGTCGTAAGGGATATTTTTACACCCCTTAACACCCCCCAACACCCCAATTTGAGGTCGACACCCCCCACAATTTGGTAATGTGACAATGGTATGCATACAAAATGCATACAAATTAGTTCCGGACACCCCGCCAATTTGAGGTCGACACCCCCAAATCCACAATCCTAGAAATATCCCTGTTTGTCGCACATTTGGATCACTTTTGTTGCATTCATGTATTCATATCTACAAGACAAAGAAGCAAACATGTTGAAAAAGAATTGTGTTTTTATCTTTCTATCCGCAGGCATCAAAGTGTGCCTATGCCATATTGGTGATGGCGGTCTATTGGATGACAGAGGTCGTTCCAATGGCTATAACTGCCCTTCTTCCGATAGTCTTCATGCCGTGGTTTGGCATCATGGATTCGCGGAAGGTGTGCGAGCACTACCTGAAGGTCAGAGTTAATTTTTTTCTTCCAAAAAATCAGCGGTGACAAACATCGGACTACTGCCCCGCCCCAAAATTGTCAACCCCCAGTGGGGGGTGGTTGGTTTTAGCGAGGGAGAGTGGGCTAGGCCCTTCAACCCTCACATGCAAATCAGACAATGATGAAGACCTAAGACTTGTGCATGTGCATTGCAGCTGCAAGAGCCTTGGGGTTTTTGAACACATAAAACCTCACCCTTTGGAGCCAACAAGCACATAATTATGATCTGCATGAGTAAAAGTTTCACTAGAGCAAAAATACCCTGCTTGAAAGTTAAAGTGTTAATTTGAAGGCACCTGAGCTTAACTCTATGGATCTTGATAGATGGATGGGGCACCTCATCGCAAATAATTGGATAATATTCATGATGATGATGATGATGATGATGATGATGATTATGATTATGATGATTATGATGAGGATGAGGATGATTAGTATAGGTGGTTTGCATGTGTTAGCATCAGTTGTGGTATGCCAAAGTACCAATCAATGGTGCTTCAGATCTGTCTACCAAATGTCATGCCAATGTCACGTTCGAAAGTCCATCAGTTTCAGAGATAGGGAGACATATGAAGGAATGCGGGCGTCAAGAAGCACAAATGGATGTACATCAACCAATCATATCTTATGTACTTTATCCAACTCCCTTCTATTCTTCCCTCCTCCTCCTCATCCTCCTCCTGCTCTTCCTCCCTCCTCCTCCTCCTCCTTTAGGTCTACTTTCCCTGTAGCGCCATGGCATTTAAGTGCTTGTGCCATCTCGATGTTGCTGGAGATTTCCCAAAAATATTGGCTTGTATTGATCTGACTGGGTAATTTATTGACCATCTGTCTGAGTCGATGCAGCACATCGGTCGTTGCTGCTTCAGTCTTACTTCATTCGTGATTGTACCGGTATTGCTGTATTGTATCCATAATCCCCCCACCTATCTGTCAATACAGGTGCTTCTTCTTACCTTGATTAGGCCTATCACGTGAAATAAGATGATTAACTGACGATTAACCAACACGAGTGTCAGTGACTTCATGATATCACTGAAAGGTCAAAACATAGACTTTATGATTATGGTTGTAATCCTCATCATCATCATCACCACCACCATCACCTTCATCATTTTGCTTAGCAGTTTCATTGTTTAGATTCTTGTTGTATTGAATTAGCAGGTAAGCAGGTAAAATCTTGTGAATTTATATAAAGCTTTCAAATGAAATAATACCATACTAGCTGCACTCAATCCAAGTAGTAGTACTGTAAGATTCCTGTCGTTGCACCCAGGGGCATAGCGACAGGGGTGTATATTGGTATATACACCCCTCCCCAAATCAGTATATATAATACAGTATATATAAAACAGTATATATAATACAGTATATATAATACAGTATATATAATATATATATATACAGTATATATATATATATATATATAGTATATATATATAATATATATTATATATATTATATATATAACAGTATGTAATATATCTATAGCATATATAATATTATATAGTTTTATCCAACTCCCTTTTCTATCATTCCTTCCTCCTCCTTTAGGTCTACTTTCCCTGTAGCACCATATACATATATATATATATATATACTTTACTTTAATCAAATTATATATATCCCTGGCCCCACAATCCCTAATTGCACTGGTTTTAAGTGTTGTATTTTGTCTTTGGACTCGTCCAGTTGTTTAATATTTTTGTTGGTTCTAGGATGCCAACATGCTGTTCTTTGGAGGTCTTATGATTGCAATTGCAGTTGAAAAGTGGAACCTGCACAAGAGAGTTGCACTTCGGGTTCTTATGTTGGTTGGATCTAAACCTCTATGGTCAGAGCCTCTCTCTCTCTCACTCACTCACTCACTCACTCACTCACTCACTCACTCACTCACTCACTCACTCACTCACTCACTCACTCACTCACTCACTCACTCACTCACTCACTCACTCACTCACTCACTCACTCACTCTATTGTTTTCATTGTTAAGCAATTGCTGAATTTCATAGTGGATTAATTTGTTTGACAATGGTCAGTTTCTGCTTTGAGACTTGACAGGGTTTGGTTGTGTGTTTGTTATTAATTTTTGTTACTGAGGCCAAGGTCAAGGACACTTTAACAGACATTGACAGTCAAGTGAGATGTTGCTTTTTGCCATCAGCAATGACCCATGTCTCTGTCTCTGCCTGTCCGTCCGTCCGTCTGTCTGTCTGTCTGTCTTTCTCTTTCTCTCTCTTTCTATCTATCTAGTTAAAGCTTTATCATTTATCCTGGTACCAGTTTTATTTATCTCCAAAACGCTTAGCAGATACAATGTAAAGCACTGTTGTTATCATATTGGCATACTTCTCAAATAATTCTATCTCTATATTTTGATATAGTAAGGGCCTTGTAAGCAACAAGACAATCGGATTGTCTTTTGTATCGCTAATTTTGTTACATTCTGAGTTATTAGCGGACAAAATTTGTATGTTTTTTGCATTATCACTCAGAGGGCCACTCTAAAGCCTCTTGCGGGCCAGATGTAGCCCGTGGGCCATATTGGTTTTTGTAGCTGCCTTATAAGTTAATTAGATTTTACTTACTTACTAATTCGCAGGATCATGTTCGGTTTCATGAACGTAACGGCTTTCCTGTCGATGTGGCTGAGCAACACCGCAACCACGGCGATGATGGTTCCCATCGCCCATGCAGTGCTGCGCGAACTCGGAGAACATCGTAGACGACAGTTGGAAAGACTTATACCAAAGGACCATACGATTGCCACTGGTAAAGCCAGTTTCGGTGCTATTATCCTAGGGCTCATCCATATAGTAAGTAAGCAAAAAAGGCATACCGGTATTTTCAGCCCTCCTCTCCCCATTTGCACACTGCACATATGCAAAATTTGCTGAGTCAACCCCCTCAGTGTGTGTGTACTATATGGATCATGGCATAATAATAATATTAATGATAATAATAATAATAATAATAATAATAATAATAATAATAATAATAATAATAATAATAATAATAACAATAATAATAATAATAATAAAAATAATAATCCATAATAATATATGTGTATGATATGAATTATGTGCATTCTCTGTTGAGGTTCATGTTTTGTTGTTTCTGGTTATGGCTGGTTCTGGTTTCTGGTTATTTAATCTATTCCTGACTGCATATCCGCTTTAATGGAATAACAAAACCTTTAATTACAAATCGATTAATGGACAATGATTGTGTACGATTATTCATGAATTATGTGCAGATTCTCAATGGCGCTAAAGGTTCACTGTTTTACTACTACTTTCTGGTTATGAGCTGGTTGAAATGTTCCCTCTTTCAGATGAGCCGGAGATCCAACTGGAGGTAAAAATCACGTCGGAAAATGATCACGCCCCACGTCCGGAAGACCAGTCGCTGAGCAACTTCATGTCGCTCTTCGTTCCGCGCGATCCGATCCCGAACAACGAGAGTTCCGCCACGCTCGGAGCGCTCGACGTTCCCGCCGGGTTCCCCAAAAACGACACCTGCATCACGCTGTTGGACGAGCCTCCGTCTGCCGCCGCCGGTCAGACCCCGGAGATGCCACCACCTGTGGAACCGCCTCCACCTGTTGTGATCGGGTTCCCGAAAGATGAAAGCACAAATACTCTGCTAGAAGCGGCAACCGCGATGCCAGTGCCAAAGAACGAGAGCTCACAGCTGCTGCTAACGGAAAACCAGAGAAGGAGAAAGCGCTATGTTAGCGCTGGTGGAAAGTAAGCAGAGATTTTGTCTACTTCTTCATGAAATCTGTTCTCAAAGTTTGGTCTGGTTAAACTGAGTTTTTTCACAGCCTAGTGTATATAATGTCAGTCCAGTAATAATAATAATGATGATGATGATGATGATGATGGTGGTGGTGGTGGTGGTGGTGGTGGTGGTGTAGTAGTAGTAGTAGTAGTAGTAGTAGTAGTAATAAATAATAATAATAATAATAATAATAATAATAATAATAATAATAATAATAATAATAATAATAATAATAATAATAATAATAATAATAATAATAATAATAATAATAATAATAATAAATAATAATAATAATAATAATAGCAATCCATAATGAAATCAACAGTGTGTGCTAGTGTTGAGATGCCTTGTTTTGAGACTGTCTTTGAGACTATTTATTAGTCTTGGTCTTGTGGCCTGTTGTCCTGGCCTTGATCTCCATGGTACCACCTACTTAGTCTTGCCACCTTCTGTATTGGTTCCATCTCTACCATGTACAGTACTTGCTCGTTGATTCATGCAGTGCTGAAACTAAAGAGTAGTCCAGACTTCAGGCATTAGATTATTTTAACTCATGTTCATACTTTCATTTCCAAAACCACAAAAAAATTAATCATTCGCTCGGTACTTTACAAGCTGCTCAGAACTTTGCAGAAATGCTAATAAATTTTCATGTGGAGATATTTCGTACCTTCTTTAAATACATAGATAACAGTCCCAAGTGGATGCTATCTCATTCCCCATTACCGTTTGACTGTACAGTCTCTCTGCTTATCTAAAACAGCGCTGGATTTTCAGTTTATGCGCTCTCCACCCAGTGGTAGCAGTCGGAAACTTATATCACTTCATGCGCTTTACCGTGCAGAACGATTGCGTAATGGCCGAACATCAGTGCTTGTGTTGCGTCGTACGTTATCGAATGCAGTTTGACGTGCCTTAGCGAAAAGTGAATTTCTTCTTGCAGTCATTTGTCTTGAGATGGAAAAACGTTTTCAATAATGATGATAATGGCAAAGATGATGATGATGATGATGATGATGATGATGACGACGACGATGACGCTTTCTCAGTATCCCTGCTTCAAATTCTCATTCAACCATTGTCTTGGACTAGATTTGATTGGGCCAGTCCTGGCATTGAAGCTTAAGCTGTTATCGACGAATGTTTCTGTAGCTAAAAAAATAGATTAGGTAACAATATACTTTTAATCTATAAGTTGGAATAACTGTGTGTGTGTGTGTGTGTGTGTGTGTGCGTATTGCACCTAGGCATCTGTCTTGTGGGATTATCGCCTCAGGTGAAGCACGTTACCTGTGTATATTTATCATTACCTGTGTATATTTATCGTTACCTGTGTATATTTATCGTTACCTGTGTATATTTATCGTTACCTGTGTATATTTATCTCTTTTAGCTTATGCCATTGTTTTTCAGTAATGTTGAGGCCTTGTTATTCATCAAATGGCTGATTATGATTGCTTACAAAGCCTGTATCGCTCTAGGTTTGACAATAGGCTTCTGTGTACTTTCATTTCCTTTGCTTAATTGGAAAATTTGATCAAAAGGCCTTTCATCTTTATAATTATTGCCACATCGTGATCATCACCACCACCACCACCGCCAGCACCACCAATGTATCCAACATAGGCTCAAATATTAATTATTTGCTTCATTCAACTTCATTGAAGCAGCTCATGGAAATTTCAAACATTCTAATGACTGCTGAGGCTTATCAAAGCCTAGAAGCCCTACTTTACAATATCTTGACTATAAGCAGTGTCATAAAAGCTTGGGCTTTAGACTTTTGAGGGACCAGGAGCCTTCGAGGAAAGCACGGGTAGCTTTGGTACAGTGGTCATTTCCATACCATCTGACTAGATCATTGGCTATTGCAGGGTTCACTCTTTACTGTTAATGACTGTCACAAATAGGGGGTTTTACTAAAAAAAATCTATCCATCTACACTTTGTCTTTTCCTTATTGATTGTAGGCCTAGATTTTACTCAGAATGTACAGGGCGTTGCAAAAAACCGGACTAGTCACATTTAGGTTTGCATTTAATATAGTCCGGTTTTTTTTGCACCGCCTGTATTGGCAACAAATTTTATGCTGTCCTTTTTGCAATTGCCCAATTTTCTTTATTTATTCGGCTCTTGTTTTTGCTTCAATAGCCGTCCGGGAAACAGGCAAAACAGGATACGGACCAACGGAATTAATGTACTTCCATTATCTCTAGCTCCTGGACAAGTTGCTTGCTGGTTTAATGACTTCTAAGCCATAAACCATTGCTAAGGGCTTCAAAGCTAAAGATTGCCGGTCCAGTCCCGTTGGACCAGAGGGGGCAGGATTTCTAGCCTACCAGGGGAGGAACAAGGATCAACCCGGGGTAATTTGTCCTATCCCCTGGGGCTATCTGACCATGCCCAGTGCTTTCTTCTTATTATTATTGTTATTATTATTATTATTATTATTAGTAGTTATTAGTTATTATTATTATTATTATTATTATTATTATTATTATTATTATTATTGTTATTATAATAATAATTAATTAATAATTAATTATAATAATAATCTAGTTTAATAAATCTCTTGCATTTGCTGGCTTGCTGTTTTTCTCTGCAGGTTTTGAATTGGTGTATGCCACAGTTAATCTGTTGCCTGTTAATCTGTTGACTATTTCATCAAATGTGATTATGTCGATTCGATTTGATTTGGGGCGGTCGTTGACTGGTGTCAAATGGCGCCACAGAAGTTCTTACGCTACGTTACGTGTCGCGTCTTATCGAAAAATTTTGTATCGATTGTACAGCAGCATAAAGGAAGTCGTAACAGTCGCCGACCTCGATCGGTCTCTTACAGAGGATGACGTGATCAAGGATCGACAGTTCAAGAACTTCAGCAAGGCTCTGAAGCTAAGCATCGCGTACGCTGCAAACATCGGAGGAACAGCCACGCTGACTGGAACGGGGCCGAACATCGTGCTGAAGGGACAGGCAGATGCGTATGTCCTACGTTTCAGTTTATATTATTATTATTATTATTATTATTATTATTATTATTATTATTATTATTATTATTATTATTATTATTATTATTATTATTATTATATTATTATTATTATTATTATTATTATTATTACCAGACAACTTCTTCAGCGAAATAGACAAGACTAGGGTCCAAGACAAGAGCGCTTAACAAGTACAGTCAAACCTATCTTAAATGAATATGTTTTAGGTTTTTGCGGAAAGATTCAGCTGAGGCTGCCTCGGTCACGACGTCAGGTAACTCGTTCCATAGGATCGGGTTAGCTTTGGAAAAGGACCTATCACCAAACACGGGGGTCTTTGATTTTAAAACAGTTATAATGAATCGATTTGCTTCTGTGGTGCCACTATCATAATGCCTAGGGCATCAAACAATGGTGCAAATAAGTCAACAAAAACAGGTAATAAATAAATGAATAATGAATAAATAAGTAAATAAAAATAAGTGATAATGCAATGCTATGTATTTTTACATATATATATATATATATATATATATATATATATATATATATATATATATATATATATATATATATATATTGGCGGTTGAAAAAATGACACTAGAGGAGTTTCCTAGCCCTAGGCATTAATGTGGAATTATGAAAAATAGACATACAAAGTGTCATTATGCAATGCAGTACATTTGCTGCTATTCTTGAGTGCTAGTGGTTGTTGCGATGCAAAAGTTAAAGTTTGGGGTTTTTTTTCATTCTGCAGTATTTCTCTGCATCCTGTGTGTGGCAGGACTGATTGTCAGCATGTTACAGCACATGACACTTTTAGTGTATTTTTGTATTCTAGAATCTACGGCGGCGATGCTGGTATCAACTTCAGTTCGTGGTTTGTGCTTGCTCTTCCGAACATGGTCCTGGCTCTTCTGCTTGCTTGGGTCTGGCTGCTTGTCCTGTTTATAGGACCTAGGTTAACTTTCTTTACAATTTACTCAACGCAATATTAGTCAAGTTTGCTTATTTCTGGGATTTATGATAATTTTTTTAGTGCTCATTATCATCATCTTCTTCTTCTTCTTCGTCATCATCATCTTCGTCATCTAAAGCATCTTATAAATTTTGAGATAGAATTTTTATTTTTAAAGTATGTTTTCCATGCATCATCATCATCATGGTCACCACCATCATCATCATCATGATCATC
>CM030863.1:11157245-11209745 GCA_018105865.1 Metaphire vulgaris
TAGTCTGGTTTTTTGCGCCACCCAGTATACTAAAGCTCTTTTAAGAATATGCAGCTAGAATGGTCCAGCTTTCAACAGGGCTACGTAAATTCACAAGATTTTACTTAATTACCTACCGAAAGAACAATGGCCTATGTACATTGATGCGTTAAGTATGCTGTATGTTTCGAAAGTTGCTGTACTTGCTTACTTGTAGCTAAAGGCTGGACTGCCGATGAGTATCATTTGCATCTTGGTTCTACAGCTTGCCATCAACACCTGGGGATATGTCTATTTTAATCTCGGGGAATTTCCCGAGTGGGCTTTCATCGGAAAATCTCACTTGAACAGCAGTGCAACTTCCGATGTTGTCAACAGTTCGCTTGTAAATACGACCATCTAGTCATGTGACAAGTCATGTGACTGCAGCTCTGGTACTGATAGAGACCAGATGATGTTGAATCTCATTTTCATTGATATTTTATACTTGATTAAAGTTTATTCTAGTTTTTTTCAAATGTCTATAATCAAATTGTTAGTACGACCACTGTTATATTGACCTATAAATTTGATCAGTTGAATTGTGTAATATTTTTTACCCCAAATTTTTGGTAGTTGTATTTTCTTATGGTTGGTTAATACAAAAGTTGACATCTTTCTTTTTTATATATAGATACTCTATTTTATTTTAAAATATTGAGATTATTTTACAAATTATGGGTGGGTTCCTCTTACTGTACATATAGAAATATTTTTCTTTTCATTGGTGGTTCTGTATTGAAAAACAGTATAAATTTGTTGAGTAATTATGTCGTTGATTGTAGCCAAATATGTACAATGTTCAGTACAGTTTGGCTTCATTATTATTATTATTATTATTATTATTATTATTATTATTATTATTATTATTATTATTATTGTTGTTGTTGTTGTTGTTATTGTTATTATTAATATTATTATTATACTAGACAATTTATACAGCGCCGTATGCATGACATAGATCAAAGTCAAGGGCGCTTTACACAAATTTAATTAAGCTGGATGGTAAAAGCGCTTTAGAAAACTTATTTATCGTCGTCTTCATCCTCGTCATCCATGGTTTATATGTTTCTTTCTATGCAGCAATGCCAGCAAGGATTGCTATTTGCTGAAGTTAATCGAGTTTTAGCTGAAGAATCAAACATGAGGTGATTTGCCATATTTGCCATTTAACCCCTTTACCGGGAACCCCGAATATATCAGTCCATTTTACACCGAGTTACAGTTAAATACACGGTAAAGGGGTTAATACTGTACTATTTTATATAATTGAATAGTGGGTTTTGTATTAGGACTGTTATAGTGGCCATTGATATGTATCATGTGTATATGTATATTTATTACAGGAGAGATCCTACTAAACCTCTTAAAGCCTGGTTGTTATTATTATTATTATTATTATTATTATTATTATTATTATTATTATTATTATTATTATTATTATTATTATCATCATCATCATCATCATCATCATCATCATCATCATCATCATAGAGACCGTGCCTGTGTTGAAAATTGACTTGAAATTTCTGTTCTTTAGTAGATTTCTTACCCTAATGCTGTATGGGTCTGTAGCATTGGTACAGTTAAATATCTATAGATAACACATGGTGACAATTAATCTAGCAACATATCATCATTCACCCCGGTGTTGTTGTAGTTGAGGTTTTGTATAACGTGTGAACATTGGATGGCCATGTGATGTGAACTCGCATATTAATTTGTTTCTGTTTTTCCATTAGTGTTGTTGGTTTGTTGTATGTAAATAGCCGAATATTTGGTAGTGTGATAGTCCCCAGTGGGTTGATATTTGAGAATGTAATAGGCCATCGCCATGCCAACATTGGTCTTATCAACAACAATGCTTATGATGACACAGCCCCTGCACTACAATGTAAACAACACTCTAATATAGTTTTGCGGTTTTTTTCTATACTACAGTTGTTGTTATAATGATATTCTACTGTAGATGCTTATGGACAGTAATCAGTATCTGATATTGAGCTGTTTTCAGGCTATTGCATATAGCCAGATGGTTTGCATGAGATTTGCTTAATATATTTGCTGCTTTGACTAAAGTTACTAGCATAGTTATTCAGACTTTTCTCAAGTTTTCAATGCTGTTCCAGTGTACCCACCCATGTAAAATATGCTTTCCTTACTTTGTCAGAAGTAGTAAGAGTTGTTATTGTCACTTTGTACAAGATCTAGTCTCTTTGATATCATGCTGGTAGTTGTTTCTGCTAATTAGCAGTTAGGACTAATTTCTGTGCAGTTAGTTTATCCCATTTGTAAATAACAGCATTAGGTTAACCATTTTATTTAATGTTGCAACTCTACCCCGTACTGGCGTATGTAAAGTGAGATTATCATCGAGAACCAACTTTACAGGTCAGGTCTTTGCCCTTCCTCTGTGTCCATCCAGCTATCAACCTCTCCATGACATCTCTCCAAAGTTCTCTGTCCTTTGCTATTTCTTCCAACGTCATTCAATGTCTTCCATCCATTTTTCCATTGAGATTCAGTCCAGCCATATTAAGATCCTCTTCCAATCTTTTCCATCATCAGTTTCCCTCTGGTTTGTAGTTGGTGACCATCAAGCAACACGTTTAAATACCATTGTCGTGTCCTGAACTGCAATCCATTATTGATGTACGTGGATTGTTGGACCAAAGGGTCACAAAAATGCTAGGTTTAGGAACCCTTTGGGTCGAAAGGTCTAGTAGAAAAGGGGTTAAATTGTTGTGGTTGCTAAATGCTAATACTTTATTATTTTTATTGTTGTTGCTGTTTTATTGTTTTATTATTGTTAATTATTAATTATTATTTTTAATATTGTTTTATTAGATTTACCCCTATGTTATGTGCACACCTGAGATCATATATCTACAGAATTTGCCCGATTGTATTGTAAATATTGAAGATGTTAGATGCTTATTGCTTTGTGCAGATTATTTCATCCCCGTTACTTAATTATAGTCTTTTTGGCTTCTTCAGCTTCTCGTGTGCTTTTGAAATGCTTTTACTATAAAAGCACTAACGGTCTAAATTTCATTGCTCAAATGCTTATTCGGTGTTATTTATAGGACATAGAAAGCATTTATTGTTGATGCTTTGGATAACACTGATTCACTCTGTCTGCTTGTGTTTTGGTCAATTTCCGGAAATATCAACATTTTACTATGACATGATTGTCTTTGTGTTTCATTTTGAGTTAAAATTTTGCATTATTCTACTTCCACGTGTTTTTTATTTTGATATTTTGTGTTGAGTGGCTATTAGTCTATTATCTATCTCTTATATTTACTCTATAATCACTCTTATACGGACTTAAGAGAACAGGAAAGTGTCCATGATAACTGAAAATCCGAAGAAAGTAATAAGTTTCAGTCAGTGCAAATATTGGTCTTTATAAAATAACTACTGTTTGCTGGCTATCTAAGTTACCCATTTCCTTATTACCGGAACTTTACTGCTTGAACTTTTGCAATCAAGGAGTTAGATGTTTATTTCTATAAAATTTTATGCAGCAGTACATGCTGTAGATTAGGTAACACTGTAGTTGCATTGCATGTATGCTACAATGTTTCCTAGATTCTGATATTATAATGTTGCTCTTCCATTTCTGTAGGCCACATTAGTAACGCTCCAGAGATTTTGCCCAATTCTCTGTGTAGTATAATGTAGCAAGGCATTTATGTAGCACCTCTTAGGGGCATGCACTAGGAAGCGAATCTTTTTTAAAATCAGAAATAAATAGGTTTTCAAGCAAATAGTATCCTACAACCTGAATATAGGAATGTAATTTGGAATTGGGCCAGCAACTTTGCAATGGTCATATCTTTTGATGTTCTGACCCATTATAGGTCGAGGACTGAAAACATCAACATTTGCATCATCAGAAAAAATTCCCTTTATAATAATGGTGGCTATACATTGTATAGATTTTTAAACCCGTTAAAGTGATAGATATCCAAAATGTGGGTCCAGACTCCTGGTAGGCATCGACTGGGCTTCAATCGGTGCAAATATGAAAGCCCTACGACACCACAAATTTTCTCTCAAGTTTCGAAAATAACCATAGAAAAATTCCATGAAAAAAAGTCCATGAAAAATTTTCGGGCGACCCAAAAATTCATGTCGATATTTCGCCCAAATTTATCTTTAGAACCTTCAAACACCTTGCAGTGATGTCAGTGGAGTAGAAAAATCCGTCACTTTCCACCCTATTAATGTGTGTATATTGCAAAATATAATAATGCTGGCTATACATTTTCTAGATTTTCAAACCTTTAAAGCAGTCAGACATCTGAGAGATATCCAAAATGCGGGTCCAGACTCCTGGTAGGCATCGACTGGGCTTCAATCGGTGCAAATATGAAAGCCCTACGACACCACAAATTTTCGCTCATGCTTCGAAAATAACCATGGACTATAGTCCATGAAAAATTTTCGGGCGACCCAAAAATTCATGTCGATATTTCGCCCAAATTTATCTTTAGAACCTTCAAACACCTTGCAGTGATGTCAGTGGAGTAGAAAAATCCGTCACTTTCCACCCTATTAATGTGTGTATATTACAAAATATAATAATGCTGGCTATACATTTTCTAGATTTTCAAACCTTTAAAGCAGTCAGACATCTGAGAGATATCCAAAATGCGGGTCCAGACTCCTAGTAGGCATCGACTGGGCTTCAATCGGTGCAAATATGAAAGCCCTACGACACCACAAATTTTCGCTCATGCTTCGAAAATAACCATGGACCATGAAAAATTTTCGGGCGACCCAAAAATTCATGTCGATATTTCGCCCAAATTTATCTTTAGAACCTTCAAACACCTTGCAGTGATGTCAGTGGAGTAGAAAAATCCGTCACTTTCCACCTTATTAATGTGTGTATATTACAAAATATAATAATGCTGGCTATACATTTTCTAGATTTTCAAACCTTTAAAGCAGTCAGACATCTGAGAGATATCCAAAATGCGGGTCCAGACTCCTAGTAGGCATCGACTGGGCTTCAATCGGTGCAAATATGAAAGCCCTACGACACCACAAATTTTCGCTCATGCTTCGAAAATAACCATGGACTATATATAGTCCATGAAAAATTTTCGGGCGACCCAAAAATTCATGTCGATATTTCGCCCAAATTTATCTTTAGAACCTTCAAACACCTGGCAGTGATGTCGGTGGAGTAGAAAAATCCGTCACTTTCCACCTTATTAATGTGTGTATATTACAAAATATAATAATGCTGGCTATACATTTTCTAGATTTTCAAACCTTTAAAGCAGTCAGACATCTGAGAGATATCCAAAATGCGGGTCCAGACTCCTGGTAGGCATCGACTGGGCTTCAATCGGTGCAAATATGAAAGCCCTACGACACCACAAATTTTCGCTCATGCTTCGAAAATAACCATGGACTATGAAAAATTTTCGGGCGACCCAAAAATTCATGTCGATATTTCGCCCAAATTTATCTTTAGAACCTTCAAACACCTTGCAGTGATGTCAGTGGAGTAGAAAAATCCGTCACTTTCCACCCTATTAATGTGTGTATATTACAAAATATAATAATGCTGGCTATACATTTTCTAGATTTTCAAACCTTTAAAGCAGTCAGACATCTGAGAGATATCCAAAATGCGGGTCCAGACTCCTGGTAGGCATCGACTGGGCTTCAATCGGTGCAAATATGAAAGCCCTACGACACCACAAATTTTCGCTCATGCTTCGAAAATAACCATGGACTATAGTCCATGAAAAATTTTCGGGCGACCCAAAAATTCATGTCGATATTTCGCCCAAATTTATCTTTAGAACCTTCAAACACCTTGCAGTGATGTCGGTGGAGTAGAAAAATCCGTCACTTTCCACCTTATTAATGTGTGTATATTACAAAATATAATAATGCTGGCTATACATTTTCTAGATTTTCAAACCTTTAAAGCAGTCAGACATCTGAGAGATATCCAAAATGCGGGTCCAGACTCCTAGTAGGCATCGACTGGGCTTCAATCGGTGCAAATATGAAAGCCCTACGACACCACAAATTTTTGCTCATGCTTCGAAAATAACCATGGACCATGAAAAATTTTCGGGCGACCCAAAAATTCATGTCGATATTTCGCCCAAATTTATCTTTAGAACCTTCAAACACCTTGCAGTGATGTCAGTGGAGTAGAAAAATCCGTCACTTTCCACCCTATTAATGTGTGTATATTACAAAATATAATAATGCTGGCTATACATTTTCTAGATTTTCAAACCTTTAAAGCAGTCAGACATCTGAGAGATATCCAAAATGCGGGTCCAGACTCCTGGTAGGCATCGACTGGGCTTCAATCGGTGCAAATATGAAAGCCCTACGACACCACAAATTTTCGCTCATGCTTCGAAAATAACCATGGACTATAGTCCATGAAAAATTTTCGGGCGACCCAAAAATTCATGTCGATATTTCGCCCAAATTTATCTTTAGAACCTTCAAACACCTTGCAGTGATGTCAGTGGAGTAGAAAAATCCGTCACTTTCCACCCTATTAATGTGTGTATATTGCAAAATATAATAATGCTGGCTATACATTTTCTAGATTTTCAAACCTTTAAAGCAGTCAGACATCTGAGAGATATCCAAAATGCGGGTCCAGACTCCTGGTAGGCATCGACTGGGCTTCAATCGGTGCAAATATGAAAGCCCTACGACACCACAAATTTTCGCTCATGCTTCGAAAATAACCATGGACTATGAAAAAGTTTCGGGCGACCCAAAAATTCATGTCGATATTTCGCCCAAATTTATCTTTAGAACCTTCAAACACCTTGCAGTGATGTCAGTGGAGTAGAAAAATCCGTCACTTTCCACCTTATTAATGTGTGTATATTACAAAATATAATAATGCTGGCTATACATTTTCTAGATTTTCAAACCTTTAAAGCAGTCAGACATCTGAGAGATATCCAAAATGCGGGTCCAGACTCCTAGTAGGCATCGACTGGGCTTCAATCGGTGCAAATATGAAAGCCCTACGACACCACAAATTTTCGCTCATGCTTCGAAAATAACCATGGACTATAGTCCATGAAAAATTTTCGGGCGACCCAAAAATTCATGTCGATATTTCGCCCAAATTTATCTTTAGAACCTTCAAACACCTTGCAGTGATGTCAGTGGAGTAGAAAAATCCGTCACTTTCCACCCTATTAATGTGTGTATATTGCAAAATATAATAATGCTGGCTATACATTTTCTAGATTTTCAAACCTTTAAAGCAGTCAGACATCTGAGAGATATCCAAAATGCGGGTCCAGACTCCTGGTAGGCATCGACTGGGCTTCAATCGGTGCAAATATGAAAGCCCTACGACACCACAAATTTTCGCTCATGCTTCGAAAATAACCATGGAAAAATTTTCGGGCGACCCAAAAATTCATGTCGATATTTCGCCCAAATTTATCTTTAGAACCTTCAAACACCTTGCAGTGATGTCAGTGGAGTAGAAAAATCCGTCACTTTCCACCCTATTAATGTGTGTATATTGCAAAATATAATAATGCTGGCTATACATTTTCTAGATTTTCAAACCTTTAAAGCAGTCAGACATCTGAGAGATATCCAAAATGCGGGTCCAGACTCCTGGTAGGCATCGACTGGGCTTCAATCGGTGCAAATATGAAAGCCCTACGACACCACAAATTTTCGCTCATGCTTCGAAAATAACCATGGACCTGAAAAAAGTCCATGAAAAATTTTCGGGCGACCCAAAAATTCATGTCGATATTTCGCCCAAATTTATCTTTAGAACCTTCAAACACCTTGCAGTGATGTCAGTGGAGTAGAAAAATCCGTCACTTTCCACCCTATTAATGTGTGTATATTACAAAATATAATAATGCTGGCTATACATTTTCTAGATTTTCAAACCTTTAAAGCAGTCAGACATCTGAGAGATATCCAAAATGCGGGTCCAGACTCCTGGTAGGCATCGACTGGGCTTCAATCGGTGCAAATATGAAAGCCCTACGACACCACAAATTTTCGCTCATGCTTCGAAAAAAACCATGGCCTATAGTCCATGAAAAATTTTCGGGCGACCGAAAAATTCACTTCGATATTTCGCCCAAATTTATCTTTAGAACCTTCAGACGCCTTGCACTAATGTCAGTGGAGTAGAAAAATCCGTCACTTTCCACCCTATTAATGTTTTTTCTAATGGCAATATAATAATGGTGGCTATACATTGTATAGATTTTTAAACCCGTTAAAGTGATAGATATCCAAATTGTGGGTCTAGACTCATGGTAGGCATCGACTGGGCTTCAATCGGTGCATGAAAAACCAAGAATTTTGAAAATTGGACAAGATTTGGCAGAGATATACAGTCTACCTACCTCGAAAGTCCTCTGCGACTGGATGTCGTGTCGAACAGTGTTTGTATTTATTGTATAATTTGCTTCAAACCAGGCTCTTTCTCCCAAGAACAAATCCAAGAATGCACTTGAATGTAAAAACGAAGAAATCCAATGAAATACAGAAGAAATCCAATATAATCTGCTTTATTTCAGTGTAATTCCAGTGTTTTTCAAGTGTAATATTCCACTCTATAATTTGCTATATTTCTGGGTTATAGGAATGCTAGAAAGAAGAGGAATTTGTCTTGCATTTCATTTTCATTCCCTTTTCTACCTCCAAATAATCCACAGAATCCACTTGAATAAATCTAATATAATTTGCTATAGATAATATATCCACAGAATCCACCTATATTCACAATGTCCAGTATGTAGGCCTATTTCCACAGGCAGTCTAAGAAAGACGGAGACAACCGGTGAGACACTTGTGAACACACTGCACAGCAGTGGCGTAGCCATGATTTCCGGAAGGGGGTTGAAAAAAATTCGTCAATAGCCGCCAGGGGGTTTTCACCCAAAAAATTGCCAAAAATCGCCTCAAAAAACTAATAATTGCATGGGAATACATTAAAAACAATTTTTTTCGCCGTCCAAGAGGGTTTAACCCCCAAACTTCCCGTGGCGTCGCCACTGCTGCACAGTGCACAGCCCTATCCAGTGTTTATTCTAGCCACCTTGACATTGGGGGATTTTGAAATGTTTGGGGGGAGACAAGGTCTGAGTCTCCACACTTTTTTTGGGGGGAAGGAAATTTCCATTCCCTAGCCAACATATAAAAATTGGAGTTGGGAATGTTAAAACTTTGGGGGTGAAATCCCCCCAGAGAAGGCCTATAATAAACACTGGCCCTCTCCTTCGCCAGAACCTTAAACCTGCACACCTGTGTGCACGTAGGGACACTATTGTAGAGCGGTCAAATTCTGCTGGCCTCAGTTAATTGTCCAGGTCATCTAGTATCTATGTGTCACGCCGTCTACGCCAATTATCGACCTGTTCCCGAATGGAGGTCCGGTTGGTGAAATACAGGAGTATGCCATCGGCGCCGACAGCAACATGGAAAGTCGATCGAAGGTCAAGGACACGGAACGTCTTAATAAGGAACATCGTCAGCAGAGCCACGCATCGGTGGAGCCACGGCAAGGACTTGGTCACGTGACGACAAACGCTTCTAACGATGACGTAAAGACGTCATCATAATTAAATAAGATATCTGTCCAACAAAAATATGGGCTATTTAATATTTATTATTAATTATTAAGTTAACTAGGTGTTTACCCGTCAAAAATGACGGGGGAGATTGGCTGTTTTACCACCCAATTTTGTGCAAATGCAATCAGGGGCGGCGCTGGGTTTAGTAATTTGTTGACTGGGTGGGTCTAATGCAATCTACACAGCCAGGACCCGCCGGCTCAGACTACCCCTCACCCCCCCCCCCAATCAACATTTTTCTGCGTATTTGAACGATTTGCTTGGGTGCCCCTGCCCGAGGCTGGGTGGGTCCGGATCCGCGGACACCCCTCCCCCCCTAGCGCTGACCCTGAATGCAATAGGATTTTGCGCAATTAATTTCCTTAAATCGCCGCCTTTTCCTTCAACCGAGTTAACGCCCATTCGCAGGAATTTGCTGAAACTTGATAGTCAAGGTAAGAGTACTGATTTGGCAGTGTCGAACGACATGCAGTGCTTGATTCTCCTGTTTGCTGTGCTGCTGCTGCACGCCGAGCAACAGCCTGCTCCTCATTCTCACTTGATTGTCGGAAAGCTCGTGAACGCTGGACTTTTTTGTTTTGCACGGACGGTTAGAAAGAAGAATAAAAAATCTAAACAATGGTGCAAACCTCATCTTCTTAGCTCTTATATAGCCTGAGATATAGCAAATTCAAAAAAAATTGGAAACTTTCTCAGAATTCAAAACTTTCACGAAATTCACCGATAATACTTATGTTCAAACATCGGGGTCATCGGGTTAGAACTGATAGATCTTTGCCAAATGTCAACCGATTTTCAAAATTTTTGGTTTATTTTGTTCCTCTGACATCCCTTTATAACGTTGCCGCTGACCAAAGTGGGGTTACCGCTGAAAATATTTTGCTAGCGGGCTTTTAAAAAATTTTTGGGGGAGAGGGTGATGTTTTAGGCCGTAAAGTGGACTCTACCCCCATATTTTTTTGTTTTGCACGAACGGTTAGAAAGAGAAATAAACAATCTAAACAATGGTGCAAACCTCATCTTTTTAGCTCCTATATAGCCTGAGATATAGCAAATTTAAAACGTTACAGCAATCGTTTCTGAAGAACGCTTTTCCAAAAATTAAATCCCCAGTACGGTGACAGCGTCTGAAAATTTAATCCACACTTGAGGGGTAAAATTTAAAAAAATAGGGTTTGAGGTTAGGAAAGAGTAAATATATATAATAACGGGGGGGTAGGGCATTGGGAGAGGGAAGAGAGATTTGGGAGGAGGAAAGTGGGTTGTACGGGTTTTCGGAGCAGCGTTGTGTAGGTTTGGAAACGGGGTTTGGGGCCGGTGGGGTAGGGCGGAGCGCTGATGGGTTGGGGCCTGGGCGATTGGGAGAGGGATGGGTAGTTGGAAGAG
Organism: Metaphire vulgaris; assembly: GCA_018105865.1. Classification (NCBI taxonomy): domain Eukaryota; kingdom Metazoa; phylum Annelida; class Clitellata; order Crassiclitellata; family Megascolecidae; genus Metaphire; species Metaphire vulgaris. The sequence goes on from CM030863.1 coordinate 11,168,279, forward strand.
GATAGGAGGAGGGAAGGGAACGGGGGTTTAGGGCCGGGGCGGGAATGGGTTGGGGCTGGAATGGGTTGGGCCCGAGGCGATTGGAAGAGGGATGGGGAGAGGGAAAAGGGATGGGGAGAGGGAAGGGAAACGGGGGTTTGGGGCCGGGGCCGGAATGTGTTGGGGCCGGGGTGATTGGGAGAGGGATGAGGAGAGGGAAAAGAGATGGGGAGAGGAAAGGGGAACGGGGGTTTGGGGCCTGGGCCCGAATGGGTTGGGGCCGGGGCGATTGGGAGAGGGATGGGGAGAGGGAAAGGGTTGGGGAGACGGAAGGAGAACGGGGGTTTGGGGGGGGGCGATTGGGAGAGGGATGGGGAGAGGGAAAAGGGTTGGGGAGACGGAAGGGAACGGGGGTTTGGGGGGGGCGATTGGGAGGGGGATGGGGAGAGGGAAGGAGATGGGATAGGGAAGGGAAAAGGGGGTATGGGGCCAAGGCGGGAATGGGTTGGGGCCTGGACGATTGGGAGAGGGATTGGGGTGAGGGAAGGGAGACGGGGGATTAAGCTGCAATTAAGACGCTTCGTTAAACGCTCCGTTTTGATTAAACAATATTTGGTTGTCAATGACAACAGCGTCTTGCAATACCCGCCGTGTTGCGGACGGACAGACGCGACGGACAGACATCGAGAATTATATAATAAGATTAGCCGACATTTAATTAACAATTGACGTTGTTACGACAGGAAGTATACGGCGTGCGACTATTCGCCGAGAGACACAGAATTAAGGCATTCTTGTATGATGCAATAGAGGATAATAGGATGACTTCCTATGCAAAAATCGCCTGCGTTGAGTCAATAATTGCGAAAGGCAGCAAAGTAGTTACTATAAATTCGGTATTCTGAATGGAACGATCGTTGGATTATCAACCTTGCAAAGGCTGTCCAGGGAGCCGACCTTTCAGAACTGAGCTTATATGCATGGGTTCCACTGAATTAATCTGTGACTAGACAAGGCTGATCAGATCCCGAGGGAAATGAAAGGCAAATGTCTGAAATCTTGGTGAGGCGGAGAGGCTGTTGTTGATCTAATCCGTCCGCATTGTATATAAACCGTTGCGTCGTCATCAAATGGCCCGGTTGGCTGCAATGTGGAGCGTAATATGCAGTTTGTGGATCAACCCCCGAACCACAGACTCGTTAACGCTGTAAACAGCGCGTCTGACGTTGGCCTTGTCATGTCCACAGCGCTAATCTCAGCTCAGCGGGGGCGCTCACGAGTGACCTTTTTTTAGTCTGAGTGGGCGTTATGTAAATATTCTATCGTATTATTACTTTACATTATCCCAAATTGGCTGCTTCTGGGCCGACGAGAAGGGGCAGGAGCAGTGTTTATTCTAGCCACCTTGACATTGGGGGATTTTGAAATGTTTGGGGGGACAAGGTTTGGGTTTCCACGCGTTTGGGGGGGGGGATTTCCATTCCCCAGCCAACATCTAAAAAAATGTGTGGGGGGATTTTCAAACTTGGGGGGGGGGGGAATCCCCCCCCAAGAAGGCCTAGAATAAACACTGGGCAGGGGTACATTAAATTATTACCCGCAGTGGTTAAAGTGGTTTGTTGGAGGTGCCGCCGGGGTCCTACGCTGTGAAAACCCTTGGCCCGGGATAAATTTGTCGGGCCGATCAATGAGGTGCCGGGGTCCATAACAGAGGTGCCAGGGCCGGGCCCCGGCCCTCTTTGACCACTGATTACTCGGGCCCGGCGATAAACAAAGGGCCCGCGCTAACCATAAAAATAGAAAATTGCTCAAGGGCCTGCAGTTTCAAAAAAGTGCGTATCATGTGAAAGGTCATTCATGGAGCCTGGGGGATTTAAATAAGTAGGCTAACCATAATTTTATAACTAAAAAAATTCAAAATTTTCGAAAAATTTCGATAATTTTCGAAAATTTCAATAAATGCTTGAAAAACATGTTTAACTCTTTAATGTGTGTGCGTGTGTTCGTGTGGTGTGTGTGTGTGTTTGCAAAGTTGTAAAGTTGTCAGAGCGGAAGAAGACCGACAAGCAAAAAAAGTCGTCAACATTTTCGCAAACTTGTCAGATCGCCTTTGGAAAGGGCCCTCTGCCCGTTTTTCGCCAGGAGCCCCCGAGCATATTCAATCAATCAATCAATCAATCAATCAATCAATCAAATTGCTACGCCACTGCGAGACATACAAATTATATCGAGAAATTCGTTCATAAACTTCTTCATAACATAAAAACTTGTGAAATCATATTAAACCCCTTTAATTTAATAGTAAACAAATGCTCTTTGACCACGGCTAAAAATTAATTTTCACCGTGCGGGGTGGAGGTTGTGGGGTGGGTTGTTAATTTGTACGCACGCATAGGGGTAGTGGCGTAGCCAGGAGGTTTGGAGGTTACCCCCCCCCCCCCACCCTTATTCGCTAGAGGGCGGTAGTAACCCCGCGATAAGTAACCATGGGTTCGGCGGAAGAGGCTGGCCACCGTCCGCTGGTGTGGCTTATCCCCCTATGGGCTGATGGCCACAAAATACGGGGATCAGCACCGTAACCTATGGACATTGAGCCTAGGGTGAAAATTTACTTTTTACTTTATTTTTGCATTTATGATATGGATGCAGTAAACTCATCGCATCTGCCAAGTGTTTTGCAGTGCATTGCTTCTGAGACGATTTGTAACTCAATTTTACAGATATCTGGTTGAATTTGTAGACATTTTCCAAAAAAACTCCCATTAGCTGGTCCACCTGGCTGTGGGATTTTGATGTTTGGACTTCAGGCATTAGCCAGGATTCCAGTATAGGGGACACTTCCACATTTTGCGGCCCAAATGTCTTGACGACCAAAAATGGTCATCGTCTCAAAAGCTGTAGCCTGTAAAGTCTACTACATAGTGCGTTTTCCTCGATCTAATACTACCCCCAACCACCACACACCAAAACTTAAGAACTACTTTAGCATTTGAATAGCATTTGAAACGTTAATATTTACTGATGCTCAAGAACTAATGAAACTGCAAGCACAGTGTAAAACAAGTCTTCAAAATTCAGCCAACTCTTATAAGTACCTTTTATTCTAAGCTAACAAATCAAACAGTATGGCATCAGGAAAATTAAATTTTAAAATGTGACAACAAATTATGACAAGAAAAAAATTACTTTTTTAGAATTCTACCACATTTCACAATTAAACACAACAGATGTATGTTAGAGAAACATCTGAACTAAAAAATCAGTCTTAGTGAAACAAAGCATAACCTCTAATAAGAACCTGAAAAATTATAACATACAAGTCGTCTGTGTCTAATAAATAAATTGTTCACATGTTTTGACAATCTTTAACAGTCACATACTCAATTTCCTACGGTGCTAAGCATATAAGAGTTGGAAAAAAGTGGAAAAGACTCGTCAAATAAAAAACACTGCGAAAAATTCACCGTAAAATACATCCAGACAAGATATCAAAGTTAAGATTTAACCTAACAATGAATGTACATATATAAACACAATATTTAACTAACAATACTCAAACATCAAGCTATTTCCATGACTTACACAGTGTACCATTTGAGTACAAATTACATAGCTACAAATCACTTAACAAACCAATTTTCAAACAGACTTTACCTACTCAAGTACCAATATCAACTTTCCAAACAAGCATACGATGAATAAAACACTTAAGATTCATCCGAACAAACTGGAAAACAAGTGAAAAATATTATCAGGATCGCGCGTTTAAAGTTGTTCAACAAAAACTGGAAACACAAACTTGAACAGAAAAGAAAAATACTGGGACAATAGCAGACTGAAATAATGAGCACCATTGTCCTTTCCACGCCATTGTCATCCGGGCACATGGCAAGCGCAAAACCGAACGATCTAGACATACGTCGAATTGAATTTTCGGGTGGTGGTTGGTCGCAGGGTTGTCGTCGTGCAGTTGGTATCGTTACCTGCCCAAGCGGGGAAGACGCCAAAGTTGAAGAAACCGTATCCGTAGGTGTTGATGACAAGCGAAAGACAAATATTACAGAGGATGGCCATCACAATACCGGATTTTATCTGCACAGAGTCACAAGGCAATGCCATATAACGAAACACATCTGCACTAGTACAAATCATATATACACACATATATATATACAGATCACGGATATTTCTAGGATTGTGATTTGGAGGGTGTCGACCTCAGTTTGGGGGTTGTCCGGAGCTAATTAGTATGCATTTTGTATGCATACTATTGTCACATTACCAAAATTTGGGGGGTGTCGACCTCAAATTGGGGGGGGGTGGGGGTGTAAAAATATCCCTGATACAGATACATATAAATAAATAGATATATATACACACACACACGCAAAATGACATTGTATAAAATTATAAATATTCACGCAATATACTATTATTATAATCATATAATTAAAACAATTTTAATGTAATTTTTATTAATGATACAGTACAATTCCGTTATAATATGTGGCAAAACAGTCTGCAATATCCAGAGTTGCTGCATGCCCAGAACACAATAACTCGTGCCACACCCGGCAGACACACTTGGCGTATAATTAATTATAATGTACATGCAGTAAATGGCATTTTACCCAACTGTTTGAAGTACATTCATCACTATCATCAGATATAAGTGACATGTGTCAAAGCGCTTTTGTCTTTAGCCTAAGCTATGTTTACTGCGCTATAGAAATTGTCTAAGTAATAATAATAATAATATATATGGCCTCTAATTGGTTATACAAGCATGTACCTGCGTTCGACATCAACCCGCACCATGTATAAGGAGCCACGCGCCATGTATAAGGAACCTTCATGTCCGCTATAGCTGAGCAAAAGCTACAGCTAAAAGTGTCGCTGGGGACCAAATTGTTTGCCCATTTTAGGCAAAATTCTGTTATATGCGAGTCTGCTCTATCCTATGCCTTTCTGCACGTTTGTAAAAGTACAAGGCTGAGAAACTCATGCACCTCTGTAGATAATATTCCATTATAAGCGAGTCCATTATAGTGGTAATACGGTATACTGCGTTGGAAAACTGCACTGAAACTGAATGAATAACGAATATTCACATTATTTACAATACTATGTTAATTACAGATGTTCATATTACAAATCATACGTTCTTCTTTGATACTGTTAACATTGATTTGAGAAACCGCGCAAATAAATACTCTCGATAAAGAATTACCCATAACCTATTGGTCAACTACTTGTTTAAATGCTAAAGGCTCATACCGGTACTAGCAACTGAGCAGCTGGAAAAAATGGTCAGCAAGTCTTACCATGTCCATAATCTCGATGTCTCCGTACGAATGTGCAATGGCATTGGGTGGTGTGGAAACAGGAAGAAGGTAAGCAAAGGATGCAGCAAACGTTACAGGTAGCATCAAATACAGTGGATTCACACAGGTAGTTGTCGACTAAAATTATCAACACACACACACACACGACAACGCGACCAATCTTGAAATGTTCACTGCGAGACTAAAGACGCACTTGTTCGACGTCTCATTTAAGTGCAATGTGTAAAGCGCTCTTGATCTTGGCCTGCTGTGACTATAGTGCCATTTAAGTTGGCATATTAACTAAATTACTAACTAACTATGACTGTCATATCATCACTGTACTCTTATACTCAACCGCCGTCATCATCATCATTATCATCATCATCATCATCATCATCATCATCATCATCATCATCATCATCATCATCATCATCATCATCATCATCATCAATGTCATCTGATTGAGCTAAAATAACTTGCTAATGTTCCATTACCTCATTCACACTCACCATCATCACCAGGGCACGATTTGTAGGAGGGAAGGGGGGATTCCCCCCCCACTGCCCAACTGCATCCCCCCTACTGCTACATCCCCCACCACTTCATCCCCCCACTGCTACACTTCCCCAACAACTACATCCACCCAAGCTCGACATATTCCCCCCCACTGCTCCAGGTCACAAATCGCATCCTGATCATCACTGTCATCTTTATCTCAGACATCACTAGAACTGTCCACATCTCGAACGTCTGCATAACGAATAATTACGAATAACGAATAACGAATAAATACGAATAACGAATAACGAATAATTACGAATAACGAATAATTACGAACATCCGTCGGATAATTTCCTACTCTGCGGTAAACCCCAAATCCCGAACTCACCACTTCTGCTAGGACTGGGATGAAGATGGTCGCGGTTGCCATGTTGCTGGTGAAACTAGTGATGACGGTGGCTATGATGCACATCAGAGTAACCATAAGAACGACGGGCATGTTTCTGAAACTCGACAGCGCCACTCCTATCGAAGCGGACAGTCCGGACTCCTGTCAAGAGCAACAGAACTTGACGTGGCGGACAGTGAAACAGAAAATCAGAAAATTAAAAAAAAACAGAATTGCAGCAAACGTAAACACTGCAAAGAGACCAAAACTGCAGGAGTTCGGGGGGGGGGTGTCCCCGAATCGGCAACACAGATCCGTCGAACACACCTTGCAAGCGTCGGCCAACGCGAAGCCGCCGCCGAGCAAAATAATCACGCTCCACGGCATCTGCTTGTGGACGGTCGGCCAGTCGAGGAGCGGCTTTGACGGACCGGGCGGTCGCTCGTCTACACACCAAAAGACCAAGAACGACGTACAAAGTCACACCATCGGACTATGAACGACACTTAAAACATCCAGCCTTGATATATTCAAATCCTCTGTGAACTGTACTTGCTTAGCAAGGTCTGCCATGCATTGAAAAAGACAAACCTGAACTGGTATTAATTATCAAAATAGTTTTAAAATACGACGGTGTGCAAAAGTCTGGGATCCTTGCGTTTCAAAATGTCTTCCTTTCTATTTCTATATCTTTTTCGCATTTCCAAATTCTTTCCTTCCCCATTCTATTTCTCCTGCTTCTCAAATCAACCCAGCAAATCGAAAATAATTGCAAAAACAATTGCAGGTCGTTCAAGACTTTTGCTCACCATTGTATTTATAATTAAATTCGCTGCTACTAATACAAAGAAAAAATCCAAGTCCAACACAACAGAATATAAATGCTGGATCTACCTAACTGCTGCTGAAATTTCGAAATACACGTAAGTCAACTAAATAGTTATTACCATCGGTTTTCCTGAAACAAAGATAGTTTGGAAATTGAGATGGCAAAATAAAGAGCAGAACACATATTGTCACGGCAACCGATGCATCAGTAACATATCTGTACAAACCAAACACAATCACAAATTGTTTTTCTACAGAAATTCAACGTGCCCGCAGAAGTTGGGTAACTTGGGTTTAAGATGTTTAGATATTCTGGTCCAAAAATCTGGACTGCATTACCAAATGACGCTAAGCCAATCAGATCCTGATATAAGGGCGCAACTGTTTCTTATTCATTAATATCCACACATGTTCCAGTTACTTTAATATTCAACACTCTATTAGCACTTTGCACCTATGTTCAAATTTATCAGCTCGATTGACCGATTCACTGGACATAAACTCAGTGGCGGCTCTAGGATTTGGCAAGTGGGGGGGCCGTTGGGGGGGGGGCAACTTCTAATCAGGGGGGGCCAACCATTTGTTATTTAATGTATGTAGCATTAAGTATAGGGTCCCAACTGGGGGGCCAGGCTCTCAATAGGGGGCACGGGCCCCCCCCTGGCCCCCCCGGTGGAGCCGCCACTGCATAAACTACATACAGAAATTATGTAATCTTCAATAATGAAAGAGTGTTTGAACTTAGATCCTCATACTCATAAAATTATTACTATAGAAATGATGACAATGATTTATCTGTCCTAGGGTAAGTCCAATTGGCTTTTTGCCTCTATGCAGTAACATCGGTCAGAATCGAACCTGCTACCGTCCGACTGAATGGTAAAAATCCTACCACTACGAAGGTTGAGAGAAAGAACGAAGGATATGTTACCCCTTCTGCAGCATTATTTCATCCCAACCAGGGATAAATTCAGGCTTCCTCATAAACCATAATACAGCGAGAATGATAAAGCAGATCAAGACAACATATTCTGCAAACCTGTCAGATAAGAACCACAGTCATCTTTTGTGCCATCAACAATACAACATCGTTTTACAATTATTACATCATCATCATCATCATCATCATCATCATCATCATCATCATCATCGTCGTCGTCGTCGTCGTCGTCATCATCATCATCATCAATTACACAATTCCACAAGTAAAATTCTGTGCCAAGCAAGTTTTTACAGGATTTAACCAAAAATTAAGAAATTAATTTTAAATCACAGAAATATATATTTTTATACTGAAAGTCTCAGAGGCTCAAATATTACTCCAGAAAGGGTTCTAATTTCTAACAAGACAGCACAATGGACAAAAGGAATATTCATTGAATAACAAGAATCAAAAATCAAGCAGAATTTAAATAACAAGGACTAAAACAAGAAAACGTTTAATAAAAGCATTGAATCAGTTTATAAATAAATAAATAAACAAATAAATATATATATATATATATATATATATATATATATATATAAAATCTTACGTGAATTTTCCAAGTTTATCATACTCTGCACGGATAATATCATTTGCTGAATTCTCACTGCCTCCTTCTTTCTTAGTGCGACGGAATGTTGCACTGAAAATAATAGAATACCTCACAAGCACAAATCGGTGAAAAAATATCAATCAAAAACTTCTATGGCGCCACTATCGTAATGCCCAGGAGCATCAGCCGATGATGCAATATTATGATGATGTCATCGACAATTACAGAAACAACGTAGTATCAGTTTTCAATTTTGCTCAACATCTGTCGAACCACCAATGAAACTTCCAATTTCACGAATCTACTTCCAACCAGCTATTTACGTAACTGTTTTTACTTCATATCATTCTAGAGACGTGAAGTTAGCAGAGTGGCAACAACGTCGGACGATGGAGATGGTTCGAGACCCGCAGGAGCCCTAAGGTCGAATCGGCCTTCTTTCACCAGATGGAGATGTCAACAACCGAGTAGCGGATTAATTCGCGGAGTAAACAGGCGCACTGCATGAGAACGCTGGCCCCGTATCATGTAACCTGCACCAGTCGCCTGGCTGAAGGCCCTGGAAACGAAGCTAAGCGCCGCCCTATGAGCCTCGAGAGCTCGGGAAGGACTTTACCTTACATAACGAACAAACAGAAACATTCGAAATCGCTTAGATTAATGCTTACTTACTTAAAACCAAAGAAAATGAGCATCATTAAAATCCACGCCAGAAAGAGCTCGAGAACTGCTTGAGGAAATCCGATGACAAGCCAAGAAGTGAAGTTGATTCCGGTTTCGGCGTCCTTGTACAAACTGAAAAACCAAATCCTGTACAGAGAATCCTAAAATAACAGCTCATTATAACATATATCCAAACCTGGTTACAAATAATTTGTCTGACTTCCATCAAAAACTTATTTGGAACTGTTCAAACTGACCTTAGTATTGGTGGCAGTTGTGGCAGTGGCGGCTCCACCGGGGTGGGAGGGGGCAGGGCGCCCGTGCCCCCCTATTGAATGCCTGGCCCCCCAGTACCCCCCCCCAGTTGGGACCCTATGCTTAATGCTACATACATTAAACAACAAATGGTTGCCCCCCCCCATGATTAGAAGTTGCCACCCCAACGGCCCCCCACTTGCCAAATCCTAGAGCCGCCACTGAGTTGTGGTGGTAAAATGATGACGGCGGTGGTGGTGGTGGTGATGATGATGATGATGATGAAAAGCTACTTACGCATCCAGCTGTCCCTTCAGGATGATGTTCGGTCCACAGCCAATCAAAGTAGAGATGCCTCCGATGGTCGATGCAAACGGAATGCCCAGCTTCAGCGTCTTCCGGAAACTCATGAAATGTTTGTCGCTCTTGATCCTCTCAACAGACAGCGTCGATCGGAGAGGCTCAGTCTCGGTCGTTGCTCTACATAAAGCACAAAATGTGGCCTTAAGTACTGTTTTGACAGGACAGATAACAACAGTGAACAGATTTTTGAAAATTAATATTGCAAACTAAAATTAGCCTATTTTCACCATCGCATCGTTGTCGGTCAATAAATATGCGAAGAAGCCACTGTACTTTGTCGAGTGCGTTGCTGGAATTTGTCTGAAGGCAGAGGCTGGCTGGCTGGATGGGCAGATAGTGGCTGTACTGTGCTACTGTGTAAAGTGTGTGTGTGTTTAGTTTCTTTTTAGTTTATTTTATTTAGTTTTGTTCAGTTGATCTGTGTTATTCCTTGTTTGTGTACTATTGATGCTGTGCATGTCATGAATAAAGATTATATTATTATTATTACTATTATATTATTATTATTGATGATGTTATTATGCACTTATTTGGAAAATAATAAACTAATTTTGATTGATTGATTGAGTAGTAGTAGTAGTAGTAGTAGTAGTAGTAGTAGTAGCAGTAGTAGTAGTAGTAGTAGTAGTAGTAGTAATATTATTATTATTAATAAAGTTAAGATTATTGTGGTGACTAATCCGGAAGGACTACCGGTACATGAAAACATTACAGTGTCAAAACAGAATCATAACTAGCTCAAATTATAATGCGGCTAAGTTATAAATATTAAATTAATAGTAACATAACGCCGTAACATGTAAGCATAACGTAAAGATCAGATCCTACTCATTTTTCTCAACTGAACGGTTTCCATTGCCGGCTCCATTCTCAACAGCAGTGGACCCGACTTTTTCTTCTCCACCCTCTTCTTTCTTCTCAGTAGGTTCCATCTCCAAACCTAAAACAATGCATCAAAACTTACTCAAAACAATATTAACATTTTAAAAGTTCACAGCGGCAGCCGTTATCTCAAATAAATCGAACTACGGTAAATACCTACCTGGATCTACAACCTTGACCACCACGGATTACGGACAGATTGAGCACTCGCGAATAAACTGGTGCACTGCGCCAAGCTTTCGGGCAACGCTACAGAAATTTCGTCTGACTTACTTACTTACTTACTTACTTAGATGACAAGCGAAGAACAATTCAATGAACATCCACCCACAGCAATGCTACAAGACATCGATTATGAGATCACAATGCATGGGAGTTACGGTACAGGTCTCACCTGCTCTAACCAAGTTTCTGTTATAGCCGACTGCGTCACAACGAGATTCTACTGTATGGTCTACTGTATGGTACCCGAACAATGGAGTTAAAAAAATCACAGAAAATGTCAGTTTAGAAAATTTACAACAGCAACAGAGCTCTGTCTCACTGGGGTCCTTTTTATTGAGGCCTGCAGCAGCTTCGATAAGCCCCAGCTGATGTTTTCTGTTGGTGTCGAGTTCTGTCAGGACGGCTTGTGCTATAGGCATCATCATCGCCGTCGTCGCAGTGTTGTTCAGCCACATCGACAGGAAGGCAGTGACCACCATGAAACCAAGGATTATCCTCAAAGTGCCAAGCAAAACAAATTCATTTAACCCCTTTACCGGGAACCCGGAATATATCCGTCCACTTTACATTGAGTCACAGTTAAATACATGGTAAAGGGGTTAATCAGCCGATGAAAACGAACAACACGACAAAAAAAACAACACACATAATGAATTAATATTCAGATTGAATAATGAATATTAAATAATTCTAATAATTAATTCAAATAATGAATATTAATAGCATCCAATTAATATTCATTCTGTCCAATAATAGGCCCTTTAACCAATTTCTGAAACGCAACAACAACGCAACAAAGAAAACATAAATAATGAATATTAATAGCATCTGCTTAATATTCATTTTGTCTCATTAATTTTACATAAGCTTGCCACCATAATCAGGTTCTGATCATAGGACCCTTAACTATTGGCTGAAAACAAAAGCAATGTGAGGAAAAGCACATACTGGCAAATGATATTTGCCAAAATTTAGACTAATAATATCAATAGCAGAAACAGTATAAGTCACTAAATGCTACTTCTCTTAAAGTCACTCTCAGCACTTTAGTGCTATAGCATTTTAAACCCCTTGTATGCAATCTTTTTTTAGTCAACTGAAGTTAATATCTCACAGTCTCACGTCATACCTCACATAATAATCTCAGGCCTAATCTCACATAATACTTTGATATCTCAATCAACCAATCAACCAACCAACCAATCAATCTATTTCTCAAGGAAGATTAAACATACAGACATCAAACATACAAAATCAATTCATTTCTTATCAAGTGAAACAAAACACCATAATATGTAAAAATATATTGTTAATTTGAGAAATGGGTTGACCAAAGGGTGCAAAACCCGTAAGATGGTCACATAATCATTTAGTACTTGTACGATATGCCACCATAATCAGTTCATGATTATTATTATTATTATAATATCTCCTATATATAATATCTCACATAATATCTCCTAATCTCACACAATATTATCTAAAATAATGTCTCAAACAATGTCCCACATAATAAAACAGCCAATCTGAATGATCTATGAACCGAATGGATGAACAAATACATCATAGAGTTATTCCAATACAGAACTCATTGAAGCAGTGAAGGCAGCTGACCAGATAGGTTCTGATCCGACCAACAATAAAACCCGAAGTGCTACTCGCTTGTGAAGATTCCACTTTTCAACTGCTATAGCGACCAGAAGACCACCAAAGAACAGCATGTTGGCGTCCTGAGAAAAAATAATGACAGATACAAACGGCCAACGACTTTTACAATACGTTTTCACTTTCAAAATACTGTAAGTAAAGTCCTTCCCAAGCTCTTAAGGTTCCTAGGGCGGCGCTGATCTCCGTTTCAGGGCCCTCGGCCAGGCGACTGGTGCAGATCACATGATACGGGGCCGGTGTTCTCGCACAAAGCGCCTGTTTACTCCGCGAAATAATCCACTGCTCAGTTACCACCGCCATCTGGTGAATGGAGGGCCATACCATAGGGCCATAGGGCTCCTACCAAAGGGCTCCTGTGTTTAAAAGTAAGAAACTTTCAGTTAACATGGATGCCTTATTCGGGTCAACCGAAGTCTATGCAAACGGATTATAATTTGCCTAATTCTTCAACAGAATACTGAATACTGGGAGAAAACAGTTTAAACAACTTTAGCCTCTAATGCTTACACAGAAACTTAGATAACACCAGTTCATTTGTTCATTAAAAGAGACTTGTGTTGGTTTTTTTTACAGAACACAACAACTTATTTTTTCAGGTAAAATACCTGTATAAATCACTTGTTTTACAGCACTTTCGTCCAAAAAGCACGTTTGTAATGCATTCTGCACTGCAATGATGCAACTGAAAATTCTGTGCCGTACGGCAGCGCAAGCGTCCGTTGGGCTTAAAATACGTTGTACGGCACTGAATTTACAAAACCAGCTGATAGCGCAAAAATACCAAACATTAATAATAATTAATTCTACCAAGAACACAGAAACTTCTCACGACAGACGACACATCGTACATTGAAATTTTCTATAGACTTTGAAGCATGCATAGTTGCATACCTTTAGATAATTAGTACAAATGGTCTTCGAACCAACCACACCCAGCCATGGAAATAGAACGATTGGAAGGAGCGCAGTGACTGCCATTGGTAGCACCTCTGTCATCCAATAGACAGCCATTATGACTATGGTATAGGCACATCTGGACGCCTGCAAAAAAACCACATCATAGATCACAAATGTGATGATAAGTGCCCGCTTTTCCAAGGAAAAAACCCGTAAAATTCTACATTTTGCATTCACGCCAAGGGCTACGAGTCAGCAGCGAGGCTAGCATAAAAACATGAAACCACGAGAAAAACACGAAACCGCGAGAAAAACACGAAAGCACCACAGTTTCGAAAATCTCAAATCATAAGCAAACTGTGAACTGACAAACAGAGTTGTCAGTGGGATTACTACTACAGTGAAACCCCAATTAAGCATTTCTAATGCAAATCAGCAATACTCTATATCTATAAGCTCCAGAGACAAGGAAATATGAAACCAGTTAAACACTTCTAACGAGAGAGAGAAAATAAGCTTGCTTCAGAGGAATGTTGCTATTGTTGTCTCGGTGTGTATCTGTGTATCTATGTGCCTGTATTCTATCCAGTGGCGGCTCCACAGGGTCAACAAATGGTTGGCCCCCATGATTAGAAGTTGCCACCCCCCGCCCCGCCCCCCGCCCACTTGCCAAATCCTGAAGCTGCCACTGATTCTATCTTATTCTGTAACTTATGTTATATTAGTGCGCCTAATGAAATGCATTGAAAATGGACCCCAGCATAATAGTTATAATTAATTAATCAGTTTAAGCACTAATAATGCAACTATAACCAATGGGAGTCCCCCACTTTTTGCCCAGTATGCCACTTCTACTTATATCAACAGATAAATATAACATGTTGGAAAATTATAATGCCGTATAATAACCTCTGACAATCTGGTGCTACAAAAATTAACACATCTGAAGAAGTCATCTATTCACATAGTAGACAACAGCAAGATCACATAGTAAATAATAATAATAATAATAATAATAATATTATAATGTAGATAATATAGTAAATAATAATAATAATAATAATAATAATAATAATAATAATAATAATAATGTAGATAATATAGTAATTATAATAATAATAATAATAATAATAATAATACCCTCCAATTTTAAAGATAGTACCAATTTTTAAAGTGCTTTTATATATTCATAACTACTGTTGCATAATAATAATAATAATAATAATAATAATAATAATAATAATAATAATAATAATAATAATAATAATAATTTAGAGTGGTTCAATTCTCCTAACTCTGCATAAGAGAAATAATAATAATAATAATAATAATAATAATAATAATAATAATAATAATAATAATAATAATAATAATAATAATAATAATAATAATAATAATAATAATAATAATAATAATAATAATAATAATAACTGGATTATAAGTGGTTTTCAACACAGGAAAAATCCAACTAAACAGAAATTTTGCTTGTACCATAGGCACAATTTACATCAAGGGCTAAGAGTAATAAATGAGGCTAGCATAAAAACACGAAACCATGAAAAAACACGAAAGCACCAGTTTCAAAAACCTTAAATAATAAACAAACTGTGAAATGGCAAACAGAGTTGTCAATGGGATTAATATTACAGTGAAGCCCAAATTTTACCATAGACACTATGACACTTCCACGTTGTTATTCAGTATCTAGTATATCTCTATTTGATCTCCTCTTACTCTCCTTTTATCTAGAGTAGTCAAACTAGTCAATCCACAATGCTTTCATAGGCATAAACTCCTATAAGGCCTCTAGTATCGAGGCCCCACTAAATAGAAGAGGGAAGTTCCCCCTCCACTTTTACATCCAAGTTTACGTCAATACATGCTCTAGACCAGTGGCGGCTCTAGGATTTGGCAAGTGGGGGGGCCGTTGGGGGGGCAACTTCTAATCATGGGGGGCCAACCATTTGTTGTTTAATGTATGTAGCATTAAGTATAGGGTCCCAACTGGGGGGCCACTGGGGGGGGCCAGGCTCTCAATAGGGGGGCACGGGCCCCCCTGACCCCCCCCGGTGGAGCCGCCACTGCTCTAGACTATCATCAATCCTTGACAATTTTAAATGATTTATGGTATAAGTAAAATGATATTTGTACAATTTAGTTAAAACACGAGAACTAATTAGTAATAACAATAATAAATTTTACTTTCGTATGTGAGACGATGATCATCGGCAGAAGTACAATCGGCGTTGCGATGATTATGATCGTATCTCTGATCGACAGAAGCTGCTTATACCAAGGCACTGGGCCCTTGTCGGGTCCTTTAGCCGGAGCTTCTGTCATCTTCACGCACAGATGTTTAACTATTTAATCAATAATTCCTTTAAATTCCCTGATATTTAGACCACTGGTCCGTCGACACGTCCTAAGCACGCAAGAAGTAAACGATAAACTCACAAAAACACAATTAAAGGCGTCTTAAGACATTTTTTGGCGCATCGCAAACAACTTTTTCTAATTATATTTTCGATAAATTCGCATAAATAAATACAAGACGCGTTAAAACCCGCTATTTAAGTAGATTCAATTAACTCATGCCTTTAAAACGCCATATTCAAATAAGGATCCATCGAGTTCTTTTTTGCAAATCTGTTATCCAGGCCAGGGAGTCTATGCCCAGGCTTGCACTAAATAGAAGGGCGCACAATAAATAAAGTTAATTACTATTACCTGAAGATGAAAGATAACATTATGGAACACGTTAGACACGCTTATAGAGCAGTTTCTTTTAAATATCCGGTCTCATTTTCTAAATTATAAATAATAATAATAATTATTATTATTATTATTATTATGCACTTCTATAGCACCATTTCTAATACTCAAGGGTATCAATCGATGGTGTTTCAAATCCATCCACAAAAGACCAGGTCATTCCAGAGATCAGACCGAGGGAAACAGCAAGACAGACTATGGAATTATTAATAAATTATAGTTGAGGCTGCATTAATCAAAACTGCAGTGGTTTTCACAGAGGTTAGCTTCGCCCCCAAAGATCAATAGATAATTTAAGCCGGCATTAATTTTAATTTTGCATCTTCACTTCTACGATACGATATTCAAATACTAGCGTGACGCAATAGACGCTAAGCGCGCCAGCATTAAATAGGTCTACGTGGGCGGTGTCGCGTTGCAGCCAATCAGAAGAGTCACACAGACAGACGTGCCATCTAACGAGGAAGAAATCAAGGTCATGACCCTCTGACCGCCATCGTGTCAAGGTTTTTACCATTTATTTCTGAGTAAGATTTCTCGGTACACATGGGCGCCCACAAAAATGTTTCCAGGAGGGGCAAAACATAATGGTTATGGCTATGCCACATAAATTTTTCCAAGAGGGGGCAAACCACATCTTAACACAATGGTCACGGTTAATATTTTACTAGCAAGGTTTTCAAATTTCAATGGGAAATAGGCCTATTGGCAATTTTATTTTCCAGGAGGGGCAAGTGCCCCCTCTTGCCTCAATGTGTGGGCACCCATGTCGGTAAATTTAGTTGTTGCACTACAAAAGAAGCTAAACAAAAGCGTCATTTGCAGCAGTGATGATGATGATTTTGAGTTGTTTGGAACGTTGGTCCCCCATGCTTAGAAGTTGCCACCCCCATCGGCCTCCCACTTGCCAAAACCTGGACCAGCCATGAGTTCTGGCATCGTTTTTTTTAAATATTCAATTACAATTAACACAAAAATACTGTTTATTTAGAACAAAGAAACTGATGTCAAAATCCTTGTGGTGCAGTTACAACATGAATTCAAAATAAAAACTCATCAAAGAGCTCAGAACAAGAACAAAAAATAAATAATTAATTGACAAGCCTACCAAATAAATCACCTTAAAACACAGTTGTAACATAACTATTTCAATCATCAGAAGCACAATTACTCTTGAATTAACCCCTTAACTGGGGATCCCAGTTAAATACACGGTTAAGGGGTTAACCACAATAATTCCAACAGAACATTCAAATCAGTGACAGTAGGCAATACTTTATTACAACACCTGAACGTTTGCAAATATTTTAGACTTAATTTATCACAACTTACCATGCCGTAAACAATACAATTATCTTGTAATTCAAGAATTTATTTGCAATTAACTTACTTACTTCAAGTTTCACTGCAATATGATGCAATGTTTCGGGAAATCTGTCCTTGCTCAAGATAAAAGTTGTAATTTATGAACAGAATTATATTTAATCATTTCACATGTACGCATCTGACTTAGACCAAAACAATAATTAGAAAGGTGTTATTTGATCACACCACAAAGTTAACATTTTACAACATGTCTTCACTTAATGTAGTCTACCACCAAATCCCACCAAGAAAAAAATACACACAATCAATTAAAACTTTTGACTACAACAATGCAAATGCAACATTGAATAATTAATTAAACACACAAACAACATAAGCAGTGGCGGTTCCAAGAACTCTTGGTGGGGGGGGTGC
The DNA here is from genome assembly GCA_018105865.1 of Metaphire vulgaris. NCBI lineage: Eukaryota > Metazoa > Annelida > Clitellata > Crassiclitellata > Megascolecidae > Metaphire > Metaphire vulgaris. Next base: position 11,186,305 of record CM030863.1, read on the forward strand.
AATGAATTTCTAGGCAGATCCTGCCAATTGTCAAAGGAATTATACGTAAACGGTTTAGAAGAAATCTTATTGAGGATTACATACGACAATTCATGCTTCAACTGAACTGTAGTAAGTGAAGTTAGTCAATAAGTATATAATATTAGACTAAAGTGCCAACAAGAAATAAATTCCAAACAAATTCTCAGAAATTCACCAACGCCACACTTGCATTTTTGGTGGGCCGGTGGGAGGGGGGATCATCCCCAGTCATCTCGAACGTGGAACCGCCCCTAAATATAAGATCATCAAAACTGCCTTCAGTTGTGATACAGTCCAATAGATAAACCATTATATACATCATAGATACCACTGGTCAGGTAAAACGCCCTTCTAGTAAGTCTCCAGGTTAGCGGGGTAACATAATGCTACCAAAAATCTTGAAAATGCTTGTATGGCAGATGTAAAGGAAGCTAAACTAGTTCATGTCCAATTTTCACCTGCATTACTCTAATAAAACTATCAAACTCTGGAAAAATTAGGCGGAAATTATCATTTCGGTCGGACAAATGTTCCAAATTGTCATAATTTACTTCTTTAATCGGGTTAAAATTTTCCCATGAATCCCATGTGAATAAGAAAATGATCTTTAACCCCTTAACTGGGCAACTATTTGTAACTCAATGTAAAATGGACGAGCGTTGCTCGGGCACCCAGTTAAGGGGTTAAAAATGTGCCTGGAACGAACAATTCAATTGGTCAGTAACTGTCCTGTCCCGCCATCTCTCGAGACCCTCCTCCGCCCAGACTGTTGTATATCTGAATGAAAGACCCGTCCCCGTGGTCGCGCTTTTTGTGCCGCGCCAGCTGCATCGCCCACTTGAAGCTCTCGCCGCAGATGTTGCACCGTTCCGTCTTGAGCGCCAGGTGCGTGCCGCGTATGTGATTGCGCAGCGTCTTGGCGTTGCTCAGGCCCGCGCCGCAGATGTGGCACGCGAGCTGCTCGCCGTTCTGCGTCGACTGCTGCATAATTGAATCGCAAAGACCTCGGATCACCGTTGCGTACCCGGAACCCTGGTCAAGCAACAGCAAGCGGTCCAACAAACAATGCGTACGACAAAGCCAGTACCACAACCAACCACAGCGTGCCATGCAACCATACAGTAAAACCGATACAAGCAAACCAGTGGCGGTTCCACGTGGGGGATGAGTGGGGATGCATCCCCCCACCAGACTTACTTTTTTTGCTTGTGAAACCTATTTTTGGGTAAAAGTCTACTAAGACTATGGGGAAAAAAACTCCGGATGACCATATTTGCTTATCAACCTATTTTTTGGGATAAAAGTGTAGTAAAACTAGGGATACAATTCCCCTTTGTCGACCTTTTTCGGTCAAATTTATTGATTTTTCCCCTTCTATTTTCACCGCACCCCCCCACCAACTTCCAATGAATTCATTCATTCCCTCTCACCAAGAAACCATGGAACCGCCACCGAAGCAAACCATGTCAGACACCAGAAACAGAACTATTTATACACGAGAGGAACCAAGATCATGCAACGTCGTACTAAATTACTCAGAGTTAGTCGACTCAACGAAACAGCACCACTGTCACAATTACGAGACAACGTCCGTACATTACGCCGCAACTTAATAACTACACCAACGTCAGCTCATTAGGCCGCCACTTAACTAGGACAATGTCAGAAGCCGGGGTGATGGCATTTCTTGTGCCGGTAGAGCTGCATGTACCACTTAAAGCTCTGGTCACACTGGTTGCAGGCGTAGAGCTTCGCGTCGATGTGGCTGCCCTTAATGTGAGCGACTAGCGACGTCTTACTGCCGAGCCTCGTGTTGCATATGTGGCAGAAAAACTGGGTCTGGGCGACCGAATCCTGGACCATTTCTCGGCAGAGGTCATTCAAAAACTGGCGCTGGTCAGCCTAAAGCGCACAACCAAAACAAACCAGAGTTAATCAAGCAAATTTTTCGCTCCAAAATTTTCAAAAGCCTACGGTCCAAAACCCGAACCCCCGTCACGCCCAAAGCTAAGTGTCTGAAGTAAAAACCTCACAGCAGCCATAGCTCTTGGCAATTTCCTCAATACATAAATGTTTTTATTACTTAAAACACGTTTTTTTTAAACCCCAAAAATAGTGTATGCCCCACAGGTCACAAGTCTTATCCAAACAAATGCCAGGTATTGGTATAACTGTTTTTGGGACTGGACTTTCACTGCCATTGGAAACACCGATCTGACTACTGCCAAGAGAATAGACCAATATGCACTAAAGTACAAGCAGCCTAATGAGCCTCAAAATTGTATACCAAGAACATTGCACGTCGTAAACTGCATAACATTAGAGTAGCATTCTATGAGAACATAATAACACTAACTCCTTGACACGTTGCAAAGAATTCGAAAATTCTTTTTAAAAATCACTTGCTCCATGGTCATAACATCCCAGACATGATGACCCTTTGTATAAAATGACCCTGCTTGACTGACCTCACCTTTTGGCTACCGCTACTAATGCACCACATAGGACTGACAAACAATTCTAAACAACAAGTTCTATATTTACTATAGGACTCATCCATATAGTACGTATGCAAAAAAGGCATATTTTCAACTCCCCTCCCCGTTGCACACATCGTACAGATGCAACACCTCCAAAATCCAACCCCTCCCCCTCAGATCATACGTACTATATGGGTGGACCCATACAAAAGCACAAACACACATACTAATACAAACAAACATGCATGCACTAACACATACATACAAGTACACACTAACATCTGTGCAAATCATGTTGATAATTAGAATTATGAAATTAATGCTACTTTATGACTGCAACGTTAAAAAAATGCTTTTGTAATAATGCTTTCAATGTCATTGCAAACTCATCATATTGAGGCAATGAGGGATAATAATACATCACAAATAGTCACTTGAAATTATCCTCACCGGTGATTGCAGCTCCACAGAAGTCGACATCGGTGCCGTATTTCTTGAAGTTTTACTAGCAGGAGTCTTGTTACCCAGTACTTTTCGGCCGTAAATAGGTCCCATCCGTCTCGTCTTGCTCGGCCACGTTGGATATGGCTGTTGCGCCGATGTTTCGCCGGGAGAAGCAAAATTTGCGCCCGGCCTAAATGCTCGAAAACCAGACGATCGCGACTTCGTACAAACACTGTCCTGAAAACCAACGGCATCGGCAAACGCTGATTCGTCGAGTCCGAGTTCTTCCTTCACCGCGACACAGTCTTCCGTTCCGTTATCGAATTCTTTCGCGACGAAATGGTCCGAACCGACGGCAAACGACCTCGGTCTCTTCAACCGGGGAGCGGGGTTTCGTCCGTAGCCGACATCGTCCGCCATCTTACCGTCGTACAGATACCCGCCCGGGTGGACGACTCTGTTGGCCGCATCCTCATATCCCGTCATGTCCTGTTCAAGACCGTCGTTTCTTTCCTGTTTCACTCCGTATTCTTCCAAGTCGATCACTCCGCCGTACGACTCGCTGCCGTTGCGGCATCCCTCTGCATCTACGATCGATCCGTTTCCGGGTTCTCGATAACCGAGTTCTTCGTTTTCCTCTAAGTCCCCGTCGACGCCGTAAACCTGCGGAACGATGTCGCCGTCTGCCGTGACCGTTTCGTTGATGCAGATCAGAGCGACTTCGCTGTTGTTGATCGTGATGCCGATCATCGCCTCAACTCGAAATTCCGAAAGCGGCGGAAGACCATTCTTACAGAGGAGAGGGATTGCATCGGAAAGAAGTTTCTTCAAATGAAGTTTGTCAGCTTTTACCATCATTTCCATTTTTGTCTTTGGCTGAGAATGAAACATAAAAAATAATAACATTAATAAGCATAGTATTTATTGCTTGGAAATCAGGCATCTCATCTAATTAGCAGAGTACTGAACCCAAGAAAATATTTTCTCCCTTATTACACAGAAATGCAAAAAAACTCCACTCCATGATAAAAGGATATGAATCTTAACAGTGACATCCTATTAAAGTCTTCATTGGAAGATAAATTTGGAAATGTGCGCCATCATTGAGTCGAGGATTAGTCATCATAGCCCATGGTTTGCAGTAAATAGTGGAGTTTCTCAAATCAATTAGCTGTTGGCCAAGAATCAAGTGTTACGTGTCAAAGCTGTGAGAATCAACATCGGCCTACAGTTGTTATATTCGCTAGACATCGATTAAGCTTTAGGCGACATGCTGCATTCATTTCGCAAAAATTTGTGACAATCACGATAGTCACAGCAATGAAGATTGGCACCAATCATCACAGTCGCTGCAGTGTCAACGAGGTCGTCCAAGGCAGAGTGCACGTTAAAACAAGAAAATGATCTTAATACAACTATAGACCATATCGCGATTCAAATTTTACCTTAAAACTACAGTGGAAAATAAAAGTTTAAATTTATTGGCAAATCTTAAACTTCAGAAAGTGTATTTTAATTTTAAAAAATTGCTGAAATTCAGAATCATCGTCAAAAATCAACACTTAAACACACGCCATGATGCAAATTATATAGCGCCATATTTTACATAATCCAGCAATGAGTGTGCTTTTAAATAAATTATAAAGACGATTGGCGAAAACCTTTGTTAGGCCACTAGGCTCGAGTCTCCCAATTCTTGAGAGATTATACTAGGCTAGGAAAGGGGAAAGTATAGGGGTTGGGCTTCAACATTTTTAGTCCAAGTTTGCAACTTTGCACATATTATATGCTCAAGGCTCTTGGCACATTTATTTAAACACACAGATAATATAATTTTAATGACTTGTTAATTAAAGGATTTGATGTATGAAATTGCTCTTCATTCAGTTCAAAATAAAACAAAAGAATGTGTCCGATAGTCGCAACGGACGGCATAGCCTACAAAACAGGCAAATGTTCTGATTTTGTAAAAGGTGAGTATATTTATATAAACTCCTGATATAATCAAGAACCTTATCAGCAAACCGATGAATATTATAGAGCAACTATATTCTAGGCACTCTATATTTTCTCAATTGAAATACACAGCGCCAAATAAGTTAGACGGCCATTGTTTTGCTCGGATCCTGCTTAGTTTATTTGCAGATTTTCTCGATTTGTTTTCCGATGTGATCGCAAATTTCTCGATCCGATGATAGGTGGAAACGACTGATCCGACGATAGAAACACAGACTTTAGACTGTGGAAGGTCAGACTGCAATAATTAATCACGATCTCTTACCGTTTCACTGTTATGTAGGGCAGCCCCCAGAGAGAGTATACAATAATTTATCCAGTACTTATATAGCGCCTCTTTTATCTCTGTTCAGAGGCGCTCCGGGTCTTAGAGTCTCTGTAATGAAACGTTGAAACGTTGAAACGTTGAAACGTTGTTTTTTTATTGTGAACTTTCAGAAGTGTTGTTAACATTTAAGTGAATTAAGAAGTGAAATTTCTTATTAAAGTCTTGTCGATGTTGCTCGCTTTTCAGTAGAAATTTTTAGCACAAGTCGATTTCTTTATCAGGTAAACTCCTGATTGACTCGAGCTTTTATGAATTCTTTGTTTTGTTTCATCTTTCTAGACACCCGTGCTAGTTTTGTTCACCAATTTGTATCCCGCCGCCCTCCAGCAGCTGTCGGCATGAGTGCATCCATGAATGTGACTCCGATGGATATATACGACGACACAACACCGTCGACGGCGCGAATGATGTACAATTCCGATAAGCACCCTCGTCACACCCTCGAGTCGATTAACGTTCTGCGTAAGCATCGCGAGCTGTGCGACGTTGTGCTGAACGTCGGGCAGCGCAAGATCTTCGGACATCGCGTCATTCTGTCTGCGTGCAGCCCGTATTTCCACGCCATGTTCACCGGTGAGTTGGCCGAGAGTCGGCAGACGGAGGTGACGATACGAGACGTGGACGAGAACGCGATGGAACTGTTGCTCGACTTCTGTTACACGTCGTCGATCGTCGTCGAAGAGGGCAACGTGCAGACGCTCCTGCCTGCCGCCTGTCTGCTCCAGCTGGCCGAAATCCAGGACGTCTGCTGCGATTTCCTGCAGAAGCAGCTCGACCCGTCGAATTGTCTCGGGATCCGCGCTTTTGCGGACACGCACGCGTGTCGAGACTTGTTGCGCAAGGCTGACAAATACACGCAGCAGCACTTCACAGCCGTACGAATCCACAAGTGTTTTATCACTGTATTATTATTATTATTATTGTTATTATTATTTTTATTTTTATTATTATTATTATTGTTATTATTATTGCTATTATTATTTTTATTATTATTGTTGTTATTATTATTGTTATTATTATTATTATTGTTATTATTGTTATTATTATTGTTGTTGTTATTATTATTATTATTATTATTATTATTATTATTATTATTATTATTATTATTATTGTTATTATTATTATTATTATTGTAGTAACAATGGCATGTGATCTGACCTGACTTGAAACATGCTCTGTGTGAATGAAAATCAGTGTGGTTTGTTGTTTAGGTGATGGAAAGTGAGGAGTTTTTGCTGTTGCCAGTGAGCCAGCTCGTCGACATCATCTCAAGCGAGGAACTGAACGTCCAGACAGAGGAGCTCGTCTTCAGTGCTATCATGGCGTGGGTTCGATACAACGTCAACGAAAGGCGCCAACACCTGGCTACAGTATACTACCTTTTCCTTACTTCAGAGATGTAGTTTTGAGGTTTTCTGTTTAGATTTTATATATATATATATATATATATATATATATATATATATATATATCATATTAAAATCCTTATCTGTATGTCTCTCTGTCTGTTACCTTCAAGCGTTCTGATTGGTTGACTATTGGTAGACGGTTTAGTCTACGTCGCGATCGTTGGTGGACGATGTTCAAGACGACGTTGCTATTGGTAACAATTGTTCGTAGAATCGTAGTTTAACACGGTTTAGTCGAGTCATTGCAGCGTCAGAAGGCTGGGCGTGCGGCGACATTGCTATTGGTAACAATTGTTCGCAGCCTGAGGTAGTTGCGCAATTTTTACGTACATTTTAACGCATACAAAAATACGTGTACAGCGTCACAAATGGCCACAGTTGCGTGATTTTAACGCATATAGGCCTAATTATTACGAGGCGCAGAGCTTGGTTAGGTGGCGATCATTGAAATGTTGTTCAGCATGAATTCAATGATTGGGTATTAGGTATAGGTATTGGATTAGTATTATCCTGCACTGCGGCGAAGCGGTAGAGCGCAGCATCTTTCTATATAATATTAAGATCCTTGCTCTGTATGTCTCTCTGTTACCTTCAAGCGTTCTGATTGGTTGACTATTGGTAGACGGTTTAGTCCTTACGTCGCGATGCGTTGGTGGGCGATGTTCAAGACGACGTTGCTATTGGTAACCAAACGGTTTAGTCAAGAAGCGTTTGTGGCGCACGTTCAGTTGTTCATTGCAGCGTCATAATGTGTCGCGATGCGTTGGTGGGCGAGATTGAGGAAGTTGCGCAATTTTAACGCACAAAAATACGTGTACAGCGTCACAAATGGTCACAGTTGCGTGATTTTAACGCATATAGGCCTAATTATTACGTGGCACAGAGGTGGCGTATGCACAGTACATCATTGAAATGTTGTTCAGCATGAATTCAATGATTGGGTATTAGGTATAGGTATTAGATTAGTATTATCCTGCACTGCGAGCGAAGCGAGCGCGAGCGAAGCGAGCATCTTTCTAGTATATATATATTGCATTCTAAGCTGTTACTTCTCATCTCTTGTGCCAAGATTTGTTGTAGGATAAGGGCCCATCCATATAGTACGTATGCACTGAGGGGTAGGGGGGTTGGATTTAGGAGATTCTGTATATGTACGGTGTGCAAACGGAGGGTTGAAAATATGCCTTTTTTGCGTATGTACTATATGGATGAGCCCTAACAGAATCTTTTCTATTTAAAATTAGATATTAGATGTTTAGAAAGTTCTTTTGGATAGCAGATAATTATTTACAATCTTCTCTTATTGTTGAGGTGAAAGTTAGAAAGTTATAGACATATCCTACAGTATTTTAACGCTTTAACCCCTTTTACTACTGCAGCAATTTATATAGTCTATACCTTTGAAGCCGAAGTAACGGCCTTACAGTACCAGAGGGTTAAGGTTGTTGTGAACAATTTCAGATTTACGGTACTTGAAACATTAACAGCAATAGAGAACTACCGTACTACCGATTGTCTGTTTTATTTTGGATCTTAGGTTCTACAGCACGTGCGCCTGCCGCTGATGACGCCGAAATTTCTCGTCGGGACCGTCGGCTCTGACCTGCTCATCAAAAGCGACGACGTCTGTCGCGACCTCGTCGACGAAGCCAAAAACTACCTGTTGCTGCCACAGGAGAGGCCTCTGATGCAGGGTCCAAGGACAAGGCCGAGAAAGCCGATTCGCTGCGGAGAGGTCCTGTTTGCCGGTATGCGTCAGTGGTGTATGCACGTTGTCTGGAAAATGGGAACCCTTTGATTATTAATTATGAAAACCAATGTCAATTATGTAGAAAAATTGTATTCCAGATTGCAGTTAAAATCTAATATGAAATTGTGTTGAATGTGATCTTCATTTGAAAACATTTTGTTTTTGTCAACACACTCGATGACGTAGAAACGATGTCAGCCAATAAATGGACAGAAAACTGTTACAGACTGCTGAAACAATTTAATGGATTCTATTGAAATTTTGCGCTAATGACACAGATATATGTCTCTTTATGTGTTTAAAATTTTGTCCAGATCGGTGCAGATTCGAGGTAGTTAATGCGATATGTTTAGGGGTTCTAGCATTCTGGACACAGTGTGCTTTGCCTGCAGTGCTGGCTGCATAGTGTATCTGATATGCATATGCACTGATATTTGCATAAAGTAATGCTATTCATTGCATGTGTCGGCTGTTGGTATAAGTTGTGATGTGGCAAAAGTGATGGTGATAGCTGGACAGGGTTTTGAGTTTAGTCAAACCTGGTTATTGTCATGTCGGACCCATCTCTTTGCCCTGGATTATCTGTCACAGACTGTCCATAGGTTGTCTGGCTGATGTCCTGGATTTGACCTGGATCTTTTGGGATTGTGTTTTGGTGTGCGATCGGTTGATGCTTCTGTGCATTGTGAAGTGGCGCTATAGAAGTTGACAATTAGATTAGACAAAATATGATGTGTATGATATATTGGGTAGAGTTGACATTAACAGAATGTATTGTATTAGCAGTAGATATACATTACAGATGGTGCCGTTAAGTTAAGATTACATTCCCTCAGGTTTCCACATGTCTTGAACCAGTCGATGCATATGGTTAGGTCATTTTCAAAGGAAAGGTCCAATCACTGTTAACACAGGAGGTTTCTGGTGTTTCGCGCAAGGGTTGACACTTGACAATAATAGTAATTTCCTTTTCAGTTGGTGGTTGGTGCAGCGGTGATGCAATATCGAGTGTCGAAAGATACGACCCTCAGTCAAATGAATGGCGTATGGTGTCGCCGATGAGTAAGAGGCGGTGCGGAGTCGGTGTTGCTGTACTCAATGACCTGCTCTATGCGGTTGGTGGCCACGATGGACAGTCTTACCTGAACAGCATCGAGAGGTCGGTGTTGTCCTTCGTTTGTCGGAGAAGTTGCTTAGTAAACGATTGACTAGTTTGAATCGTGATTCATTGGTTATTGAAATATGACTATGTTCGCAAGTTATGAGGTCGAATTTCGTCGTAATTTTATTGGCTATATGTAATTTTGTGCTGGTTCAAAACCAGGCACTGTTATACTCTAATTAAGTAGTGTTTTGTGTGAAAATAGTGATTCAAAGCCAAATTATAGTTAGTTTCAAAAATAGATTTGCATTTTCCAGTGGGGGGGAAGTGCCCCCTCTTGTCCTCCAATATATGGGCACCCATGGTGCTACTGCATTATGTTGAAATTTTGTGAATTTAGATACGACCCTCAAACAAACCAGTGGAGCAGCGATGTTGCACCCACCAGTTCCTGTCGTACCAGTGTCGGTGTTGCAGTATTGGACGGATATCTTTATGCAGTCGGAGGACAGGATGGTGTTTCCTGTCTGAACTATGTTGAAAGGTAAACAGTCTTTGATATTCATGACCTGGCCATTTATTATATCTATGGAGTATATATCTATGGAGTACCTATATTTATTATATCTATGGAGCAATGTTGCTTTATTGTCTTTGTTTGTTGCCAAAGTTTTGCCTTTGTTGCGCTGTTATTTGAGTTTCATGACCATTTTAAAAGAAGCATTTATTGATGAGTAGTAAAAAAATTCATGAATTATAAAATAGGAAATAAAAACAACAATAAAATATAAAGTTTTTATTGAAATGCAATGGGAAAGTTAGGAAAAGGTAATGTTATGCAATGGGACATTTATATAACGCCTCTTCTGAAAAAATCACACCAATTGCTGCAAATTTATGAAAAGATGAGTCGAGTTTCAAGTCGTTTCGAAATGGGCGCCAAAGTAGAAAATAACCTGTTCTCGTTTTAAATGCCTTCGAGTTTGTCACCACGTCGAAACTTTTGATTGGTCGGTTTGCACTTGTTCTTGTTCTCCACTCAGGTACGACCCGCAGACGAACCGTTGGAACAAAGTGGCGTCGATGAGCACCCGTCGCCTTGGCGTCGGGGTCGCCGTGCTCAACGGGCACCTTTACGCGGTCGGTGGTAGCGACGGCACCTCGCCCCTCAATACAGGTAAGAAGGACACTTATTGACAGCATAAGTCATTTACAAATTGTAAGGGTGGAGCAAGTCACACAGGTGAACAGCTTGCCCAAGGTCACTATCCACCCCTCCACCTGGTTGCACGTCAAGAACCCTGCCACTAGTACACCTTGATAGGTTACTTCTTCTTTTTGTTTCACTGATAATGGCTGTTTGTTATGGTGTCTTGATTCCTTGAGAGTTTGAATAGTTTCTTGAAATCTGTGAGAGTTAAGGAACACTGTTTTGAATGTAAGTAACGATTATAAGCTACTAAATACTGCCACATGAATGTAATGTAATGTAATTACAATGGTAATAAGATAAGAATGATTGATTGATTGATTGAGTGAGTGAGAGTGAGTGAGTGAGTGAGTGAGTGAGTGAGTGAGTGATTCATTGATTGATTCATTGATTGATTCATTGATTGATTGATTCATTCATTGAAAAAATAAAGTTGATAAGAATTTTACCAACAAAATATGAAATGTTTATGTTTTTCTTAGTTCAATAGAGCATGTACTGTATTCGATGCTTTTTGTCATTTGGTTCATGCTCGTGTTGCATTTTGCACCTAGTGGAACGTTACGACCCTCGGATGAACCGCTGGATGTCGGTGGCTCCAATGGGTACGAGGCGGAAACACCTGGGTGTCGCCGTTTACATGAACATGATCTACGCCGTCGGTGGCCGTGACGACGCGACCGAGCTTAGCAGTGCCGAGCGGTATCACCCGGCAACGAATACATGGCAACCGGTCATAGCGATGACGTCTCGGAGGAGCGGAGTGAGTCAATTGAGTCATTTTGGTGGGACGAGAAGTTAGCAGAGTGGTAACAACTCTGGATGATGGAGCAGAAGGTCGCGGGTTCGATTCTCGCAGGAGTCCTAAGGTTGACTCAGCCTTACTCGCTAGAGGGCAGTGGTAAACTGAGGAGCAGAGTTAATCTGCAAGGTAAAACGTGGGTCTGGGGAAAGTAATGGCAACCTACCCCAGATTAATGGCTTATACCACCTATTAAGTCACTGATTGTCTAGGCCGGAGATAAGTGCCAGAACCCAACTCTTGGACTCGAGTACAGGACCTACCTTTACCTTTTACCTAGAATTCCTCTGAGTGGTTTACTTTCTCCAGATTTTTCCCAGGACTGTTATGTTCTTGCTAAGGTCGTCGGTTTTTTTCCCAGGTTGGTTTGGCGGTCGTCAACGGCCAGCTGATGGCCATCGGAGGCTTCGATGGGACGACCTACCTGAAGACGGTCGAGGTCTACGACCTGGAGCAGAACTGCTGGAAGCTGTATGGCGGAATGAACTACCGGCGCCTCGGAGGCGGAGTGGGCGTGGTAAAGATGTCACAGCAGGAACCGAATCTTTGGTGAAGCTCGTCGCCCAACAGTATTAACAGTATGCACACAAAGTATTGCTTCACCAAAGTATCCAGGCAGTACTACATAGTCCCGTTTCCACTTGGTCGTACACGGACGAGAATACTTGTGTATCTGTATCCATGGGTATGGGATATGGGCGGGGAAACTTACGGGATATTGATTTTTATCCAGTGTCTTGAATGAATTGGCATATATATTATATATATATATATATATATATATATATATATATATACAGGGCCGGCCTTAAGCCTGGGCAAACCGGGCCTTTGCCCACGGTCCCGCTCCTCTAGAGGCCCCGCGCAGTCTCGGAAAGGCCCCGCTGCGATTGTCGATGACCTTTTTTTTGCTTGTCGGAATTTTCCGAAGTTGGGAATCGCTGACTCTAACCCTATCTTGCCCAGGGCCTCACAAAATGTAAGGCCAGCTCTGTGTATGTATGTGTATATATATATATATATATATACATACATACATATTGTGTTATGTCTTATAAGCAGTTATGGGTTTTAATGCTGCAATCAGTTGGCTTTGATCTCCCTGTCACTTTGAAGAATTTTTCATTTCACTCGGGGGGGGTTAGAATTCGACGGCGTATATTGACTTTTGAGCACTTCATTTCGCGACAGACGGAACCTGGTTGCGGTGCTTTTGTTTTAAGGTTAGACGAAATTTCTGGCGGTTTGCCCCAACATTAATTGCTAATTAATTAGTTAATTAATTGGTAATTATTAGAGTCAGATTTGATTTTATTCAGAACAGCTTTCAAGCTAATAGAACTTAATGCTCTTAAATCAGTCTGAATTTTAATTTATGTAGCACAAGTGTACAAGGATATAGCATTTCAAAGAGTATGTTGCAGTGGCATGTACATTTATTAACATTATATATATATATATATATATATATATATATATATATATATATATATATATATATATATATATATATATATATATATATATATATATATAAGCCAAGAAAGTATTAACCTTGTAATGTAAACTTTTATGTTGTAAATCTTTAATGATGTTCTGTTTAATCAGCGAATGTTATTGGTCAGATACCAGAAAATTTAATTTTTATGCTCAATTTTTGAAAAAAAAGTGGTTTCAATGCAAGTTTGAAGTGACTGGTGCTTAGCTGGTAAAGACATTTTGTAGTCTCTTAATGTCGGAATGTATGTGTTACACGCCATTCATTACTTTACTTTACGATGGCCGCATCTTGCTAAAACTGGTTGTGCGGTCGAAGTTTTGGGTTTCAGGCACGAGCAGTGTCAAACTCGTGTATTGCCATATTCAAGGTACTGTCATAATTGTATAATATTAGGGGTAAATGAAATTTGCATTGCTAATGATTCCTTGTTTGTCTCATGTGAATTTTGGGGGCTTTGACTGCAATTTTTGTGTGACGCATGGAAATCATTGAACATCGTGATTTCAAGAGGTTTTATTGTGGTTTTTTGTGAATTTTCCAAACAAGGCTAGTAAATTGAGAACATGTATTGCAATAGCATATCGGTGTTTATACTTTATATGCACTATTATGATTTTGTAGTCGCATATTTCACTTGCTTGCGTTGACGCGGTTTGTTTTTTTTTTTTTTTTGGGGGTCCTCGAACCCATTCATCTTCAGAGTAGATTTTATTTTCGTCTTAAATCTTGGACACATTTTAGTTGGTTTCGAGACATTTGCCGAAAACTCTCTATGCATAATACTGATAGCATTGAGAAATTTGTAAATATTGAATTTAAAATCACGCTAAACATACACAAGTAACAACCAACGGTGGCGTAGCCAGTGTTGTTGATTTGGGGGGGGGTGCTCGTCAACATTTTCAAGTAAAAATAAAGACTGCAAGAAAAGAATGTCATCAAGGAGTTCTTGGAGCATTGATTCTCTTCTGATAGTCCTAGCCTCACCCCTCCCCCAGTGGCGGCTCCACAGGGGAGTCCGGGGGCCCGTGCCCCCTCCCTATTGAATGCCTGGCCCCTCCAGTGGCCCCCTGTTGGGACCCTATACCTAATGCTACATACATAACAACAAATGGTTGCCCCCCCGCATGATTAGAAGTTGCCACCCTAACGGCCCCCCACTTGCCAAATCCTGGAGCCGCCACTGCCTCCCCCACCCCGCAATAAATTTTCTCAGCTGTTTTGTGCAAATCCCATGACTGTTCCCATCCAGAATAGGGGAGCACTGCCCCAGTGTTTTATCCAGGCCTGTTATGGGAGATTTCCCCACCTCAAAATCCCCCCTCCCCTCAAAAAACCCCCAACAAATGTTTGCATTGAGCTGTGTCTCTTGTCTCTTCCCCTCCAGCCAAATCAATTTGCCCCCCACCCCACCCGAAGCCTGGGGTCTGGATGAAATACTGTCTGCCCCTTCGTAAATACCGGTAGTCTACTCTTCGATGAAGACCAAAGGTTTGCTTGTCATGACAAATTGATGCCCGGTACAAACTGAACCTGCTTTGGTATTTTCTGTGATTTTCTTGTAGTTTGGACATTAATTTCAACTTTCTGGAATTGGTTGTAATTTGTAAGTGCGTAATTGCATTTTGTTCCTGCTACAGACGGTAATCTTACGGTCCTTGTGCTCGACTATTGGTTTGCACTGATAATTTCAGTGCAGGTACAGTGGAACCCCTGTTAAAACATTCTGGGGTATATAGGATGGAACTGTCTACTTTCTTTTAGGAATTCTTTTAGGCTTGAAACTTGGCGGTTGCCTATTTCCAGTTTAATTTTTATATGAAATTGCACATTTTTCTGTGATCTAGAAATAATAAAGTGGTGCTGTGCTGTGGCGGTTCTAAGAACTCTTGGTGGGGGGTCCAATAAATTTCTAGGAAGTTGGTGGGGGATGCAATGAATTTCTACGAAGATCCCGCCAATTGTCAAAGGAATTATATGTAAACGTTTTAGAAGAAATCTGTAGATTTGATTTATAAAATATAATGTTCGGAATTGACAATGTATAAAAGCCAATTTAGTCTGGTTGTACAAAGTCCTAGTGCAAAATCGAGTTTTCTTTTGCTGGAAGCGAATTTGTCGACGACATTGCCTATGGATATGTCCATATCTTTGTGGATATACATCAAGGTCCATCCGTTTAGACGATCATCTTCCATTGAAGATGCATTTCTGGTGGATGGGGGGGGGGTGCATCCCCAACGTGGAAACTGCCTCTGGTGATGTGGAATTTAGAACATTAAAACAATGCTCACCTGTGATTTTGTTAGACCCATGGTTGTAGCTTCACGTCTCTATTTAACTTAAACCAAAGGCTTCACTTGGTTTCATACGACAAAGCAGAGAGATGGTGGGATAAATTTGACTGACTACTAATCATTGGCATAGCCACGGGGGGGTCCGCCCCTCCTTATTCTGGCTGGGACGGCGGTCGTGCGATTTGCGCAAACCCGTTGAAAAATTGAGGGGTGGGGTGGTAGGTAGCATGATTGAAGAGAAAATGTGTAAGGAACTCCTCAATGACACTATTTGCTTGGAAATTTTTACATACAAATGTCGATGTACCCCCCCCACCCCACCCCAATTCCGGAACCTTGGCTACGCCATTGCTAATGATTGTGCTAACTACTGAACCTGTCGCCTAAGTTTGGTTCAAGCGCTTGACCTTTGTATGACCTTTTTGATTTCTTGCTGCTTGATTATACAGTAATAGGTACTTGGAAAGTTTCCGTGGATTTTGGTTGTCATAGGCTGCTGCTGTTTCCTTGGTTACCGTTTTCCTGGACAATTATTGTGTCGCAACGGCTAAATCATTTTCAGCAGAGGTGATTGTCAGCTTTGTCAGCTGGCGCTAGATAAATTTCCATTGATTGCGTTGACTTCATCTGTTTTTATGTAAATAATATCTTCGTTTTATTGTCTCACAACTTAGCCTTTATTTATTACGCTCAGTGGCGGCTCCACCGGGGCGGCCAGGGGGGCCCGTGCCCCCTCTATTGAGTGCCTGCCCCCCCAGTTGGGACCTATACTTAATGCTACATACATTAAACAACAAATGGTTGGCCCCCATGATTAGAAGTTGCCACCCCAACGGCCCCCCACTTGCCAAATCCTAGAGCCGCCACTGATTACGCTATGTTCCCAATTCAGTGGAGGCTTCAGAGGTGAGCTTAGAGACAGTGGCGTGCACAGATGGGGGGGGGGGCGGTGGGGCGATGGCCTCGGGCGCCGACCAGATGGGCAGGGGCGTAGCCAGGAATTTGATTTGGGGGGTATAAAGCTTTAGAAAACGTTGAAAATCTTTAAAATCACATGAAGACCTTTAAGGTAGCCTGATTTGGGGTGGGGGTGGTATATACACCGATATACCCCCTCGTCGCTACGCACCTGCAGATGGGGACGCCAAAATTGACTTTTCGTCATCTGGCGGGTGGGTTTTTGCCCCATTTAACCCCTTAACTGGTTATTTAACTGTAACTCAATGTAAAATGGACGGATATATCCGGGGTCCCCAGTTAAGGGGTTAAGAATTTCTGACACCATTACGAACACACGCAGAGCTATAGGTATAAGATTTTGCTTCTCGAGTTCTTTTAGTACTGGAATGTCTTGGGGTGGGGTGGGGGGGGGGTGTGTGTGTAGGATGCTTTGAACAGAATCACTATGTGGCGTACATGCAGTGGCGGCTACGGGATTTAGCAATTTATTTGTAGAAATTTTAATTTGCATATTTCTATTTTAGCATGAAAGCCAGCCGTTTAGAATATTTTATTTTTAGCTTGTAGGTGGTGTGTAAATTTGTTGTCCCTAATAAGATTAAATAGGGGTTCGCTAAAAGTCTGACAGTTGCTGACAAGGAGAGGGAGTTAAAATTTGCCTAAAATTGTTGGCATGATTAATGGACGGACCCAGACAGACAGCCAGACGAACAGACAGACAGATGGACAGACAAGTAGGCAAACACTGCATCACACAAATCATAGTTAGTGAGTGTTTGAGCAGTGGCGGTTCTAGGATTTGGCAAGTGGGGGGGGGCGTTGGGGTGGCAGCTTCTAATCATGGGGTGGCCAACCATTTGTTTTGTTGTTTAATGTATGTAGCATTAAGTATAGGGGCCACTGGGGGGCAGGCACTCAATAGGGGGCACGGGCTACCCTGCCCCCCCGGTGGAGCCGCCACTGTGTTTGAGAGAAACGTTACGTACAGCTTACGAGCAAAAAATATCGGTACGGAGACACCTCTCAACAAAATTTATTATGACTCGTGACATAACTCGGAGCCACGTGACATGAAATAAAGCAACCGGTGATCAGAAGCAGCAATGAAGCTAACAGACCCGAATCTTGGCTAGGCTTCCGGACTAACCTTGGCTATATACGATCGTTTCAAAACAACAGCTTCAAGATCATAAATATATGACATTTAATGTTTGTCTGGCGATCACGTTTGATATCTAGTTTCCTGAGGGGCCTTCTGTTAGCGGAAGAAATGTGTCAAGAACAGTAATTATTGGGGGCTTCTCAGAAATCGGGGCCAGTCTTCCTGTTTTTCGTATCGCTGGGTTATAAAACTAGGTCGACCTACTTGAGAAGGGTTTTCTCCGTTTCTTCAAATAGATTTCTACTGGAAAACGCTTAAATTTGAATATCTTTGGTCGTAAATCTCGCGGAAATCGTTAACAAGGCGTGATGAAATCTGTTGCTTAATTTCTAAACTGATAGGTTTGGGGGTCGTCCATAAATTACGTCACGCGGTTAGGGGGTCCGGGTCCGGCCATGTGTGACGACGGAGGGGGGTTCCGTAAATGTGACGTCACGCAAAAAAGGTCATGATCTTTAACGTTTAGGTCATGACCTTTGACCTTTTTGCTTGTCAGGGATTTTGGAGAGGAAAATACAATTATGACCTTTTTTGCTTGTCAGGGTTTTACGAGAGGAAAAAAATACAAGGATGGCCTTTTTGGCTTGTCAAAACTTTTCGGAAGACGAAACTGGGAGATCGGTCCGTTGTGACGTCATATTTTAGGGGGTCCGACGTTTTGTGACGTCGCATGACGTAGAGGGGGGTCAAAAAGGTGCCAAATTCGCGTGACGTAATTTATGGACGACCCCTTGTTCAAGAGCTGTTGCTATAAGGTTCAAATTCCATTCTAGTTGTTCTGGCCTTTTAATATGATGTCGACGCGTTCATACCGAGGTCATAGTCTCATAGACTTGCGTTATAGAGAGACTTCGCTACAGTCAAGCTCCGCGTTAAATACAGTAGCATTGCGTTTAACTTATTGACCGAGAGTTCTGTTTATTGCTTTCGTGCTGCATTTTTCGCTTCGGTGTTAGGCCTATGGTCCGTTTTCTGCCTAGACGAACATTTAGGCCAGCCTCGTTCGTCGGGTAACCTCTTCGGATAGCGATTTAGGCCTACAACCAGCCGAAAACTCGGTTTGTACATTTTAAACCCGAGGCAGCTAACAATCGGTGAATTCTTTGGTCTTGACAAAGAAATTTTGTGGAATTTTCGGAATGCTTGCATAAATAAATAAATAATAATAAAAATATACAAATAATAGCAGGGTTCGGAGTGGTATAGTAGGGTATGTCCGGACTCCTGTTCGTGTCATGTAGAAGCTTATAGATAATTTCGGTCAGTAGTAGGCCTACTAGTACAGTAATAGAAGTCACTTAGAAGAGATAGGCTCCTATATTAATTAAGACAGGTTCGAAGCGATGGGTCTCAAGGAATACCTTCGAAATACCTCCGTTCCGGTGTTCCTAGCGGTCATGGTGTTCGCCATCGCCTCCTGGATCGACCTGAACGGGGTCTGGGTCGAAGTCCCTCTGATGGTCAACGCTCTTCCGGAAGGGTGGGCTCTCCCCTCCTACCTGGTCATCATCACCCAGATCGCCAACGTCGGCCCCTTGGCGTACACCGTCGCCAAGAAACTGGCCCCGAGGCACGTCCAGGAGTGGTGGGTCATCTACGTCATCATCGCGATCGGGTTCGTAGCCTGCCTGCTGTTGGTCTTCTTCTGGGACGAGACGAGCTACGTGGGCGGCGAGGAGCACAGCACCGCCCTGCTGGTGCTGACGCTGTTTCTGGCGCTGGTCGACTGTACATCGTCCGTCGTGTTCCTCCCGTACATGGCGCAGTACACGGCGCAGTACCTGAACGCGCTGTACGTCGGCGAGGGCCTGAGCGGACTGATACCGGGCATCATCGGGATCATCCAGGGGATCGGGAAGGACCCGACGTGCGTCAACAGCACGAAGACCGACTCGAACGGAACGGAAGTGGGATACGGAGTGTATCCGGTGTACGATCCGCCGCTGTTCAGCGTAAACGTCTTCTTCGGAATCCTCTGCGTCCTTCTAGTCATGTCCGGAACCGCTTTCACGCTGCTCCACTTCCACCCGAGGCTCAAGGCGCACAAGGTGTCCCGGATCGTTATCATCACCACCGCCGCCGCCGCCGCAGCCGCCGCCGCCGAAACCCGGACGAAGAAGAGTCGACCGCCGCCGGAGGAAACCCCGTCCGAACCCGACTCGCCCTTCTCCGCCAGCGGCGAAGACCACTCCCAAGGCACCACCACCACCGTCGACACCAAGCCGATCCCGAGGAGTCAGTCGCTCGATGGAATTTCGTCCATTTCGTCGTCGAATATCGATTCGCCTTCGCTGAGAAACGTCCACGTCGTCGTCCAGCTGATACTCATCGGCTGGCTGAACGCCCTCTCGAACGGCGTCCTGCCGTCGATCCAGTCCTATTCGTGCCTGCCCTACGGTAACCTCGCCTACAACCTCTCCGTCCGGCTGTCGATCCTGGCGAACCCGCTCGCCTGCTTCTTCGGGCTGTTCGTCAGGACTCGGTCGACCGTCGCCTTCGTCGTCCTCGTCGTCATCGGAACCGCGTTCTCGGCGTATCACATAGCGATGGCGGCGCTCAGTCCCTATCCGCCGCTGTACGACCACACGGCCGGTGTGGTGCTCGTGGTAAGCACCGGAAATGAATTGTCCTAGTCTTAGTTGAAATTTTAATTTCAAAAGAAAACAGATTAGTTTATTGTCTCTGTTATTATAAATTCTGACGCTCTCTTCTTCGAAGTCTGTCTCGCTGTTTCTCAATCTGACCGATCTCTGGAACTGACCTGATCTCTTGACGATGGATTCGGAGTACTACTGATTGGTGCATTTGAACACTGAAACTAGCGCTATAAAAGCTTGATAATAATAATAATAATAATAATAGTAGTAGTAGTAGTAGTAGTAGTAGTAGTAGTAGTAGTAGTAGTAGTAGTAGTAGTAGTAGTAGTAGTAGTAGCAGGCCCAGCCCAGTAATAATTGTTGTTGTTGCCACAAAACAGCAGCAGCAGCAGCAGCAGCAGCAGCAGCAGTACAGCAGCAGCAGCAGCAGCAGCAGCAGCAGCAGCAGCAGCAGCAGCAGCAGCAGCAGCAGCAACAATTGTTGTTGTTCTAAAGCAGCAGCAGCAGCAGCAGCAGTAGCAGTAGCAGCAGCAGTAGTAGCAGCAGTAGTAGTAGTAGTAGCAGTAGTAGTTGTAGTAGTAGTAGTAGTAGCAGACCAGTAGTAGACTAGTAGTAGTAGTAGTGGTTGTTGTTGTTGTTGCTGTAGTAGCCAACGGCAGAGCAGCAGAAGCAATAATAATAATAATAATAATAATAATAATAATAATAATAATAATAATAATAATAATAATAATAATAATAATAATAATAATAATAATAATAATAATAATAATAATAATAATAGCATGCGATCTGTTTGATTGTGATTTTTGCGCTGTTTGTAGGTTTCAACTTTCGTCCTTTTGACAGCCATTTTCTCGTACGTGAAGATGAGCATCGCCATTGTTCTGTCCCACAGGGGAGGGGCACGGGGGTTGCTGTGGTGCGGGGGCGTCACCCAGGTGGGGTCGTGCATCGGTGCCATCGTCATCTTCGTCCTCGTCAACGTCGCCAAGCTTTTCGAGAGCAAGGATCCTTGCTCGTGAAGACGATGCGATGCGATGGAATAACGACTGTCAAATAAAGTGGAAAGATGGTTGACTCTACATCGCCATATACTGGGCGATTATTTTGGGGGTGGGGGGGGGGGTGGGGTGGAGGCTGGTTTAGATTCGATGAATTCAGTGTGTCTGCTGCCATCTGGTGCGTAGAAAAGGCCTAGGCCTTAGGCCCAGTGTTTATTCTAGGCCTTCTCTGAGGGGGCGGGAATTCCCCTAGTTTTAAAATCCTCCCCATATTTTTTATAAGTTGGCTGGGGGTGGAAATCCCCCAAGTGTGGAGACTCAGACCTTGTCCCTAAACATTTCAAATCCCCCCAAATGTCAAGGTGGCTAGAATAAACACTAAGTTAGGCCTATGAGCCTCCACTGAGTCGCCTTCATCTGTCCGAATTTATGTCGATTATATGCCCTGCGATAATATGAATTAATTAGTAGGTTAATGGCTTAACATGCAGTCGTAAGAGGCAATATGGGTGTGTTCGAATCCAAGTATATTGTAAATGTGCCAGTATAGAGTCCACGATAACGTCATAGCGTCCAATCTCTTGACCTAATCATTTAATTAGCATACAGAAGATCTTGAACCTTTTCAAAACTTGAAAACTTGTTTGACTCTTATTGACTACGTTACGGTAGGCCTAATGACGTCTGTATATTTTTAACGAGACGCAATATGTACAGTGTGTGTGTGCGTGTGTGTGTGTTATTGTTTCTTAAGTAGCCTTCATTGTTATAATCTCAGTGTCAAGATCTAGAGCGGTTGGGCCGAATCCAACGCAGATATGTGGATTTCCGTTTCATATTTGGCAGGCCTGGCTTAACCTTTCAAGTGTAACAGTCTGTCGCCTGTTTTGCCAAGCTTTAACTGTGCACAAGCATAGGGTCTACTGATACCAGTAGCACTGCATGTCAGGTATACAGCTGGTCTAACAACGCTGACGTCATGGACGTCCGGAGGGGCAGTCTAAAGGGGTACAATTGCACCCCCCCCTTAAAAATTGTGAATCTATGAAGAAAGTAAAATAATTATAAAAGTAACCTATCGTACTAAGTTAAAATATGAATTTATATAAAAATGCGATGAACTTTCTCGTAGCGCTAAATATTTATAATTAGCTAGTCCAATAGATCATGACAGTCTCGAAATTTAGTAGGCAGGCCTGGCAGTACGGTACCTACGGTACTTTTTGTCTCTTTCGTCACATGACCCTGTTTTGCACCCCCAGGAAAAATTTCCGTGTACGCCCATGGTTGACGTTTAGCCTTGTGCTTGTAACAGGTTACGCCTGTGTTTCGAGAACGTTGCGTATACTAGAGGCTTATTTGCTAGAATAAAGTTCGGGTGTCCTTGTCAAGATGTCTCTAAATGAACCTTTACGCACACAGCTAGACTAGGTTTTCAAGTGTAGCTAGCAATCCATGACGATTAATAAGTCTAATCCAGTGATTCCCAATCTTTGAAATTTCCACGTTTATGGAGGGTTGGATTGGTTTGGTTTGGCCACAGAACCTATTTTATTGATTGATCTTCTATGGTCAATAACTAGTCTTAAGAAATTGTAATGTAGCCTATTAGGCCCAATGTATTGCGGTGGGTTGGGTTGGGTCGGGTCAAGTAACCCTATTGTTTTTGTGGGTAGGGTTGGGTTATTAAAAAATGGACTCACGTCCATGTCTGGACCCACGTTTTGCAGCAAACCAGTCTACTAAAGATATCCAGTAGGACGGGGGATTAACCCCTTAACTGGGGATCCCGGATATATCCGTCCATTTTACATTGAGTTACAGTTAAATACACGGTTAAGGGGTTAATATCAAGAAGTTAATAGTTTGAACCATCGCAATTTCTGCCAGTTTAATTTTTGTTCAACATCGTAGTGTGGTCATCATGCTGTAAGTAGATAATAATAATGATTAATTATGGACGGTTTAATCGTTTTCAAATATAAAAGCTCTCTACATTGTATAGGCCTATAGTCTAAAAGACATCTAAACGAAAAATATTAACGTTCGTTCAATATAAAACATTATGTATGGTGAACTAATTCGATTGACTCCATTGGGCGCCGACCTAGTTTCTTAATTTCCTTTTTTAGCGATCTTTAATTAAAAGCTTCGTGTACGCGAGTAATTTGAAGATATTTGGGTCGTGAGCGTAAAATTCGATGACCAAAATGGAAAATCTCGGGTAGTTCCTCTCTTTTTTACGAGTAGGTCGTCTTCTGAATATGGCTGGCACGGTCCTATGACAAACATATCACAGAATTAAACGATTAATTAAATTAATCCAATCAACTAATTAAACAATTAATTTAATATTCT
>CM030863.1:11214745-11222245 GCA_018105865.1 Metaphire vulgaris
TTGAGTACGTTATATGATCCGAGGTACGTTATATCCATTATATCCAATACGCTTCGCTTCACGGGACTGTATACATTGCGGTACTTTATAACCGCGTATACGCTATAACGAAGTTCTACTGTAGTTTCTAATGTGTGATAATGTTGTTGTTGTTGTGTGGTTGTCGTTGAGTGTTGACAGGGCCGGATTAAGGTCCGAGTGGGCCTGGGGCTGAGAAGTAAAAAAGGTCGTCGGTTCCATAATTTTAAAATTGCCCCTTGTGAAAAAATTTCCTCGCCCCCTTCACTGAAAATCTCTGACAAGCAAAAAAAAGGTCGTCGCTTGAAAAACGGTGGGCCTATTTTTTACGGTGAGCCTGGGGCTTCAGCCCCCGCAGCCCCCGCCTTAATATGGCCCTGAGTGTTGACTGACCCTGGCGTCTAAGTCGTTCAGCCTGTCTCTATATTCGGTCAGTTGAGTCTTGATCCTCTTGTTCTCTTCCTTGGCGTGAGTTGACTCCATGCTCTGTTTGGCGGCCCCCGTTCGAAATTCTTGGATCTAAAATCAGGTAAGTAAGTAAAGTAAGTAAGTAAGAGAACATGTAAAGATTAGAGTGGTAACTCGTCAAAAAGACTGCGCGAACACTTTAAACAGAATTAATTAATCAAAGCAATCATTTTAGAATGTAAATAAACTTTCTCGCGGAAATCTAACAGCTGGGAGCTACTATCGAATGTAATTATATAAAAAGTATTATTATTATTGTTGGTGTTGTTGTTGTTTTTAAGTAGTAGTAGTAGTAGTAGTAGTAGTAGTAGTAGTAGTAGTAGTAGTAGTAGTAGTAGTAGTAGTAGTAGTAGTAGTAGTAGTAATAGTAGTAGTAGTAGTAGTAGTAGTAGTTGTTGTTGTTGTTGTTGTTGTTGTGCATCATTGTTGTCCGTGTTCTTGACCCTGTGTTACTGATTTACCTGGACAGTTGGAGGGTGGGCGGGGTGCGGGGGATTGTGGTCATACCTTGAGGTTGTAGAAGGTCTCCATTTCTCCTCTCATGGCGTCCATCTTGTCGTCGTACATCTGCTGGATCTCCCTCAGCGCCTGTCCCATCTCGTTCTTCCAGAATTCGCGGTTCTCCAGAGTCGTGTCACGGTAGGCCAAGGCAGCCAGCTCCTTCATCTCCTGCGACGAAAAACGAAAAAAACCAAGATACATCACTAATATATGCAATAGCAGCAGCAGCAGCAGCAGCAGCAGCAGCAGCAGTAGGCCTACCGGTATAGTCTTAGGCTTAAACTTATATTAGGCCTCTAGGCTCGAGCCCACACCTTTTTAGAGGTTCCATAGAGAAGGGGGAGGTAAAGGAGTTGGGCCTCCCCATCCTCACTTTTTCATCATCATCATCATCATCATCATCATCATCAGCAGCAGCAGCAGCAGCAGTAGTAGTAGTAGTAGTAGCAGTAGTAGTAGTAGTAGCAGTAGTAGTAGTAGTAGTAGTAGTAGTCGTCGTCGTCGTCGTAGTAGTAGTAGTCGTCGTCGTCATCGTCGTCGTCGTCGTAGTAGTAGTAGTAGTAGTAGTAGTTGTTGTTGTTGTTGTTGTTTTTAAAAGTATTAGTAGCAGTGGTAATAGGAATTAGAAAAATAGTGATGCACTTTTATAACGCCTGTGTTGTACAGTATGTGAAGTTAATGCAGCTTGTACTCCAAATCCATTGCCAGAAGATCAAGTCAGTGCTGGATGAATGAGTCAGAGATGGAGAGAGGGAGACAGACACACATCGTCATTTCGAAATTCACCAGGTGCAGCGTGCAAAGGGTTAAACGGGGGCACAGGGTACCAACAACAACAACAGGCGTTGACTCAGTCTTAGGCGGGGTTTTAAACCCCTTATCTAAACGGCAACCCGTTCTTTACCCAATGTTACATAATAAGGGCGTTCAAGGGTGTCTTAGGGTGGCCGGTAGTAGTAGTAGCTTTGTAAAACTAATCGTAAACGGCCAACTGATATGACTGTATTCGCCTCTCTCTTGGAGCGCGCGATAAGAAACTCTTTGAAAGAATTTCAAAGCCTTCCTTTTTACGATAACACAGCGTGGCTATCTATACTTCCTTCGTCTGGGGGAATAGATTAGGTTCCAGCAGCCTATCTATACAGATAAGCACCTTTCTGCTGGTTTTCTGTTGCGATTTAGTAACCAGTAAATGCCCCATTCGGTGAAATAGCGACGTCTTAAGTTAAGAACGCGCGCAGAAAAACACGGCAATGGCAAATTACTGGGGAATAATGTACTGCGGTTGGGTTGGTCCGCGGTCATAATAAACACATTGGGATGCCTTTGCAGGTGGAATGTTGAGGTTTCAGGATTTTTAGAAGTCTCAGTTGTGTCGATAATTACTACCTTTGCCCGGCCGAGTGTTTATTGCCTGAGAGACCAAAAAATAGCTCTATTTCAAAAAAGATTGTTGGCATAAGAATAAGCCAAAAGTACTGTACAAACGTTCCAAATGTCAAGGTGGCTAGAATAAAATTTCAAGAAAGAGATTTTTTTAGCTTACTTACTTTACTTACGAGAAATTCTTTGAATAGCAACTTCATTCTTTGAGGTAAACGGCAAAACTCGCCTGAAATCATTTTCTCTAATTCACGGAAACGTCAGAGAATGAAAAATACGTTGACTATAATAATTATCAAAAAGTATTCCTATCGATCGACAAGCACCACTGAAGTCCGCAAATCCGAGGGTTCCCGGCGCTCACGGGGGACTATTTAAATTATATTTGCCGCATTTTTTAAATCTTCAGCTACATCGCCCCACCCACGTACACCATCTTCGGAGGCCCAAATAGGTTTTCTGCGGGGGCGGAGGGGGGAGGCGACACAGTTTTAAAGCCGCTTCTGTCTTACCTGTTCGTGAACCGATTTGAGGAATTCCAGTTCCTCTTCCAGCGTCTGACGCCTGTTTTCCGCGTCGATGTGGAGCAGCGTCTCGTTATCAAGATCCTGGAAAATTTTCAAAGTGAAAATCGAAACAACAATTATTCTGCTAAAAACGATCATCGATAGGAATTCCAGTTTGCGTTTCGACATACAAAATGTCATTCGCGCATGAAAGCCGGACCCGCCGAGAGGTGGCAGGGGCCCAGCGATCCGTGGGGCCCTAGAGGGACCCGCAATAAACTTTAAACTTATGTGATAACGAATATTATGGCGCTGTGGGGGTTAGAACAGTAGAATAGAAAAGGAAAAGCGTTGTTATTTCGCGAAAAGTCCTGACAAGCAAAAACGTTCATCACTCGATTGTTTTGAAGAAATGTTACCAACAAATTAAGAAAATATAAAAAATTCCAAATGTTTCGCAAAAGTCCCCTCCCCCAAATTAAATTAAGTTTGTTTCAGGGCACGATACTGCTCTGTCCGCGGACTCGGATTTCCTCTCGAAGGATCTGGCGAAGTCTCTACAAGACTGAACGCTAGCGAAAAAATTTTCAAAGCCAAGAAACAAACTACTACTACTACTACTACTACTACTACTACTACTACTACTACTACTACTACTACTACTACTACTACTACTACTACTACTACTACTACTAATAATAATAATAATAATAATAATAATAATAATAATTATAATAATTATAATAATAATAATAATTATTATTATTATTATTATAATTATAATAATAATAATAGTAACAAGGAGGAAGTTATCTGGGAAGTTAGGTGGCTGAACTGACCACTCGTGCCCTGGCGAGGGCGTCCTTCAGCTGGGCGATCTGCTTCCGGTCGCGATCGCGATCCGTTTCCAGGCATTCCACCCTCCGCCTCATCAGATTCACCTCCGCCTCGTAGTCGGACAGCTGCTGGTTCTGGCGCTCCACCCTCTCCCGCTCCTCCACCAGGTAGCGACTCGCGTCCGACAGTCTGCGGAAAAGAAAAAGACGCCATGACGGACGTCACGTGACGTTGACGGGCGTCACGTGACCACGCCGTACACGTAGACAGACGGACGGACGGACAGAAAGAAAGAGAGAAAGAAAGAAAGACAGAAAGACAGAAAGAAAGAAAGAAAGACAGAAAGACAGACAGAAAGAAAGAAAGAAAGAAAGACAGAAAGAAAGACAGAAAGAAAGACAGAAAGAAAGACAGAAAGAAAGACAGAAAGAAAGACAGAAAGAAAGACAGAAATACAGACAGAAAGACAGAAAGACAGACAGAAAGACAGAAAGAAAGACAGAAAGAAAGACAGAAAGAAAGACAGAAAGACAGACAGAAAGACAGACAGACAGACACACGGACATATATCCGAACTTTCTATATCTTATAAGACGATCTTATCATAGATGTCTAATCGATAAAGTATAGACAAAGCAAGAAAATTCCAGACCGACTTTTCTTTTTTCCTCCGTTTTTCATCCTCAGACATTTCCCCCTTCTCTCATTCTCCTTCCCTCTCCCCCTCCCCACCCCCACCCACCCCATTCCCCAACACACGCATTCTTTCGTGCTAATCTCTTCCCTCTTTCCCGCAAATGTGCAGTTAATCGCAGACAATTAAAAATTCGCTGACGTCTGCAGTCTGCAGTTCTTCGATCCCAGCACCACCCACCCCCAACCAGACAATCCTTTCTTCTCCCCTTCCCACGGGGGGGGGGGGTGGGGTGGATGGGTGGAGTGAGGGATGGGAAAGCAGCTGAGTAATAATTCCTCGACCGCAAATTTGCGTTCAGTCATCATCATCGTCGTCGTCATCATCATCATCACGACCCACGTCAAGCCAAGAACAACAGATACGGCCGTGGGGGCGGAATGGAGTGGGGTAGAGGGAAGCTGCTTTTGCTTTGCCTCGGGCCCTGAGAACCTCGATTCCCTGCCTTCGTTCGTATCTATCCACAGCTGGAAAGAGTGACGAGAGAGAGAGAGAGAGAGAGAGAGAGAGAGAGAGAGAGAGAGAGAGAGAGAGAGAGAGTCACGTAGAGAAATTGGCTTCAATAGAGAAGAGGAGAGCAAGGAGTGCTTAGTTTTATTCAGTAAACTGGCATTATAGATATTGATAACATAAAAGCAATCTGTAATAATAATAAATAATAATAATAATAATAATAATAATAATAGTAGTAGTAGTAGTAGTAGTAGTAGTAGTAGTAGTAGTAGTAGTAGTAGTAGTAGTAGTAGTAGTAGTAGTCATAATGATAATGATGATGATGATGATGATGATAACAACAACAACAACAAAAATAATAATAATAATAGTAGTAGTAGTAGTAGTAGTAGTAGTAGTAGTAGTAGTAGTAGTAGTAGTAGTAGTAGTAGTAGTAGTAGTCATAATGATAATGATGATGATGATGATGATGATTATGATGATGATGACAATAACAACAACAACAACAATAATAATAATAATAATAATAATAATAATAATAATAATAATAATAATAATAATAATAATAATAATAATAAAGTTTAAAGTAATTCAGTAAGGTCTGCTCTGTAATGGAGAAACTCAGATCTGTGAGGAGGATGCATATGCAAAGGCAGGAAAACGTAAAACGAAAAACTGAGATTTTGGCTGCTGAATAAATAACAGCATGTTCTTCAGGCCAACTAATGCGAATCCCGCAGAAAATACCAAACAGAAGAACTGCGTGTTGCGTCACGCAAAATAACATTCCAGACCTTTTGGCACCTGGAATTTTGGCACCAGACGACCCCCGACAAAAAAACATTCGTTGCCTAGCAACGAACACCCCGCCCACCGCGAAGCCATCGCACCCTTCTAATATGAAACATTTCACTAATCGATTTAGACAAATCAGAACAAGATGTTTCCTTGTGCGAATAGCCCGTTAGTCGCTTGTCTGTAGTCTAATAAAATAGAAATGCTTTTCGTTGTAACTTGTAACGTCTTGACTGAAAACTTAAAGGGAAAATTTAGAATATTTACGGAATTCTAATTGATCAGTGGCGTAGCCAAGGGGCGGGAGTTTGGGGGTTAAAATTCCTAGGCTGCCGAAAAACCCACTTTAAATGAGTTTCTATGCATTTTTGATTTTAGGATGCAATTATGGGGGTCAGCCCTCTGGCTACCGGGATATAGAATGTAATGGTTGAAGAGGTAACGACCATTTTGCTTGTCAAGATTTATCGAAAGTTGGTGAAGGTCGAAAGTCAAAACCAAACCCCCTTCCGAAAATCCTGGTTACGTCACTGGTTTTCACACATGCAGTAATGCCTCCTAAGCCACTTTTAATCACGCTACAGTTTTCCGGAACATCGCTTAATGGAAATTTTTCTGAACTGCGCGTTGCCATTTTCGCTTGTTGCCTCTTGCTCGGTTTAAAGAGCGAATTCCTGCAGTTGCAGCCATCTTCCGGAGGTAAGTGAAACGCATTATTATAAATTCTCGGTGCCAAGTATAGGCCTACATACAATCTCTATGGACTTTGTATTGCGCTTTTAGATAAACATCTGCAAAACATGCAGTCGATACTCAGTTTGCAAAAACAACTGCAGATAAGATTAGGAAAAGTTAACGTCTACTTAAATTAAAACCAAAAATCTTTAATAACAAGTGACAAGGTCTGGCTGACAGGGACGTAAGCAGGAATTTGATTTGGGAGGGTATAAATATTTTGGGTGGGTATAAATCTGAACTATAACCCAATAAACCATGTAAATCACATATGATCACATGTAAATCACATAAAAACTTTAAGGTAGACTGAATTGGGGGTATATACCGGTATACCCTCCCCCCGTCGCTACGCCCCCGGCTGACTGACTGACTGACTGACTGGAAAGATGGATGGATGAATGAACTAACGAACGGATGAATGAAATTAATCGGTTTTCGGTGCTTATGGAATCGTCTAATTTCGCGGCCATGCTGACGTTGTATCAACAATTAATCGCTTAAGAAAATAACCTCGGTACTCCAGACAAATAAGCATTACTGTAGAGTCCTTAGGGACGCTGGAGCATCTCTTGAACCTACTTAACCTCGACCATTCTCAGCTCTCTTCCTCACACTCTCTCCTTCCTTGAGTCTTTATCACTGTAGGCCATAATATTCCCTCGAACTTTAGTATTGGTTATGAGTTATGACAACCACAGATAATTATATTTTTACGGTTCACGCCTGTACAGTACACGTCTGGAATAGATGGAAACTCGATATTGATACTAAAATGCGAAGCGAGAGAGAGAGACAGACAGACAGACAGACAGAGTCAGGAAGTTACTTAGCAGCTTCGTGCTCAGAGCCTGTTTACAGAAAAATTATCACTGCTCTAAACTTAGAAAATTGCATTTTACCACTGCACATTTTCATTTCATCACTGCACATTTTGTGTATCACTGCCCGTTAAGACAGGCCCTGTCCGAGTCATCGTCTCTCTTTTCAGTGGTTAAAAAGTCCTGGTTGTGGTTAACCGTTTCGTCGCTAGTAGGCCTATATAACGAAGATTTAGTCATCGTAAAAAGCCAGTTATCCAGTTCCAGCAGTTTTTTTCTTTAAAATTTA
>CM030863.1:11227245-11242245 GCA_018105865.1 Metaphire vulgaris
GCGCCTAAATATATAGCGCTATAGAAATCCACGAGATTTTACTTTACTTTACTTTACTTTTTACTTCGCTGAAAGTTTTGCATATCTATATCTACGCAGCTACTGTAACAATAGTCCTCCCATTGGTTAATACCGCGGCATTTTTTATACCTGTTCTTTTAACGCAGGAGAGAGTGGTGACTGAATAGATCATATTAAACCCTTTAAAACATGACTTTCATTATTTTGGGGCGGGAAATTATACGAGCGATAACAACATTAGGCTGGAAACCCGAAGGTATCCGGTTCGATACCCGCAGGAGTCCTAAGGTTGACTCAGCTTTGACTCGCTAGAGGAGAGTGATGGATGAGTAGCAACAGGATGCACTAGCCAGCCGTGGTTACAGCAATGGTGCAACGCCGCCCTATGAGCTCTGCGGGGGGCTTGACATTAATGATTATAATAAATTATTAGTATTGATATTATAAGACTAAAAGATAAAATCATTTCTGCGATTTGCGGCTACAGTTGTCATGGCCTTGGTGACTCTAGATTGTTTGACATGTCTGTGAAAACATTGTGCAACGCACTGTGTCCATCGAATGGCATATGTTCATCTATTCAACAACGTCGGGGATGACATTAGCACGCTGCTTTATTATATACACGACCAGACAACGCTAACGACCTAGGCATCTACTGTACAAAGTCTATGCAGCAGCGAGTTTAAATCATAGATTTATTATAATATATATAATATGGTTTAAATCATAGACTTTAATAACAAATCTATGTATCACAAACTTCAGATGAGACACCGCCTAGACGTTTTCTGTACGAAGTCTATGCGGCGAAATAGGCGAAAAAGAAGAGAAGAAGATCGAATGGAAAAATAATGAAAATTCCGTCGACATCTGCGTTTTCGGTCGATGAATCCTAGCCAGATGTTCGTGTCGGAGTCGAGCATTTTCAGTCCGTCCGTCGTCCGCCTGCGGATCTCAAAGCATCGAGGGGGTGACCGTGGTCCTCGAGGCTTCACCCGACACACCGGTCGACCAGCTGAAGATCGCCGCCGTCGGGCAAATCTACAATCCGAACGAAGGGTACAAACTGTCCCTCTACTACCGACTGCTGCACGTCGCGTCCGGCCGCGTACTGAACGAGGACAGCACCCTTATGAACGCCGCAGTCGGCGACAACGGTAATTTATTTGTTAAATTGTTTAATAATATTTAATAAAATAAGTATTAATTAAAATCGTTATTCGTGTTTGTGTATGACTTTGTGTGCGAATGCTGGATGCATTTAAAATAATTGAAACTGTGCTGCGTTGATTTTTACTGTTAAGTAACTTAAGTCTTATGTGCATCGTCAACTATCAGAAAAATATCTTTACCTCTTCTTGTCATCTTCTTTATTTTACTTTACGCATTATTCATTTGTCATTTGACAGTCCCATTTCTTGCTTATTTTGAATCATTCAGAATTTTGTTATGCTTTATTAGATGACAATTTTCCTTCTATCTATTTGATTAATTTATCCAGAACTTATATCAACAGAGATACTATTATTTAAGTTGTGCCATTACTTATATAACTCTACTTTAATTTTATTGACTCACTTGTATTTTGCTTTAGAAGCATTAAATGAAGGCAAATCGAGTCATTGCTGATAAGTTTTTCTTGTATGAAGTTAATTTATTTGTACTTCTGGGACACTTTGGATTTTTAAAAAGTTGGATGCTAAGCGGATGCATCATTGAAGGAGTGCCAAAATTAGTGAACTATCCAATCTGGAATCAGCAATCAATAAATTTGATTTCATTTGATCTTTGGGGATTCTCAATATTTATGGACGACCCCGTAGACAATGATTGTTTTTGTTTTCTCTGCACTTATTGGACCAAATTTTATTTTCAGATGAATTGATTCTGTTGAAAAAGCGAGTCGCACCTGCGACTCTTCTTCGCCCAAGTGCACAGGTAGGCATTGCATTCATTTCACTGAATTTTACTATTAAACTAAGTTTGGCTATTAGCTATTTTTTCATTCTTTATATCAAGAGGTAGATTCAGATTAATAACTGGTATATGTTCTATGCTATTTAGATCGTAGGAATTTGGAAAATCTTTGACTTGAGCATCCATTCATATATTCTGGGAGTGGGTGCGGTGGAGTAGTGGTAAGATTCTTGCCGCGCAACCGGAGGGTAGCAGGTTCGAATCTGACCATAGACACTGTGTAGTGACCTTGGACAAGTTGTTCACCCATTAATTGCCTCCCACTTATGATTGATTGATTGATTGATTGATTGATTGATTGATTGATTGATTGATTGATTGATTGATTGGTTGATTGATTGGTTGATTGATTGGTTGATTGATTGATTCTTCACTTTGTGAACGACCAAACTTGCGTTAACAACCATTTAATATAAAAAGATATTCAGACAGTTTTCATATACATGTTTGAGGATAAAGCATGTTGGATCATATTGTGTAATATTGCATTAAATTAAAATTACATTGAGAAATTACGTTGATGTGATTTTATTTATTCTGACGATCTTAGAAAGAACCGGCTGAGAAAGCGCCATCTGTTGAAGAAATAGACGCAGCAACGGCCGATCTTCCACTGCGCCATGTTAACGTGCAGACTGCAAAACCTTCTAACACAGCTGAGGTGCGTGATGTTTAGTTTAGTTTAGTTTAACCCCTTAACTGGGTGCCCCGAGTAACGCTCGTCCATTTTACATTGAGTTACAAATGGTTGCCCAGTTAAAGGGTTAAAGATATGCAACTGGAAACTGCCTCACTTGTTCCCCATAAAAGCTGTTTTGACCAGCTTAAGGGCAGAATACTCATCATCATCATCATCATCATCATCATCATTACGGTATTGGCTTTAGAAGGCGCTATATAAATCCACAAGTTTTTACTTGATTACTTTTGTACCTGCCTCGTTTGAACTGCAATGTCACGCTGTGCTTAGCAATCAAAATGTTGTGCTGGTCTTTAGTAATGCTTGGTAAGCTCACCTGGATTATGGTCTGTATTGAAGAGAGGTTAGTGTATTGTATTTTATCACTGGCCATTGAGTATTATAGTACAGCCTATTCCTGTTGAATATACATATTTTGTTACGTTACATTACATTCAGTTCCAGAAAGAACTGCGGAAGATTCTTGTGACGTTGATTGATGTCGCTCAGAAGCTTCTGTGTCTCAATCCAGATGCAATCAAAAGTGCCGCTAGTGAGTTACTTACTTGTCCGCTGCAATCAATGGGTTAGGGCAGAGGTTCCCAAACCACGACCCGCAGGCAAACTGCGGCCTGTTAGCTCTTGGAAAGTGGACCCATAAAAATAGTAGCAGAAATTTAATGAAATTTTGCAAAGAATTGGATCACATTACCTCGTTTTCATGTCTAACTGTGGCAATGTGGCTCCCAAGCTTTTGAAAATTGTCATTTGTGGTTCACACCTTCTATGGGTTTGACCTCCCGTGGTCTATAGCATAGTCTGAATTTTAGAAGTTTTTAACGTTATGTAATGTATTGCTGTGGCACACTTAAGTAGTAGTAAGTGCCAAAAGTAATAGATATAGTAGTAGTAGTAGTAGTAGTAGTAGTAGTAGTAGTAGTAGTAGTAGTAGTAGTAGTAGAAGAATATATTTCTACTTTAAAAACTTTGGAACCACTGGTAAAGTTTTACCAATGACATTATTTCTCACTCTGCAGGTGAACTGTTGGTTGTGTTAGCAAATGCATAAAGTCTTCTAATTCTTCGTGTAGAGTTTATCCCGCCTGAAAAGAAACGCAGCGTAGCGAGAGAGAGGTCACCGCCTGTGAACGAGCGATCTCTGGCAATGCTGACGAGCATGGGATTCGACAGGGCTCGAGCAGCAAGAGCGCTGCGGATTGCCAAGTGAGCGCGACTATTTCACCAGTTAATGCTATGTTTGAAAAATATCTTATTTTGCATTTGAAGAATTTTGACAGTTGTTGTATTTGGCATAGTCCAAAACAGACAATATAACTGGATAGGATGTATTATTAGATGTGAGTATATGGTTGGTTGGATGATTGACAGAGGGGGAATAGGACAAATGGAAGGAAGGAAACTGCTGGCATGACCAGGTATGATGACACTTGACTGGATGTAAGAGGAGGAAAATTGAAAATTCTTAGAAAAAGTGTTCTACTTTAACCCTTTGGGGTCAGACAATTGGAAAACTGATTTTAGCTTCTTTGCCCATTTCCTGAGAAACCATGAAACCGGTTTCACAAATGGTAGTTTCATCCACAGTTGCTTTGACATTTTCTCGTTCTAAACTTTGCAGGATGTCCGAAGAGAATGCAGTGCAGTGGCTAATCGACAATCCGGTTGAGACCGGACCCGAAGCGGATTCGGAGCCTGCTCAGGGTGTCGCCACGACGTCGATAGAAGCCGAAGTCGTAAAAGACAAAGGTGCTGAAGAAAATAATCAGGTAGGCAGTCGTGTGATCAGTTAGGCAGTCATGTGATCAGTTGGTCAGTCATGTTACTAAACTGAATTTTCCATAGCTCTGTGATGTCTAATTTGCTGGACCAGTTTCCTGTTTGTCTGTCTGTCTGTCTGTCTGCCTATCTGTCTGTCTGTCTGTCTGTCTGTCTGTCTGTCTGTCTGTCTGGTTCTTGGTGCCTTGCTATTGTGCATTGTCTTGTCTTCTGTTTAGTACCTGAAGAAGCAGATGATGGAGTTGGCAAAGTTATCCGGTCCGGATAAGGTTCGAAACATGCTGACAGCTTTCCAGAGCAACAGGAGGCACGAATTCAAGCCGGACGCGATGGTAAACGCGTAAGATTTATAAGTTAATGTGTTAATGTTTTTACATTTACTTTGAGCATGGCATCTAAAAACAGGTTTAGTGCAAAAGATTTTGTGCAGTGTTGATTAATAATTTTTCACAAATGACAACAATTAATTATTAGAGGTGTAATATCATAACTAGACTGACAGACAGACAGACAGACACTGTGGAACATGCTTATGGTTATGGTTCTAGACAACTTCTATAGCGCCTTATACATGATATAAAGCATCTGAGATATGAAACACAGGCCCAACACATAATATATATTATACATTTTTCAATAAAACTGATACTTTTCATTAATTTCATGCATATTTTTACTTTATAGGAAATCAGGGACAGAAAATTACCAAGCATTTTACATTTATCATGAGGGAATTTTAACCCGACGGTCAAGGTGTTAAATAGACATGGATTTCTTATGTTATGCTTTGTTGTTCTTTTAATTTTGACAATGCCTGGTTTGATGGAATCTTGCTTATGCAACAGGCATTGCAGAATTTACTGGAAATGGGCTTTGAAGAAGACCAAGTCATTGAAGCGCTCCGAAATAGCGGAAACCACCAGGAGAGCGCGGTAAGTTCATGTTGGCGTATAATAATAATAATAATAAATAATAATAATAATAATAATAATAATAATAAATAAATAATAATAAATAATAATAATAACAATAATAATAATAATAACAATAATAAATAATAATAATAATGCTGATGTGCAGTGGGGCATCCAAAGCATATTTATGCTCTCCCAAAATCTCTGATTGTCTTTAGATCATGCATTTAGATTGTGCCAGGAGCACCTCTGAGTAGAAACAGAAGAGGTGCTATACAAATGCCACATTACATTACATTACATTGGTGTAATTGCTGGCGTTGGGTCGTGGTTGAACCACAGTGACCGATTTAAGTGCTGTGCGTTTTTTTTGTAGTGCGAATGGCTTCTGGCCAGAAGTGACGCTTCGCCGTCCGAACCCGAGGTCAAGGAAGGACTCGAGGTCGACGGAACTGTCCATCGGGCAATTCTGTCCAACCACGTCATACAGTTGGCTCTTTCGAATCCAAAAACGCTTATCGGTAACGCGTTGTTGGTCCTGCCTTCTTTGCTGTCTTTCTTATTTAAAATTTAATTCGTGTTGATAAAAATAGGGACCGTTTGGAGTAGAGGTAGGATTCTTGCCATGCAGGGAGAGGTTAGGGGTTCGAATCTGACCCTAGCCACTGCATAAAGACCCGGGCAGGTTGTTCGCCCCAACTTACTGTGAGTTTTTGGTTCTTTACACTACGATTGACTTTACATGCATTAAAAACGATGTGATAATTATAACATGGGAATTTTTTTGCCAGATGGACTGCAAATTAGCGGACGATCAGATGAGATTTTACGGTATTTTTGTTTCCAGCGCTGCTTGAAATTCTCGAGAATCCGCACGCGATGCAACGCTGGCTTCAAGATCCCGAGCTCAGTCCAATGCTTCTCCAGGTCTCCAGAATCTACCATTCGGAAAAGTACAGCCAGTGAGACACGGGGTCTTGGCGCGCTCCGGTTGCGCGCCAGTCGTAGGCTAATTCAGTCGTAATTTCGTACCTTTTATTCGCATCGGAGAATTGTTGAATGTTGGAAGGTGAGGTGAGGTGGTCAAAATCGTGAATTTGTGCAGCAGATATTTGAAATTCTTTAAGAAGTTTTGTAGAATAAATGCAGTGTGTCTGTTTGTCTGTCTGTCTGCAGGGATATTTTTAGGATTGTGAATTTGGGGGTGTCGACCTCAAATTGGGGGGGTGGTGTCCAGAGCTAATTAGTATGCATTTTGTATGCATACCATTGTCACATTACCAAATTTTGGGGGTGTTGGGGATATAGGGGGGATGTCAAAATAACCCTGTATGTCTGTCTGTCTGTCTGTCTGTCTGTCTGTCTGTCTGTCTGTCTGTCTGTCTGTCTGTCTGTCTGTCTGTCTGTCTGTCTGTCTGTCTGTCTGTCTGTCTGTCTGTCTGTCTGTCTGCTGATGGCTAACTGCTTGTGCAATACAATTTCTAAGTGAAGTTTACTGGTAAAATTTACTGTTGATAAGTTTTGTAACAGCTTAATTTTTCTTGAAGATACTTTTAACTTGTATCATTCTTGATGATACGTAGAGAGGATATTTTCTAGTATCAATTATTGTTGATCTAGTGTGTAATAGCAAATAGTGAAAGTCAAATAGATTTGAAAGCAAATACGTCTGTGTATTTAAGGATTTTAAAGATTTCTATCACGGCTCATAGTAATCGTAATTCTTAAGTAATCTGTGATCAATGGTGAGTCAGTTACGTATAATTTATATACGACGAATGGCTTTACGTTTATGTATTGTGGTGTCTATGAATGGCAGAATCCTTATTTTGAGGCAATGTTCAGTTTTTCCGACGTTACTAGGATTGTTAATTGATTTTTGATTGTGCGTTTTGATTGCATTTTGATTTTCGATTGTGCATTTGGATTGAATCTTTAGGCATTTCTAAAGGCTATCGTTGTATTTGTTCTTTTGAAATGAATTTGTAATGGAGATAAGAAGATACAGTACATACTTGTCCATGACATGATCTCCGTCTCGAGTGCATTGTGTTATCATGATGAAAGTTCTGTCTATTGCTGTATATAAATTCTTAAATGGGGTTTTCATTTTACTTTATGAATATTCATGTATTTGTATTCTATTTATAAATATAAAGGAGTCTTGCCTTACGGGAGAATTGAAATAACAGTAATGGTGTTAGATTGTTTTTTTAAATGTAACTAAATGGCCTAAATCAGTGGCGTCGCCAGGAATTTTAGGTGGTGGGGGGCAAAATGGGGCTGGCGTGTCAGATTCTTTACTCCCACCTCACCCCCACCCCACAAAAACTTTATCACCGGATTTGCATGAAGCTGATAAGAATTTTTGATAGGTGGTCAGGTTAATGGGATCTGCGGGGGCCAAGACCAAGGGGGCATGGCCCAATGGTATTTGCCACTGCCGACTGGGCTTCAATCAGTGCAATATATGAAAGCCCTACGACACCACCAATTTTCACTCAAATTTCGAAAAAATACCCTGGACTAATGAAAATTTTAATGCGACCAAAAATTCGTCGATTTTTCACCGAAATTTTCTTTAGTACCTTCAAGCGCTTTGCAGTGATGTCAGTGGAGTAGAAAAATCCGTCACTTTCCACCCTATTGATGTGTCTATATTGCAAAATATAATAATGGTGGCTATACATTTTATAGATTTTCAAACCTTTAAAGCAGTCAGATATCTGATAGATATCCAAAATGTGGGTCCAGACTCTTGGTAGGCAACTGGGCTCAATCGGTGCAAATATGAAAGCCCTACGACACCACAAATTTTCGCTCAAATTTCGAAAAAAACCATGGACCATTCTATAGTCCATGAAAAATTTTCAGGCGACCCAAAAATTCATGTCGATTTTTCACCCAAATTTATCTTTAGAACCTTCAAACACTTTGCAGTGATGTCAGTGGACTAGAAAAATCCGTCACTTTCTACCTTATTAAGTGTGTCTATGTTGGCAATATAAAAATGGTGGCTATACATTGTATAGATTTTAAAACCTTTAAAGCAATCAAACACCTGAGATATCCTTGTAGGCACCGACTGGCAGTGGCGTATTTAGAATTTTGGTAAGGGGGCAGCCCATGGCGAAGCGCGAGCCTATAATGGGGGTCTGGGGACAGGCTAGGCCAAGACCAAAGGGGGACCATGGACCAAATGGCCCAATGGTAATTACGCCACTGTAATAATGTGATTTTACGTGGTTTAGGCGGCTAAGTAAGCCTGTATGAAAACCACTGAATGCCCACCGCGTTCAAATGCTCTCCGCGTCTAAATGCCCTCCACGTTCAAATGCTCACCGCGTCCAAATAATAATAATAATGTGATTTTAAGTGGTTTAGGAGACTAAGTAAGCTTGTATGAAAACATCTGTGAATGCTCACCGCGTTCAAATACTCTCCGCGTCTAAATACCCTCCACGTACAAATGCTCACCGCGTCCAACTAATAATAATAATAGGCTAATAACTATAATAATGTAATTTTAAGTGGTTTAGGAGGCTAAGTAAGCCTGTGTGAAAACCACTGTTAATGCTCACCGCGTTCAAATGCTCTCCGTGCAAATGCTCTCCGTGTCGAAATGCCCTGCGCGTTTAAATGCCCTCCACGTTAATTCAAATGCTTACGGTGTCCAAATACCCTCCGTGTCCAAATGCTCACCGCGTCAGTGGCGTCGCCAGGAATTTTAGGTTGGAGGGGGCAAAAGGGGGCTGGCGTGTCAGATTCCTTACCCCAACCCCCACCCCACAAAAACTTTCTCACCGGATTTGCGCGAATCTGACCGGTGGTCTGGGGTCAGGTTGGGAGGGGGGCAGTTGCCCATTTGCTCTCCCGTGGCGACGCTAGTGGCCTAAATAAGAAGGTTGGCACAGTTGCATCTAAATTCTTTTTCTGTTTTAATTTTGAATGCGAAAATTATTCATATTTAGAGCTCTTTTACAGTGGCGGCTCTAGAATTTGGCAAGTGGTGGGGGGGCGTTGGGGTGGCAACTTCTAATCATGGGGGCCAACCATTTGTTGTTTAATGTATGTAGCATTAAGTATAGGGTCCCAACTGGGGGGCACTGGGGGGGCAGGCACTCAATAGGGGGCACGGGCCTCCCCTGGCCCCCCGGTGGAGCCGCCACTGCTCTTTTACATCCTTATTTGACAATTTCGCAATTTATAATTATTATTATTATTATTATTAATTGTTTTATTCCAAAACGCCGATCGGTGCAGTTCCGATGTCGACCTTCAAGCTGTCTTAGAGAAATCGATGGGTAGGGGACTTTGGGGGTGGGGAGGGTGACTTGAAGGCCTCTTTAAATACACCTCAGGCTTAGCGGTCACGTACATTTCCGATTTGTTAAAGCCGGCAGCAAGGTCTAATCACTCGCTGGAATTTAACCCCGGACGAGCTTTCCCAACTCCAGATCGGGTAGGTATTTTTAACGGGGCGAGGGGCAAACTCGGTTCTCGATAGATCGAGTGAGAGAGAGAGAGAGAGAGAGAGAGAGAGAGAGAGAGAGAGAGAGAGATATGCTTGTCTCGCCTAGGTGATGATATCGACTGTCG
The DNA here is from genome assembly GCA_018105865.1 of Metaphire vulgaris. Lineage (NCBI taxonomy): Eukaryota > Metazoa > Annelida > Clitellata > Crassiclitellata > Megascolecidae > Metaphire > Metaphire vulgaris. The sequence continues at coordinate 11,237,236 of CM030863.1, forward strand.
CGAAGATTTAGGGAAATGCCCTTAATTCGCACATACGTGGGCCTATACAAGGTCGCTTTGTCGGAAATCGGGTAAAAATCGTACCGCGTAACCCAAGTTTCGAGCTGGGACGATTTACGACGGCCTGTCGAAGTTTTTAAAAGGACAGGCAGATGGTGAAATTCCACAGACGTTTATAGTCTTATTCTTCCTATTATGTAATCGTATAATTTAGTGCCGGGCATTAACCAAATAACGAGATGTATGGAATTACGTTTATGGAGGTTTGCAGGATGTTACAATCTGTTAACCTGTCCCGTTACTCCAGTAATCCGTTATTACACTATTTCAATGTTTTGCTTTCGCTTTTGTTGTATACCGTGTTAAGAGAATAAATACATTAAATAGTTTAATGCGTTGAAAAATTAGTTTAGGCTGCCTCGTCAGCACGATTCTTGTTGTGCGAAATAAACCTATATTCGCCCGGCTTCAACTTAATTAAGCAAAGTTCGCCGCCCTTTGCAAGATACGCGCACGCAGAAAAGCGGGCAAAAATCAAAACTCAAAACCCTTCTCTTAACAAAAATCATCTCCGTATACTGTGTTTCCGCGCGCAAAGTCCTGAGCTTGTATTTTTCTCTGTTGATTCAATAATATGTATTATCGTCTACACATCTATACATCGAATATCAGCAGTAGCTTGGTAGTAAAATTAGTACTACTACTAGTGGTACTATAAATTAGTATTGGCAGTAGTAGGCTAGTAGTAGTAGTAGTAGTAGTAGTAGTAGTAGTAGTAGCAGTAGTAGTAGCAGCAGCAGCAGCAGCAGCAGCAGCAGCAGCAGCAGCAGCAGCAGCAGGTGCAGCAGTGCAGCAGCAGCAGCAGCAGCAGTGGCAGCAGCAGCAGTGGCAGCAGCAGCAGCAGCAGCAGCAGCAGTGCAGCAGGTGCAGCAGCAGCAGGTGGTGGTGGTGGCAGCAGTGCAGCAGCAGCAGTGGAGTGGTGGTGGCAGCAGCAGCAGCAGCAGCAGCAGCAGCAGCAGCAGCAGCAGCAGCAGCAGCAGCAGCAGCAGCAGCAGCAGCAGCAGCAGCAGCAGCAGCAGCAGCAGCAGCAGCAGCAGCAGCAGCAGTGGCAGCAGCAGCAGCAGCAGCAGCAGCAGCAGCAGCAGCAGCAGGCAGCAGCAGCAGCAGCAGCAGCAGCAGCAGCAGCAGCAGCAGCAGCAGCAGCAGCAGCAGCAGCAGCAGCAGCAGCAGTAGCAGCAGCAGCAGCAGCAGCAGCAGTAGCAGTAGCAGTAGTAGTAGTAGTAGTAGCAACAACAACATCTAGAGCAGCAACAACAACATCTAGATCGCATAGCTAGCAAAAGGAACGATTTTATATCTAGATGGAATTTTGCAATGTGATGTGATTTATCATTTAAGATGACTAATTTTTTGTAGGTCTAACTTGGCAGCAGCGTCGGGACTAACATGTGCAGTAACCCCAACCCCCCCACAGAATGAATATTCTGGCCTCCAAGAACGGACGGAGAATGTGGGTGGTGGGCGATGCAGCTGTAAGCCTGTAACTACAAAAATTATCCTTTGGATAGGCACCTGTGGTCCTCTGGTTCCCCTCTTCCCCGAGCATTTGCGGACTTTCAGGGTGTCTGGCGCTGGTCTTGCCTGACAAACGCCAAACGAAATTTGTCGTGTAGCCCCCAGGGGCGGAGCTAGGGTATCCGGCGCCCGGGGACAAAACATACTGATGGCGCCCCCTCAACTTGACGAAAATCATAAGAAGCAAAAGAAGGGCGCCGTTCTGCCCATTTTGGTGCCTCTTCATTCTTCATTCAACTTCGCGAATACCCTGACAAGGAAAATAAGGTCATCGCTCGTAGCGGAACATCCTAACTTAAACCAATTTTGACGCCCCCCCCCCACCTCGGCGCCCGGGGACATCTGTACCCCCTGCACCCCTAGATCCGCCTCTGACCCCCCCCCAACATTGGAACTTCCCGTACAACAGTTTCTTTCGTCGTGACGGCGAAAACGTATATTATAAACTTATATAACGAAGGATGGAACGAGCGTTAACCCTTTAATTGCTATTTCTTTTATTTCATTTGTCCTTGTTGAAGTTATACATGTCATTTGTTTTTTTTTTATCAAAATCACATTTAAAGATTTGTAGAGCTTATAAAAATTTTCAATTGAAATGCTTTGGGGCAAATAATTTTTCAGATCTGGGTTATACCACATATATATATACATGTTCATAAATAAAAATTCTGTACAATAACGTTACTATATGAGGAATATTTAATCATGCAGTGGAAACGAATATATTATTATCCTCGTTCTTGCCAATGTACTGGTTCAAGTTTCAAAATACACAATTTATCTGACATACATATGCAGACATGCATTTTCAAGGTACCCTATTCGCTGAATCTTAATAACTCGATTCTCCCATCGTTAGAAGAGAATAAATTTCTGGACGGAAAGTCAATTTCATGACTAGAAGTGCAGAATTTAACTCTGGGAAAGTGTGCAAACTGGTGTCGCCGCTTTTGGCAAGCGTCCAGAAGAGATAAAAGTAGTTTTTGACAGTTGATTTGCCCTTCGAAGCGAAACGTCGTTCTGGCGTGTATATCCTAACTGCAGTGCAGGACCGCTCACTCAGCAGGCAGCAGACGACTCCGAACGGCAGACACCGAGCAGACGACGCGCTGCTAAAGGCGGTGGCTGGCTGCTGGCGGCGGGAGACGGAGGAAGAACGAAAACGAGGCTCTCCGATTCAAGGGGACGAGACGGACGGAAGCGGCCGGCGAACGGTTCCCTTCTCGCTAGAGGTCGTCGTGAAGCGAAGCGATTGCACAGTTGCAACTGGAGTTGATGAGGATCCAACTGTAGTGGAACTTCGTCTGCCGCGGCGAGCGCACGTAGGCCATGACGTAAGACTGCTTCTGTTGGCATGACGACGAAAACCTTCAACACAGACGAACGACGTAACAATCACTGCTGACGTTTCGACCGATAGAATGCGATGTCCCGCCGGGAGTTATAGGGTTAAGAAGTATATTAAAGATTAAGGGGCGCAGTTGAGTGAGTAGCGTTAACAACCGTGTAATAATGATGACGACGATGATGATAATGATGATGATAATGATGATGATGAATGATGATGATGCTGATGATGATGATGATGATGACGATGATAATGATAAGATAATAATAATAATAATAATAATAATAATAATAATAATAAGTAGTAGTAGTAGTAGTAGTAGTAGTAGTAGTAGTAGTAGTAGTAGTAGTAGTAGTAGTAGTAGTAGTAGTAGTATAGTAGTAAAATGAAAAGATTAAACCCGGTTAAAGTCATGGAGAAGAGGATGAGCAGGAGGAGAAGGAGGTGATGATAACGATGTTAAGGGGTTAAACACCGGTCTGCATGTTCTTGCCTCGTATTGTCGATCCCAATGCAACAGTCTTGACAGGTTCGTCGCGACTGCATCGCCTGTCTGCGGCAGGACACCGTGTAGAACCACTGCGCCCTCCTTCCCTCTCCGGGCGCCGGTTGGAAGACGTCGACGACGGTGTTGTTGATGTCGCGGGCGGTGAACAGCTGCTTCCACTCGGTCCGCGACGGGCAGACGGGACTCATCACCGGTCGACGGCCCCCGTTCGACCGAGTTCTCTGGAAAAGAGACCGGATGCATTTTTTTCATTCATTCGTCTGTTCTTTTGTTCGTTCGTTCAATCATCGGTTCTCACATTTTTCCAACCCACCACAAACATGGAAATTTCCGACCAAGCCCAATCCAGCCCAACCAATGGGTGGACCCAACCAGGGATAGTTTACACCCCCTAACGCCCCCCTCAATACCCCAATTCTGAGACCAACGCCCTCCAAACAACCCCTCATCTGAGACCCGGATGACCTTTTTTGCTTTTTGCTTGTCAGGCTTTTTCGACAGGGCACCCCCAGAAAATACCAACAACCCCAAATTGATGATCCTAGAAATAACCCTGGACCCAACCCAGGTCCGTGTCTGGTCCTGCACACCGCTTTCACCGTCCGACCGATTCCGGAAGATTCCGGGCTTTCTTACCGGCGGTCTCTGTCTCCGGTGGTGCTGGGGGGAGGCAGGGGCGGTCACGGCTGAGTCGCCGCGGACCGCCGCCGACGCCGACGCCGCCGTCCGGTCTTCGATCGTGGCGTCGAAGGCGCCGTCCAGGTCCGGAGGAATAGCGGCGGACGGAGGGGGAGGAGGGTTCCTCGATCGGGATCCGGGGTTCCGGTGCTGTCGGTGTGAGTCCGGAAGCGGTCGCTCCTCGGGATCGGCATCGGATGCGTCAACATCGGAATCTAAAAGAGGCTGCATCCAGTTAACAGACTGATTGAATGGATGGATGGATGGATGGATGGATGAATGGATGAATGGATGAATGGATGTATGCATGAATGGATGGATGGATGGATGGATGGTTCGGATAGATGGATGAATGGCTGGCTGAATGAATGAATGGTTGAATGGATGACTGGATGAACGAACGAACGAACGAATGAATGAATGGCTGAATGAATGAATTGCTAAATAAATCAGTTGAATGATTTAATGACGTCATGAAACTTCCCCTCTTGTCATGCATAGAATGAACAAGTGGGGGTGGTGGTGAAGTCGGAAAGCAGTGATCATAAATTCCTCCTTAGATTCTACGGAGATCAGAGCAAACGTTATTTCCTCAATATTTAAACCCTCCGCAGCAAGCATACACGAGTCCATCAAACACTATCCAGACACACTTCGCTCTAAATATATAACATGTAGGCTATATACATTAATTTAAGACATCGCATAGCAATAATTTCATAGCTGCAGCTTATCGATAACTGTCGGATCAGTGAGTAGGCCTCTAATTCTCAAGCGCTCTCTTACTTACTTACTTACTTACTTACTTACTTACTTACTTACTTACTTACTTACTTACTTACTTACTTACTTACTTACTTACTTACTTACTTGAAGAATAATTCTTAACGCAGCCCTA
>CM030863.1:11247245-11424745 GCA_018105865.1 Metaphire vulgaris
TTGGCAAGAATCGACCATACAGTATGTCACGTCCGCAAATAAAATACGCGTACCGTATTTTACGTATATTATGTCCAAAATGGAAATACGCGTATAGCCTATAGCAGTGGCGGCTCTAGGATTTGGCAAGTGGGGGGGGGCGTAGGGGTGGAAACTTCTAATCATGCATGGGGGCCAACCATTTGTTGTTTAATGTATGTAGCATTAAGTATAGGGTCCCAACTGGGGGGAGGCACTGGGGGGCAGGCACTCAATAGGGGGCACGGGCCCCCCTGGTCTCCCCCGGTGGAGCCGCCACTGGCCTATAGTACGTAAAATACGTTGGTGGTTACATCACGATTCGACAAACATATAGACGCTTTCCTATTAGCCATACAGCTGTCAGGGGCGTAGCGACGGGGGTTATATCGGTATATATATATACCCTAAAATCAGTCTTCCTTAAAGATTTTTATGTGATTTACATGTGGTTATATGTGGTTTATATGGTTTATGCGGTTTTTAGTAACCTAAGATTTATACCCACCCAAAATATTTATACCCTCCCAAATCAAATTCCTGGCTACGCCCCTGACAGCTGTATGGTAAAGCCAAGTGATGTAAGTATAGGCCCTAATCTATCACTTCGGATGAATAATAAGCATACGACTTAGCAGTGGCGTATTTAGGGGTATACGCTACTGATCCATAGCATACCCCCTTTGGTCTTTGGCCTTTTGGTCCTTCCCTTATGTTGCACCGCTAAATATTTTAGATTTTGTTTTAGGGGATATTTGCTTCATAACTTAATTTGTACAATTAGTAAAAATGTAGTAAAGTGAAGGAAACTTTAGACTAAGAAACTAAGCACTCCATAATTATGCGTAATAAATGTTTCGTTACTGCGTCGTTACAAATTACAATCAGCTTTCGTCTGTTAAACAATTATGGAGCAAAATTGAGGTAATCAGATGGTATTATTACTAAACTTAAACTGTATGAACATAGAATAAAAGTTATTTTTCGAACTTCTTAAATTTCAACATACCCCTTTCAGCCTTTCTAAATACGCCCATGCTACTTAGTAACAAGCGTTATAATAACCTATTCATTTATTTCACCTGTGCAATTTTTCCAAATTCTGCCGACAAAACTAAGCTGCCTTCTAAAGGTATAGGCTACGGTTCCATTATAGGAGATATGTTGCGGTAATTATATATATATATATATATATATATATATATATATATATATATATCCCTTTACGAGTCCCTTGCCCTGTTACAAGCGATGCCTGACAAGCGACGACTGCTGCTGAGAGGATCTGACGGTTGCGAATGTAAGTGAAATCCTAGACGACTTGAAAGTCGGGTCACGGGATGCCGGGGGCGGTCAGGGTTAGCGTTTAACATCAGAGCCAGCGGGTGGCCGGAGCGGTCCCAGGGGGATAGCTGGTAATTAGAGGCTCCTGTGCTCTGCCGGGTGACATCGCGACTTCTGATCGACTGGTGCCTGCAGGTGGCCGAGAGCCATTTCATATATATATATATATATATATATATATATATATATATATATATATATATATATATCAGCGGATCTCGGCAGATGTTTCAAGGCCTATAAAGCCTTCAGAACAGACGGGGCGTTCTTAAGCGATAGACAACGTATAGTGTAAGTTTTTAACGTAGCCTATACGTCAATTTTACCGTAGGCGTAAAATTCGTATTTTTAACTTGCAAAAGTCTACGCGAAATTGCACGACAGACGCATGTCTTACTTACTTAAACATGGCAGCTCATACCTGTCTGCCTGGTCGCTTACTTACTACCCGTAGCCTGGCTTTCGCTAGGTGGCGCCGCTACACTTTGGAGTTTGAAATAAAAAGCTTACATTGACTGCATTCAGAATGTTGTATAATGCTACACAGATGGTAACAAACTTCGCGTTTTTGACACAAGGGTTGTGAAAATATTTACAATGAAACAGGGTTGTGCCGGATTTTTTTCCACACCCTGCCCATGCAGACAAATTAGTTTTTGAGAGCTTGGTGATGTTTTGGATGGATCTTGGCGTCTCCGCCACAACAGACCACCCCCACCCCCCCAGGCCCCCCCCCCACCCGGAGCCAGACTTCACTTGAAATCTGACAAAAACTATACGCAGAATCTAAATACGTAGACAGTAACCAAAAGTATTTGTCTAACGCCAGAGTTTAAAAGAAATATTACATTACGCCAGTACCACTCGACCATAGACTCATACCAATCTGTCTCTGTCAAAATCTCTATCTATCTATCCATCCATCCATCCATCCATCCATCCATCCATCTATCCATCTATTACATACCAGTATATATTTGTCTATCTGTCTGTCTGTCTGTGTCTGTGTTTCTGTCTGCGTGTGTCTTTCTGTCTGTCTGTGTCTGTCAGTCTCTCTCTGTATCTGTCTGTGTGTCTGTGTGTCTGTCTGTCTCTGTCTCTGTCTGTCTGTCTGTCTGTCTCTCTATCTCTATCTCTCTCTCTCTCTCTCTCTCTCTCTCTCTCTCTCTCTCTCTCTCTCTCTCTCTCTCTCGCTCTCTCTCCTTTTTCTGCTTATGTAAGTAAGGACTGTCTTGTAGCGAGAGGTGCAGGCGCTGGAGACTCCGTCGGTCGCAGTATATATGCCTATGCCTCTTCTATAACTGCGTCCAAATGAGAAGCCATTCAGCCGTTTTGGCGACGTGAGCGATTCTACGTCGGTCGGTCGGTCGGTCGGGGCGGCCGTACGTGCGTACGTGCGCCTCTCACGACGGAAAAAGATGAATGGCCGGTTGGCTGTGACCGGCGACTGGGCCCGCTTTTGTCGAGCCTGTTTCGAGAACCCGATTTAGCTGTTAGAATCGCATTAACAGCCCCTCAGAGAGAAAACCGTGTAAAAATATAACGTCGTCCTTGGCGTCTCTAAAGGTCTTCGTCTTCGTCCATGGACGCCACCCCCTCCCCCTCCGCCTCCTTTATTTCGCCCCCACAACCCCCGCCCACCCCGCCCACCCCGGCGAAATGCAAAGATAGCAGCGCACACGACGACGTGCTGTTTACCTTTACGGAAAACACGCGCTACGACGTGCAGTTTGTTGATCTTCTATCTATCTTCTATCCGTGCTATCATACTTTCGCGTTGTCTGCTCAAGTACGCGTGCATTGTCTAAGGTATTTTAAAGCACTCAATCTGCACTGGAACTGAGTCCTAGCAATCAACCTCGGTTGGTCAACAAAGGTCGTTCGATGGATGGAACGAGGACAAAGCGATGCTAATGAAAGATTGTTTTGATTAATAATAATAATAATAATAATAATAATAATAATAATAATAATAATAATAATAATTATTATTATTATTATTAATATTATTAATAATAGTAGTAGTAGTAGTAGTAGCAGCAGTAGTAGTAGTAGTAGTAGTAGTAGTAGTAGTAGTAGTAGTAGTAGTAGTAGTAGTAGTAGTAGTAGTAGTAGTAGTAGTAGTAGTAGTAGTAATATTAGTAGTAGTAGTAGTAGTAGTAGTAGTAGTAGTATGCTGTCTGTAATTGTTTACAAATTCATCCGATTTAAAAACCACCTGCCAGAAAAAGACATCGCGGTCGTTTCATTAACAACAACAACAACAACAACAACAACAACAACAACAACAACAATAATAATAATAATAATAATAATAATAATAATAATAATAATAATAATAATAATACTGTAATAATATCGGGTCTGCTTTCCAAATCGCAAAATATCTTTGGAAGAGATTTTACGATGCTGTTGGGATGCATGTTAAAACTTGGAATTCTATTTCCAAACGGTCGTTTTAACCCCTTAACTGGGGATCCCGGATATATCCGTCCATTTTGCATTGAGTTACAGTTAAATACACGGTTAAGGGGTTAAGAAACGTTTCCATACTGAAGCCTACAATGACATTCATTCAAAGACGGCTCTTGGACTCCTTTCAGACGCCCGCCTTGAACCTCATCAGGTTGGCGCTCGAACGTCGCTTTCAAAAGTTTTTGAACTTAAAGCGGGCGAATGCTAAGACGATGCCCTGAAGGCGAAGCCGATATCATACCACTGATACCATACACGAGAAACGTTACAATAGTACAATGAAGACCCGACATTCGACAGAGCACATAGGAACCACGCCAATGAAACTCAATCGCTTATGTGCAACGGTACCGTTCGTGTCAACAGCATAAGAGCCATACAACAATTTCAATACGACAAATTACCAAATCTAAAACATATATATCATACCGATCATATAGACCTAGGCCCTATAGATAGAGATGTATCTATTCTATTCCTATTAACTAACGGCAATTTCGAAGAGGTTAAAGAACAGGGATATTTTCACACACCCTCCTAACACCCCCCAACACCCCCCAAATTTGAGGTCGACACTTCCCAATGGCAATGTGACAATGGCATGCATACAAAATGCATACTAATTAGCTCCGGACACCCATCCACCCCCCAATTTGAGGTCGACACCCCCAAATTCACAATCCTAGAAGAATCCCTGTTTCAGAAGAAGACAGTGGCGTCTCTACGTTATAAGCAGGGGGGTTCGTAGCGGTCACGGTCTATAGGCCTCTGGGGCATATAACTCCCCGTCAGTTTTATTTTCCCAGAACCGCCGTCACTTCGTTTCGGAGTTTGATCGTTGGCACGCAGCCTCGCCAGAATGTTTCAGCGAGCCAGGTTCATGGGGCTTAGTGTGTGTGTCGGTGTCACACACGAAACACGTGTTTCGAAAGTGAAATGTCAACATGAAGAAAAGGTATAACGGAAAATGCTTAATGCTACTCGTGATCCGGAATGAAATACGCCCCGTCTGTAAAGTGAGACCGTAGACTGCATGTAGGAAAAGTATAGCGTACCTTTGACTGTAATTTGATCGCAGTATTGACAGATTTTTATAGCGATTTTTTTAGAATTTCGATCAAACTTTTCTCAAGCTCAACAAAATGTGAACAAACTCTTGAACAGAGAGAGAGAGAGAGAGAGAGAGAGAGAGAGAGAGAGAGAGACAGACAGACAGACAGACAGACAGACAGACAGACAGACAGAGACAGACAGACAGACAGACAGACAGACAGACTCGCATGCTGTCACTTTGGAACGGCAAGAATTTGATTCATTGGTCGTGTTAAAAACGCACTTTGGTGGTGCGGACTATTCCTGCCCTCCAACTATACTTCTTGAACTTAAGTGGAGGTGCTCGGATGGCCATAGAACCCAAATTTTTATGCCCAAAAGTGGTTTCCTTGACAAGTGAGTGGGGACAGACTAAGACGTCAGTCCACCTCGGCGCCCGGGGACATACGCCCCCCCTGGCCCCCTTCGCTACGCCTCTGAACATTAGATTAGAATAGAATTAAAACATCTGAACAGAATAAAATAGCGGAACGACGAAGAGTAGAAGATAGTATACTGTAATAATAATAGTTCAAGACTCACCTAGGACAGAAGAGCACGACCGTAGACCTATGTGCATGACGAGGATTGCAGAGATCCAGAGGACGGCGCCCGGAGGCATGCTGCCGCGGAGGACGCTCGACGCCAGGGCGATTAGTACCATCGCTTCTGTATCCGGATGCTGGTGCTGCTTCCTTTCCGACTTCCGCTTCCGGGAAGAATGTCCCGGAGCATCGCGATTCGCACAACGTCCGTTGTCTCACTATCCCAGACGATGTACTGTATATGTATCTATGTATATATGTGAATCTCTGTATATGTATCTATGTATGTGTATCTATATGTAGTTGTATCTATGTATATGTGTCTATGTATATATGTATATGTATCTATGTATGTGTATCTATATGTAGTTGTATCTATGTATATGTGTATCTGTATGTGTGTCTATGTATATCTATCTATGTATATATGTATATGTATCTATGTATGTGTATCTATATGTAGTTGTATCTATGTATATGTGTCTCTGTATGTGTGTCTATGTATATGTGTCTCTGTATGTGTGTCTATGTATATGTATCTATGTATATGCGTGCAACTCTCAAATTATTTTTCAATCGATAAACCGCAAATATAAACCGGAAATATAAATAGTCTCCCTCTGTCGGTCGTAAATCCGGTTTTCCGCAAGTATTCTACCGGACATAGGACTCGGTTCCAACTTTTCCAGTCTGCCTTCCCCCGGAATCCTCAGTTCCGTTGAAGAGGGGGCGAGGGATGACCGCTCCTCACTTACAGCCGATCATTGTCATTGCAGAACGCTTTCGCCGTTGGGGTCTCAACCCCGATGATGACGCAACCAGAAGTCAGAAAACCACCCCCGTCTGACCTCTGCTGACCTTTCGGATCGTAGCCCCTCTTTCCGACGACGACGACGACGACGACGACGAGGATGAGCCTGTAATGTGCACGCGAATAAGTTACGCTTTCTAGGTCTGCCAATGACTACGGCGAACGCTTTTCTTCGCTTGTCTACGGCGGGGTCGTGCGGCGAGCACAGACAGGGCACGAGTTCAGACGACGGAGGCAAGAAGCCACAGCGGGGCTAGGAGACGGCGGTACATGGCGTATATTAAGCAGTTGTCACCGACTCGAGAACTTCTTCTTCTTCTTCTTCTTCTTCTTCTGTACTGACCGGCTTCCTATCCGAATACATAGGCCTATAAATTCAGCTCTTATTAATGCGAAAGACGTAGAGAGTCGTATATACATACATGTATATTATGTACTATACATGTACGCATTAATGACGTTTTTGTATTGAAATGCGTCTCTGCTGTTTCTAGTGCGCTTCGGGCGTGCGTCTGTATATACGCATGCGTTTAGTATATATGAGTACGTTATTATTATTGTACGGCTGGGTTGATTTTTCGGGTCCTGCATTGAAGACTGTTGACTCTTTTAGAGAGGGCCGACCGCGGGGGGCCTGTGCGGCTATAACGGTGCGCGGCTCGTGTGCCGGTGTTATAATGAACGGGATTTTTAAACGAAGGGAGGGAGGGAGGGGTGGCGGGAGGAACAGAGCGACGGAGCGGGTCTTCGAAGCGTGTCTGTCGGTCGCAGGAGTGGGGTGTTGTGGGGGTTGGGGTTGGGGAGGGGGCGATGATGATGATGATGATGATGATGATGATGATGATGATGATGGCCCCCCAATAGAGGCGGGGAGTCCGGTTGGGCGGCAAAGAGTTGTGGCCCTTGCGGGGAGTCGGCACGAGTATTTTGGTGAATGGAGAATGAATTCTAATACGCAATCAACAGATTATATCGGTCTCTCTCTCTCTCTCTCTCTCTCTCTCTCTCTCTCTCTCTTCGTTCGTCTATCTGTCTGTCTGTCTGTGTGTATGTATCTTTCCAGCACTCGTCTACTCCAACTTCTACTCTTAAACTCAGTTCCAACTTTCTGGCTTTAAAATCATTCCTTGTTCTGCCATATTCTATCCATTTCATTCTACAGTGTATGTAGGCCTAACAAATTCTATTAAATTCTCTTGGTCCGGTAGCCTACTGTTCTGTTCAGTTATTTTCTGTTTTATTCCATTGCATGTAATTCGCAATTCGACCAATAGGCCTGTAGAAGACACATTTGGAAGAAGAAGTAGAAGAAGAAGAAGAAGAAGAAGAAGAAGAAGATGATGATGATGATGATGATGATGATGATGATGATGATGATGATGATGATGATGATGATGATGATGATGATGATGATGATGATGATGATGATGATGATGATGATGATGATGATGATGATGATGATGATGACAGTTTAATCCACTCCACTCCAATAACAGTTTATTATTTTCCAAATAAGTGCATAATAACATATTAGTAATTTCATGTAAACATCATAGTAGTAATAATAATAACAACATCATAATAGTATTTTAACATCATAATAGTAATTTCAGTAAAGCTACCGTAAGTTCATGATACATAATAGTGATGATAATGATGATACATAATGTTGATGATCATGATGATCATGATGATCACAATGATTATGTTGATGATGATCCTGATCCTGACGATGAATATCTAAGCTATTAGGCTATAAATAAGGCAAGCATGAGAGATACAGAGACAGAGATACAGACATGTAGACAACTGTATAGGGTGCGTTGAAAACGGCCCATAATAAAAAATACAATAACGCGCGACTGAATGAGATTGGGGTGGGGGGTGAGGGCGCGAGAGTGGGGAGGGGGGAGAGCATTTCTTGCGGTGGATAGGAACCGCCGTTTAGGCAGACGTCTGAATGCAGACGTTTTTACGGGCGACGAACTTTGAGCGCGTGTCAGTCACAAAGAAACGCAGCAATGCGTGACGCGCGCCTGTGTCAAGCAGAGAGAGTCAAGACCGCGACTGCGTTTAGGAGACTGAAAAGAAGGTGTTTGTGTAGAACGATGATTACGACAACTGCTCTGATGTTTATGATGATGACGACGACGACGACGACGACAACGCGACATCGACCTGGCAGTTGTATTGGAATAATGAGAAAATAATTTTTCTACAAAAATTCTTCTAAGGTATTATTATTGCTTTACAAGAGAAAAAAACAAAAAATTAATAATGCCTCCAGTTTGAAGACGTCGGTTGATGCGTGCATGGGTGGGAAAATAAAAGCAGCAAGAAAACAGGAATCCGTCGGAGTAGGGGGGGGGGGTGGCAAGTTTTCCCGGATCACTTTCGTGTCGGATATCTTTGTTTCGAATCTAAGTCTCGTCGTCGTCCCTTGGGCTAGTATACGATGGTATGTCGTCGCCTTCCGAGCAGCGCTATATGCGCAAATCTCTTCTAATCTCTTAGTTGTTCCCCTTACTTACTTGCATGAGATTTTCCATTCCTAACGTTGAATAGCAATCACCTCGGTGCTTTATGATCCAGTCGATTTCTCGCTAAAACCATGAAAGGCGAGTCATAATCATAAAGCAGCTGGCCTAAAAAGTAACTGCAGGTCATTCTGTGCTACAGGTTGTAAATTCTGTAAGGTCTGTATTCGCTCTATGTCTGTCTGTATGCCTGTCTGTCTGTCTGTCTGTCTGTCTATTTTTCCTTCTCCTCTCTTCTCTCTCTCTCTCTCTCTCTCTCTCTCTCTCTCTCTCTCTCTCTCTCTCAATTCCTTCTGGTAGGCAGTCTGCAAAGGTGTTTCTCTGCCCTCCCTTTGCCCCTGTTCCCTCCACTTTCCGGTTATTGCCAAACGCTCCAGGCCTTCCTTCGTCATTACGTACCAAGGGAAGGAAAGCTGCGATTGTTGTTGTTCAAGAGAAGTTGACCTCAACAATTTCACCTTTTACAAATAATCAAAAAATAGGAAATTTCATGAAATACTACTTATGACAATGGAAAAAATCATGGCAAAAAAGGTCATCACCACCACATTTTGACATTCGATGAGCAAAAAAAGGAAAAAAATGGTCATCAACACAAAAAATAATTACCTTGTTATTGGGACCTGTCATTGATCTTGGGGGGGGGGGGGCGGCCAAAAGTTTTTGACGTAATTATGGGGGTTAGTGAAAATCGACAGTTGTCGACAAGGGGGAGGGGGTAAAAAATCGCTCAAAAATTGTTGACATAATTAATGGACAGCCCCTTTTAGGCCTACTCTTTTTTCCAGAAGATCCTAAGGCCACAAATACAGTAGCAATGACTCGATGAGTCGACGTGACCTCCGCCCCTATTTCGGAACACTGGCTACGCCTCTGGCGTCTTCGGTGGGTGTCCTGAAACGTCATCAGCCGGACAGTAACAACTCGATGATATATCGTCCATGTTCTGCCTTCGCCGTCACCTCGAAGAATACGTACTCTCTGCGACGTAATCAATCTATGAACCGACCAAGCATCGGTTCATTCGGCGTTCACACGTTCACGCAATATTGTCGTTGGGGGGCGCAGCTTGTCAACCTTGACGCCGACCAAGACACGCCCGTAGAGGAAGACAACGTCTATTGTTCACGCGGCAGAGATCTTAGGTCTCACCTGGAATGACGAATGATGGATGTGAGTGTGCGCGCGCGTGTGTGTGTGACTGTGTGTCGGGGTTGGTAGAAAAACCTTGCTTTGACAAAATTAATGGCTTTATTATTTACCGTTGATTGGGAATCTGACATTCCTGAAATGCTCGTGCCAGCCAGCCAGTCGAGGTTCTGGTCGTTCGAATGTTTTCGTGGAATTGGGTCGACCCTCCCATCCCACCCCACGGTCCCACCCCGCCTACCAAGGGCCGAGATAAATTAAGCGGCTCTCGGCGACGCTGGAAACTCGCTGGGCCTACGCAAAAAATGAAAATACATAATTTTAAAAAATAACTTTCTCGTCTAACCTTCGATTTTGCCGACTAACGAAAAGGCAGTTAATCTAATCACTCAATCAATCAATCAATCAACTTCTATAGCGCCACTATCATAATGCCCAGGGCATCAGCCGATGGCGCACCTAGTCCAAATTGAATTAGAGCCAGGTCGTGGCGGCACATTGACTTAATTTTCCGCAATCTCTACCATAGATAGACTGCATCCAGTGAGTATTTATTTCTATGGTTTTAAGTCGTGCTTTCAAGTTCAACGCTTTGCTGAAAAAAAATGAACACTGGATGTTAGCTAGTAATTCGAGTAACCAATGCTATATTAATAAGAGACCACGTCTGCCTAACGAATATTAAGGCATCAATCAAAAGAAATGCTTAGCCTCAGGCAAAAATATATTGTAAGTTCTAACAATGCATTTCGATAGTAGTAGTAATAATAATAATAATAATAATAATAATAATAATAATAATAATAATAATAATAATAATAATAATAATAATAATAATAATAATAATAATAATAATAATAATAATAATAATAATAATAATAATAATAATAATAATAATAATAGGGCGTGTTTACCCGCAGAACCTAGTCCAGGCAGGCGATGCACGTGAAACCTGAAACCCTTGGCCTTTGGCATCCAAGAAGGGGTGAAAGTGAAAACCCGGGCAGGTGCGGAACGGGGTGACAATGAAACTGCATGAGGTTTTGCTGTTTTTTTTTATACACTCCGCGGGCTTTTATAACGCGATATAGTCGGAATGGCATTTCATTATTATTGTTGAGCGTGGTAATCAAGACGTAGTCTCGTTGGCTTTGCAGGTGCATATCACGATGTTGATAGACAGATTGCTTTTAGAATGGATGACCTTCTTTTGGCTGTATAATTTATGACTGTCGGCGTTTATATCATATTTCTATGATAGAGACATCAAATTTCTTAAGAGAATCAGTCAAGCGAGTAAACCAGACCTTCTCAGCTTGACCTAGCTGGCTCTATTTTGGATGGGATTTGGTGCGCCATATCGGCTGATACTACATGCATTATGATAGGGCGCCATAGAAGTTTATTGATTGATTTAATGAGCTTTTCCGAATAATTGAGTGTATTCAGAACTAGGCTTAAAACGAAAACGCATCTCTTCAAAACTGACATTCCTACAATAGTTTGTCTCGCTGATCTTTCGAGTAACCGTCCTTATGGTTGCAATTGTAGTGACATCGATTGATGCCCGTAGTGTCTTAATTGGTGCTAAGTTGTAAGTGTTCTAATTGGTGCTATAAAAATCATTGTTATTAGTGTCGTTGTTGCTGTTGCTGTTGTTAGCAGTAGTTACCAGTAGCAAAGAGGCTAGGTCAGGACAGTCTACGGGTTTACGCTGGTTCTAGGGCATCGATCTACCGGTTTTCAACGGAGGCTAGGGAACCAGCGTCGTCTGCGTTCGTCGTCTTCGTTGTGTATGTTTGTCTTCGTCTCAGGTAAAAATCCGAACGAAAAATGAATTATTAAGGACTCGCTGTTTTCCCTCCTCCCTCCGCCGTCGGCGGCCGGATCCCTTCGGCGCCGGAATCCGGTTTCCGGCGATCCGGTTTTCGGCGGCGTCGGTTTTCGACGTCCTGCGCTTGCCACGAACAATGGATCCGAGAAACGGCGACATGGGTGCCCTCGGGGTGGTGGTGGTGGGGTGGGGGTGTGATGGAGGAGCGGGACGGATGGGAAGGAGGGGTGTACGGGGGCGGAGGGTACGGGCCGTTGACCGAGGCGCAGAACTGGGGCGAGATCTATTAAACGATCTGTCCTAGAAGCCTGGAAATCGCCTGGGGGTGGGTGGGGCGCAGCGGGGTCTGTTGGGCTATCGACGGGCGGATGGGTAGGTGGGGGCGGGGGGACATTGTGTGGGAGTCGATGATTGACAGCTGGGCCAGTGAGACAAAGGACAAAGATTTGGGTTTGGCCGATGGCGAAGATGTTTTGTGTGTAACATGGCGAATTTTGGTAAATAAACGGGGTCGTTTCGTCGACTGGAAGAGGTCGTTACTTACCTGTTTCCGTCTTTTCCATCGGATCTTTTTGTAGGTAAAACACGACGGTCTAAGGAAACGTTTGTTCGGTAGGCCGGTAACGGAGGGGTTTTAACAGGGCTGGGTTTGTGAAGGGGAGGGGTCAGGGCTGATGTCTGGTCGGTGAATCATGAACGAAGAATGGTTTTATTTTGAGTTGATTTTTAGTGTTTTCTTTAGAAATTGTAGCAGAACTGTCCGTTTTTATGAGTGCAAGAAGGTGTATATTGACACTTTTTGGATTTGGAAATTGTCATCTATAAGTGCTTGAGAAGGTATACTGAATGTTTTGCTCTTGAATGTTTGGCTATCAGGATATTAAATTTTCATTGTTCACAAGATGTTTCACCCAGGTGTGTGCATTTTGCCCATAAACTATCATAATTCTGAAAATTGATTCTTTTAATACAGTTTGGATGAAGAGGCAGTAGCAGTTGAAACCAAACAGATTCAAAGGTTATCTGGGAAAACTAGGTTATTTGATGTAGAAAGTTACTATGGTGGTTCTCACACAGGCTAACATAGCCTCCTAAACTGTTTGAAATCACATTATTATTATTATTACCATCATCATCATAATTATTGTTATTATTATTATTATTATTATTAATCGATGGCAAGGTCTATTGTTGTAAGGTATCATTAATATGCTATGCTAATAATATGCTATGTTAATTTTAAAAAATCAATGTGCCTAAGACTTTTTACTTGTATAATCTGGTAGAATGCTTTGGTGTGCACTTTGTGCATGGGATGAATTAATTAAGATTGAATTATACTGAGAATGCTCTGTGGGTGAAATGTTTAAGGGCGAAAGTACATACCTGGGGTGAAAGTTCTTGAGAGCTAAGAACCCCTTTGTAGTTTGCCTTTGTTATTAATAATTAATTTGGTTATGTTGGCAATGATGATGATGATGATGGTGGTGGTAGTGATGGTGGTGTGGGTGATGATGATGATGATGATGATGATGATGATGATGATGCCTTAATAATGCTGTATAATTGAGATGAAGAAGTTTATGTTATCTATTTTCAGAATATGATGAATCAAAAATTGCATGTAGTCAATTTCTTTTTTTTAATGAAGAAGAAAAAGAAGTTTTGTTGTTTTTTACACGAAGAAGAGGAGGATGAAGAAGTTTATTCTAACTCATATACCATAAGACATTTAAGCATAGACATAGAGATAATATTAGTATTAAGATAAGTGATACTGTGATAATAATAATAATAATAGTATTGTGATAAGTATATTGTTTTGATAATTTAGTAAAATATATTGATCAATGACAAATCCTTAACCCCTTAACTGTGTATTTATCTGTAATTCAATGTAAAATGGACGGATATATCCGGGATTCCCAGTTAAGGGGTTAATTATAGAAATTCAGTGCAATGCAATGACCGTTAATAGAATATTTATGCATATTGAATAAATGTTATACTTGATGTATATTTAAATATAAGAGTTTGTTCAGGAGTCATTATTCATTATTAATAATAATTAAATTATTAATATCACTGAAGACAGACAATGGAAATGGATAGGTACAACATATATCTATGCATTCAGATACAACATATATCTATGCATGCTACTGAAAAGTGAAATAACATTGTAATATGACTGTACTACATGAATGATTTAGTGTGAAAGTCTTTCCAAAGAATTAAAAGTTAGTAATGTGATATTTTTAACTACAGGGTGGTGCAAAAAAACCCAGACTAGTCACATTTAGGTTTGGCATTTAATATAGTCTGGTTTTTTTGCACCACCCTGTAGAATATGGCAGTGAGGGTTGAAACACTGCCAGCAGTGTTTCGACAATTTTGTCAGCATTAGTGAAAGCAATGAGGATGTTGATAGGATAAGAGTGTATCTCATCTATTTTAGGTTACTGGATCCATATCATTCCTGTGTGGGATGGGTCACCTCGACCTGTGCCACCTTCAAGATGGGTTTGCGTCTTTGGTCGAGCAGGCCGATCCGGACTACTTGTCGAGTTTCTTTCTCTGGCTTGACCTGAAAATTGCACAGTATAAAATCAACGGCAGCTTCATTCCAGGTTTTATCGGTTTGCTTTCGAAGTTCATATTGACTGTTCCTCTTAATCGGTGTGTTTGCACTTTTTAAAATTTCTGTTGAGTGAATCGGTATTGGAGGTTTTGAATCGGCCTTGCCGCTATTTAGAATTTGACAGACATTTTCTTCCTGTAATTTTCAGATAAAGAGTTAAACATTCAAAATGCGTGGATCCAGCGTGCAGTTCGCAGCCTCCCCCTTGAAGACAGGAAAGCACCAGAGTTATTTGCCAACGGGTCGGGGGTCGGCACGTCGGGAAAACTCGAGCCGGGCTCAAACGTTCCGGCCAACTGTCGGACATCGGAGGGGGGCGCGCCGAAAAATTGCTTGCAGCCCGCGGTTCACGCGAAAAGTCCTATTTTCAATGCTCACCCGAAACCGGAAGACGGGGCGGCAGCGTCGGACACGGACCTGCACCGAGTCATGCTGCGAGTCCCGATGCTGTTGTCGCCCGAGCCTCATTCCGTCGTCGTCGAGCCGATCGACTTCTCGTGTATCGAGAGAAAAGTCCGAACAGAGGGCAAGGAGACGGTGAGATCGCTGCTCCGCGAGGCGCTCTGCAGAACGCGGAATGTGGCGCCGCAGGTCGACGGCGGCGGCATCGCGCGACACGCGGCGACCGTCGCGAATCACGTCGGCGAAAAACAGAGGGAGAGAAAAGAAGAGTTTTCCGGAAAATTGCCCGACGACCCGGAGAAGAACAGCTGCCCGTACTGTTCGAAGACGTTCCAGTACCGCTCGAGTTACCGGCGCCACATTAAAATACACCAGGGGATATTCAGCCACATGTGTTACGTCTGCGGCCGTAAGTTTACGCGTAAGGAGCATTACGTTAGACACAAGTGCAATCGCCGGCCAAACAAGCCCAATCGTGGCGGCCAGGAGTCCTTTCCGGACGGAAGCTCGGGGGCGTACACGCCGGACTGTCTGGCGATCGAAGGGTTTGAAAATCAAGAATCCGGAAATCTCGACGATACGCAGCTGAGCATAAAGGTGGAAGGCTACGACGGAGACGCGCTGGCCGACGTCAGCTACTTGGACGAGGCCACCGACGAAGAGTTCGGAAGAATTCACGAGTCGCGACGCAAGTCGTCGACTCCACGGAAGCTGGTGATCGTTCACGACAGCCCGGCGGACGTCAGCGACTCCGAAGTAGTCGGCTTCGTTAAGACGGAGCGCGACGACTCGTTCGTTTCGGACAGGAGTTTCGACGACGACTCTCGTAGAAAATCGCAGACGATGGGGGACTGTGTGATTCCAAAGGTAGAAGACGACGTGGATCGGGGGGAGGAAGACGGCGCTCCCAACAGCGCGTCGATCTCCGAGCCGCCGTGTCCGGTCAGAAACTTTGTCACCGGCACGCCGGAGAAAGGTTGTCTCGCCGCGACGTCCGGATTTCTAAACCTCCAGACGGGGAGCTACAAGGTGGAGGAGATCGACGACGACGACACGTCCGACTCGGGAAAGGCGAAGGTCATAACGATCCGGAAGCAGGCGAAGTACCTGAAGCTGAAGAACGAGGCGCACGTCGTCGACGGCAACCTGTGCTTCTCGTGCCCGCACTGCTTCAAGACGTTCCACCGCAGCTCGAACTTCTCGCGCCACATGCGGATCCACCGCGGCGTCTACAGCTACATCTGCCAGACGTGCGGGCGCGGGTTCTTCCGGCGCGAGCACTTCCAGAAGCACAAGTGCCACCGGAAGAGCATGTCGGCCGTCTGCGACCGCCGGACGAAGTTTGAGCTGCTCCACAGCAACACGGAGTCCGGCGACGCCAGTCCGCTGGACAACTCGGAAGACTTCGGCGGCGGCTGGCAGGCGGTGTCGCCGTACCACGCCACCACGTCAGGAGCCGCCCTTCTCATACCAGCTTCCGTGGAAATGCAGTAGTTGTCGCAATGCCCGTCTGCGTTTCCCCGCGATATTTTATCACGCCTGTGTGTGTTTTTTTCCAAAACAATTATTTTTTTGTAATTGTCAGTATTTTTTTGATGTTTGTGATGCCATAATCAAGTCGATAAGTTCTTAGTCGTAGTAGGTCGTCGATCTGTGTTAAGCTCAGAGCTGCGTAGAGTATTGTAATCTGTAATTCTGTTTTCGAAGCAGCTGGTTTGATTAAATTATTTTTATCGCAATGATTTTTTGCCGAATAGTTTAGATGTTTTGTGAGTTTTTACGATCTCAGATTTTGTCATATCTCACCAAAATTTTACAAATGTGATCACCAGCAGTGAGATGTGGTGGTGATGATGATGATTGATTGAATCTTATGATATTTTTTTGCTTGTATCGGAACGCTGGTTTTAACTTGCGCGGATCTCGTGTTTCGTGTTGTGTTGTTTTCGTTCGTCTTTGATCTCTTTGTTTCGATTTTGAGCGCAATATTGGCGTTTCGTCGTTTTGTAACACGATTTTATTTTCATTTTACAGATTCTTAGCAGTTGCATTCCTTTATTTTTGCTGTAACTTGTCATGTTTAAGTCAAATGTTTTGTCTTAATTTCTAATTTCTTGACAGATAGGTACTTGTGTTTGCACGTATGGCACATGTACATCTTGGTCGTACACCTTGCAGGTAAAATCCCATCAAGGCTCCTGAAGCCATATTATGTATCTCTATATATATCTCTATATGTATCTTTGCATCTTGTCATTTGTGGTGCATATGATACGTGTATATGCAATGTGAAAAATATTTTGCTTATTTGGCAGACATCAAAATACACACGGGCCTTTTCACAAGTTGATAATTGAACATCTTGTTTAAGCAGAATTTGAAAAGATTGCTTTGGATATTTGTGACACCCTTACTAGTTGGGCGTTCCAAAGAATTGAAGAGTTCCAATTTTAGAAAAAATTTCCAGCTTAGCCTCCTATATTTAGGGGATCTTGCCGTTTCATTGTTTGTGAAATTGTACATGAAATTCAAATTATTTTTAGCTTTTTCACTCTGTACATTGTGATCACTAAACAAATTGACCACAGGTGCGTGTAATTTGGCTGTAATTATCGTAATCAGTTGTGTAACTATTTTGTTTTACTGCCTTCTGCACTGCGTAATGACGTGGCTGTACATAAAGTTGGAATAGTTTTTTTTCTGTAAACAAATATTGCGGAATTTCAGCAAATGCAGTACGATGATATTAATTACGAATCTTTGCTTCGTGTCAGAATTACGGTTTTCCTGAGGATTTCATGTTGCGTAATTTGCTCCACAAAGTGGCCTTTCTGAAGGTTGAGTCATATCAGTGTACGTGTACGAAACATGTACGAATCTAAACTTTACCATGAAACTTCTATTATGCCATTACCGCGTATGTCGTACAGTCGTGCCTTTGCCTGACCCAGACATGGTCTAGAGCTCCATTCTTGGCACGAGTCAGAACACTTTGTATGCTTCTAATTGGAGATCATTTTGGTGCAGATTATCTTGATAATTTCACGTTTTTCAACGATATTTTACCGGTAATTTGAATTTCTTTGCATCGAAGAGGCTTACTTCTTACGAGATGCTTGGTAAATTTTTTCCATCCTAAAAATCAGTATTAAGTGGATCTGAAAATCTGATATGCATTGCTTGTATTGCTTTATTATTATTATTATTATTATTATTATTATTATTATTATTATTATTATTATTATTATTATTCAGTCTGTCACATCTTGATGTGTTTTATTGTTGTGAGATCGAGATATTTTTTGCTTCATTGACGTTCTATTCTTCTCTGCGTACACATCTCTGTTTCTGATTTTATGATGCCACATGAGATTCTGACAGGTTGCCTTTTGGTTGTCGTGGGAACCAAACGATTTTGCATTTTGATTTCTCTGAATTTTCTCGCGTATTTATTTATTTGCCCGATATTTATTCAGAGAGTGCTTGCTAGTTGTCTTCTACGTAGGTTTTTTCATTGATTATTGATCTGTTTTAATGATTTTATTCTGTGCAAAGAATTTTTTGTCGGTTTAATTAATTTATTCATATTCGGTGTGTTCTATGCTTTAATCTGTTGTCCGTGTTTAGGGCTCATCCATATAATACGTCCGCAAAAAAGGCGTATTTTCAACCCCCCCTCGTTTGCACACCATACATACGCAAATCTCCTGAACCCAACTCCCTCCCCCTCGGTGCGTACGTACTGTATGGATGGACCCTTATTGTTCACTGAGTGTTTAAAATGCAAAAAACATATGTTTTATTATGAATTTGAATAGTTTGGTTTAAGCTGTTTGCCAATGCGTCTTTATTGATATTGCTGGAATACGCTTTTCGGAGTCTGCTGTTGAGAACTGTTTTTGATCTCAGTTTTTGTGTGATTTTTCTAGAGGTTAAGTGGTAAACTAACAACTCGGACCACGATTTAAAATCGAGTTCTAATGGGCGAATGGCGACTGGAGTTTCTTGAAATTTAAAATGGTAGAATTCCACTCGAGTACCTCCACAGTTCCGAATTACGTTACGCTAGATTACGTTTGCAGTTTTTCTGTGTAGCAGCACTCAAGGATAAAGAAGGAATTAAATCCTTGAACACTGAAAAATTATTATCCAATGGGTGTCACTAGTTGTTGGGCATACAGATATTGTTCGGATATCCTGGTTGTGCTAAATGTGTGGACTTTGCCATTGTTTGGATAAGAAAACCAAAAAATTACTGAAGTTAAAAGTTTAAATAATGAAGTATTTTGAAGATGTATACAAGTTGTGTGTGGTCATTTTCAGTTTTAATCACACAGAACATGAGAATTTGAGATATTATCTGGTTAGGGTTGGATGGGAGTTGTCAGTGGTGTGCTTAGGTTTTGGCTGATAGGGCAGACGCCCTGGGCGCCACTTGAAGGGGAGGGGGACCCACATTTTCTGATCTTGCTCTACTTGGCATAGAAAGAGAAGAAACTGAGAAAACTGACTTTGAGCACACATCGCAGACCAGTACGCATCAGTAAAAGCAAGGAAAGTGCATTTGTATCTGTAGAATATCATGATTTGTTAACCTGCTGGGTCTAATTTCTCTACCCCCTGTAATGGGAGCCAAGGGACCCTAGGTACAACCCTACCATGGAAGTTAAATTATTTTGTGAAGATGCTGATCTTGTGGATCCGATCTTAATTTTGTCTCTTTCAATTGGCCACGAATTCAGTTTCGTCGTTTTCTGTCGCTTTGCTGCGTTTTTCACGATACCTCTTAAATTTCGACAGATTTTTTGCCCAGATACATAAACCCAATAATTGTAGAACGTTTGAATGTTGGATGCGATATCGGAATTTTGTAAATTTCACCGAGGGTATTTTACTGGCGAGATAATAATGTTACGTTATTTTATATAATCGGGTCGCTGTGCATTTTATGCCGTTGTCAGCTGTGTTTTACGATATTTTGCCAAGCGTCATTATTATTATTTATGGTGTGTTTATGGTGAAGGTGTTTTTGAGAATGTTTTTGTACATAACAAAGTGGAACTTTTGAATATGTTCTATGTTGTACTGGTGGGTGTGTGTGTGTGTGATTGGAAGTTTATTTGAAATGATTATGTCAAAGAATCGAGGAACGTTTATTTTAACTCTCTGTGCCATCGAGAACGGGAAATCAGGACGCGTTTTTGATCTCGTGTCAAAATAGCTCAAGATTGCGAAACGATCTTGGCTTCAGAGTAATATTTCAACCTTTTTACAGAATGCGAAATATTTTTCCTCTAAACAACACAACAATCAATTTTATGTGTACATTATTTCAAACGCATCAGTTGCAATTTTTTTCACGTTAGCCTGTGTGGCCGCTACTTACTACCTGTTATTTTGTAGGTATTTTAATTTATATTGTTAATACCCGTTAATTATTCAGTTTTTCTTTGGCGTGACGCTAATATTAATAATGTGCTATGATCGTGATGTTATTACAGTATATTGATTATTAAAGTTGGTATAATAGATAGTCATGAGATGTGTCTTTTAGCTTGATGCTTGCCACGAGGGGAATGGGTCTGCCCATGTTTGGGTCTAGGTAAAAAGACATGGGTGGTATAAGCCATTAATCTGGAGTAGGTTGCCATTGCTTTCCCCAGACCCACATTTTACCTTGCACCTTAATGCTGATCCTCATTTTACCACCGCCCTCTAGTGGGTAAGGCTTAGTCGACCTTAGGGCTCCTGTGGGTATCAAACCTGTGACCTTCTGCTCTATTGTCCAGTGTTATTAAAACTGCTAACTTCCCACCCTAGTTGGGTCTAGACTAGTTGAAACGTGTGCAAAACTGATAAGAAAATCTTATTGGAGGGGAGGTTGGATAATTTCTGATAATGCAAAATTGTCCCCAACAGCTGGGTTTTGTCAAAAAATATTTTGTATTCTGATAATATGCAAGTTTGACTGTGCCATTGTTGTAAGTGAAAAAAAATTCCCATTTGCACACAACACTGACAACTTTATGTTTGTTAATCAGACGATAACGCTACAGCAGGGTAACAAATACTGTTTGACATTGCTCAAAAGAGAGATGCACCATCACATTTCTAAGTATCTACGCAATTTTAAACATGGTTAATATGTCATACGGTCGAAAATAGCAACAGCTGCAGCCATGGGTGACCAAATGAAAATATGCGATTGCACAAAATGGCGTCACTTGGCGTATAAAGTAAAACGGATTGCGAATTTACAACAACACAATTAACTAAGCTAAATTGATTTTTAGACTACGGCAATTTAGCATCCAGATGGATGATAAGTAGTTCTTCGATGATGATGATGATGATGAAGATCTAAAATATTATTAAGTCACAATCAAATCATAAAGTGGAAGGCAATGGAGAGTTTTCAACCACCGGAACCTCTGTTTGTTTGACACAGCAAGTTTCAAAATAAAATCCAAGATGTCAGTTGACTGGAAAAAACCCACTGCAACATTCAATACAGATGGCAAAGCCAAGACCAGGAACTTGGACAGTTCAAAGTACAGTGCAGTGCAGGCGTAAAACTGACCCGCAACATGCATAAGAACCCTACATGGAGAGATTGTATCACACTAATCTGTCAAAAGAAGCCAAAAAACAGAAATGAGAAAGTAACATGAGCAAAACATTCTTTACAGACATGTTTCAGAACATTTTGGTCTCGCTATAATTTACAAAATTTGCATCTAATACAACAACAAAACAATTGTGTAAAGGCACCGTGCTGAAATTGTGGACAGCAAATTAAATCCAAACAAAAAATGTTCAGCTGTGAGATAAAACAATCAACAGAAACACTGCATTTGCTTGGAAATAGTTAAAGAAAATGTCTTAGAAACTCACAATTGATAATATTCAAGTGCCAACTGCTTAATCAAACTCCGAAATGACCCTAAAATTTCAAGGTTTGCCGTGCAATGAAACACGAAGAAATATCGATCGACATACTAGTATTTATCATGGCTTAAGACAGCAATAGCACACCAGCTAAATTCACACAAAAAACATAGATAAACTTGGTCTAGAGAAAGCAAAAATGTCAACATTTAAAAAAGACTGTTGGGGTTTACAACCGCATAACATGCACTTGTCTAGTAACACAACTCTGAATAATGCACAGAAAATGTATGTGATGAAAATTGTTGGAGATAGACTTACAATTGGCTTGCAAACAGTGCGTAATGTCACATGTTAAGTAATATGTGTGAAAAATTCAAAGCACCACATAATGCTAACTGACGCGGTGTATTCATCCGAATCCCGTTTCATTACCCAAAAGATTCCGAACCATTGCAATAATAAAATGCAATAGACTTGGTGATGCATTTAATTGCAAACGCAGATTGCACACAAACAAGACTTGCAGAAGAAAATTCACAAAATAAAACTACTGAAATTTGGCTAAAGAAGTGTCACACCAAAGCACAGGATAAGACATTTCATAATCCACAAAACTAAAGACAATTTTCTAGAATTTGTTAGGTGCGCTCACGCCACCGGCGAATTTCTTCTTGAGGAAATTCGACGCGACCCTTTTCGCGTTGTTCTGCAGTAGTCTGATTCCCCCGTATTTTGCCCACTCCTCTTCGAACTGCTGCTCTAGAATTTCCGCTCCTCGTTTGCGTGTCAACCCGGTTTCGTCGAGAGAGAGTTCGCACATTTTCATGTCATCGACACCTAGAGGAAATTACAAAAGCAACCAAGTGCACATTTTAAATATAATTACAATTCATACAATTACATTTAGAGGCTAAAACTTCCCTTGGCTGCCGACAAAAGAATTTTTAAAAATATGTTTCCATACAGTGTTTATTTTCAGACAGACGCGGTTTTTGGGTCAAACCCCTCCTTGGCTGCCGACTTAAAATAATTTAATAAGCGCTATAGAATGTAAAGATGTCAGCACATCTGCATATTTTAAGGAAAAAGTACAAGAGGAAAGATGAGTATGACCTTTTATTTGCTTGTCAAGATTTTTCGAAGTTGGTTATGATATCAAAACCAACCCCCCCTTTCGGAAATCCTGGCCACGCCATGCACGCATTCACACTAATAACTATTATTTTGGTCACTAAATAGGTTAATGCTGATCAAAGAATTTAATATAATGTTAAACTCTTCTATTATGCTAAATATTGATGTAGATTATAAAAGAACCGGCAATAAGAAGCGCTGGTTCCCTGCCCGGAAGCAGCTCCATCTGGCGAGCAATCCATTTGCCGTCGAAGTGAGCGTACCACCATCCTTTCTGCTGGTGGTTGTCATCTTGGTGGGGGATGTCCGAGGGCTTGGCGAACGGAATTAGAAAGAAGCGCTGTGCATCGTTGCCTCCTTGACCAGAAGAATTAGCGCTGGTGTCGTTTCCTGGCGCGATAAAAATTCGAACCAGAAATGAAATAATATTGATAACAGCGGAAATATCATAATTCTGCGCAACAGACACCAGATTAACAGCAAATACATTAGAGTCAAGGCCCAAATATTTATTCCGCAGGGGCCCAACACAGGTCAACCCCCACCCTATAAAATATCTATTCTTGTCTGGGTCCCAAATCCAAAATGGAAAAGCAGCAAGACTTTCGACATATGGTTTCCACCTGCCCCGCAGGGATATTTTTACACCCCCCCTAACACGCCCCAATTTAAGACCGACACCCTCAACCTGAGCCATGGATGACCTTGCTTTTGCTTGTCAGACGTTTTCAGCAGGGACCGACCCCCAGAATATACCGACACTCCCCCCAAATCAGTGTTTATTCTAGCCACCTTGACATTGGGGGGGGAGTTTGAAATGTTTGGGGGACAAGATTTGTCTCTCCACGCTTTTGGTGGGGAAATTTCCATCCCCCAAGCCAACATATACAAATTGGGGGGGATTTAAAACTTGGGGGGGGGGGGAATTCCCCCCAAAACAGGCCTAGAATAAGCACTGCCCCAAATTGATACTCCTAGAAACAACCCTGACCTGCGAAGTCCATCAATCCGGCGCCCAATTTGATAGCCATGCTGTTGCATATAAACAAGGCTTCATTAAAAGTCACATAAGGAATTTTATGCGCATATTTTTTTATATTCGGCCGCTACCGTTACCGATGATTGCCTTTGGAGTCCGATCGTCTGCGCCTCCGGCCACCTGGCGCCTCTTGTTCTTTGTTTTCCAGTCGTGGTAGACCTTGAGACGCCGGTGAAACTCCTCGCGGCAAGCTTCCAGCAGGTCCATCTCTGAAGGAATTTCAAAATATATTCGGATAAATGCCCCACCCCTTGCAGGATGAAATTTTAAAGAAAAAACACAACACACACCAGAAAGCAATTTCTTTCACTAATTTTCAGATCACAATATGCAAACAGCTCACAGAATGAACAACAATGTTGAAATATACTATAAATATTTAGCACCAACACACACACATACACACACACACACAAACAAACACACATAAACATGACGAAAGTGAAAAGACTGAGGCCCCACCACACGATGTGTTGATCGTATCTCGAAGTTGTGCATAACTCCACTTGGAAAGGTCATGTTTCACTTTTCCCTGTTTGTCCTTTGTGGAAGCAACAGAATTTGACCTGAATGAAAAACAAATAACCAAAAAATACTAAGCAAAAAATAATGATTCCACACAAAAGATACAAGTGCAACAGTAACCACAGTAGTGTCAGATTAAGTGACCGTCAACTGGCGCTACATAAATCACTGATGTGGTTTCATCTCAGACATCAGACATCACACAATTAATTAAATATTTTGGATTGTACACAATCTATGCAAGAAACTTATCGTTGATGTCACTAGATGGCGAACAAACCTTGTAATCTGCTGGACGTCCTCGACCATGTTTGAATCTTCTTCTACCAACCGCAAAGCAAGCTCCCTGTCCAGTCTCTCTTGTTCCAACTGCTGCTGCCTGCATTCGTTTATTCAACAAACAGCACCACACAAGTCAGGGTTATTTCTAGAATTGTGAATGGGGGGGGGAGTCGGTAAAATTTGGGGGTGTTTGGGGGCTGTTTAGGGTACATACCATTGTTAGCCATTGTTAGATTAGGAAATTTTGGGGGTGTTGACCTCAAATTGGGGGTGCTGGCGGGTGTTAGGGGGTGTAAAAATATCCCTGACACAAATATTTGGGATAATCGTAGGCAAAGTGACATCTACTGAATAAAAACGTCACGCTAGATTATGCAGCACAAGTCATCAGCACAAGTCATCTGTATTGTTTAAAAAATTGGTTTGGCAAAACAGCTTGTTTCATACAGCGCACAGTAATTTTCAGCAGTGATTTTGACAATTTAAACCAAAACATTCTGAAAGGTTTCTAATTCTACTTGGTCGTCAAGAACACACTGAAGGCAAAGTCTGCACCATACTTACCGGACGCGTTCTTCCTCCGTTCTTTTTTCTAATTCTTTCTGCGTTTGCTCCTAAAACCAAACAAACGGCAACAGCGGACTAATAATGAATCTCTCAAAGCTCGAGCTGATCACAAAATTGTGAAGCAAACGAACATCTAAATGGTTAAGACAGCAATTTGGGAATCATATAAGAATGGCTATATTTCCATTTTGTCATTATTTTTTCATTATTTTTGTCATCTGTGACAATAGCATAACAAAATATCTATTCTGGTGTAATAATAATAATAATAATAATAATAACAATAATAATAATGCACTTTTACAGCACGGTTTCTGGTACTCTGAGGTATCAATCGATGGTATTACAACTCCAAACACAGAAGACCTGGTCCATTCCAGATACCAGTTATCGGAAAACAGCAAGGCAGGCAGACTATGGAGTAAAATAAAGAGTTGTTCTACAAAAGCTTACCGCGTTCTTTCGATTAAGCTGTTCCTGTTTCTTCTGCAGTTCTTCTTCCTTCTTCCTTCGTACCTCGATCTCAGCTTTTCTGCAAGAAATGAAAGACACCAGCGTCCACAATGAACATCTATTACAATCATCGGGGGGCCTGTTCCCCCTATTATTTTTTCCTCAGTAGCCCCCACCTCCGTTGGGACCCCTATACTTACTATTACATTGATATTGACCATTGCCTGGCTGATCATTCACCTTTCCCATAGTTATTTTAAGAAAGGCTGAGCGCCTAAGTATAAGCGGCTACTGTTGTGCTGCTTACCGAAGCGCTATATAAATCCATGATATTTTGCCTGCTTACTTACATACCCAGCAACAAATAGTTGGCCCCCATGCATAGCAGTTGCCACCCTAACGCCCGCCCCCCCCCCCACTTGCAAAATCCTGGAGCCGCCACAGGATGTCAGAGCTTCCAAGATGAGAGCCATTTGAGTCTCACATATCAAGAGATAGTGGTCTGAAGAGTTTAAGAGTGCTACTGTAGTCTTGTAATGTAATCTAAAAGTCGAGCGGCTGATACTCACTGTCTTTTCACTTCTTCCTCTTCTCGTCTCTTCCTCTCCTCCTCTTCCTTTCGTTTCTTCTCTCTCTCCATCTCCTCCTAATAATTGAATGCCTTGCTTGAAGAAAACAGTGAATTTAACGAACAAGGAAGAAAACATCTACGCGATTTCAATGAAACTATCCAAATAAATAAATAAATGCAGCCATTTCATATCTAGACTAGGCACCTAAAAATAAGAAGCTGTTGTGATACTACTGTACTTCAAAAGTGCTATATAAATTCGGGAGTGACGTCTGGGTGTGATTTTACTGTGCAGTTCACCTGAATCTTCCGGAGTCTTTCCTGCTCTTCGGCTATTTTCTGGGTGTCGACCATCTTCCGCAGGTCACCGAATGTCTTCTCAGTCGATTTGACTAAACCTCCGTAGATTGCTTCCAATTCCTTACGATTCATCTTTTTGGCCACCTAATTAAGTTTTTAAAAAACACGAATCGTGTTTTAGAAAACACACGTCTTTACCACCCTGTACGTATTATTAATATTATTATTATTATTATTATTATTATCACTAGTAGTAGTAGTAGTTGTTGTAGTAGTAGTAGTAGTAGTAGTAGTAGTAGTAGTAGTAGTATTAGTAGTATTAAAACTAAGGTCCAAGACAAGAGCGCTTAACAAGTGGAGTCAAAGTAGAGTACGTATGGTGTGTTATGCATCTTAGAATTTAAGGCATAGAAATAAATTTCATGCAAGTTATAAGAGTCCATCCATATAGTACGTACACACTGAGGGGGTTGGATTTAAGAGTTTTTGCGTATGTACGGTGTGCAAAAGGGGGGGAGGGAGGTTGAAAATATGCTATTTTTTGCATACGTACTATATGGATGAGCCCCAAGTTCAAGTCTTCAGGGTTCTCTCTGTGGGCAAATGGCAGTAGATTGTGATAAAAACCTGAATCTTTTTCTGTCCACCAGATATGTCCTTTTCGACAGACGCGATTTTCTGCACGGCCGATTCTTTCTCCTTTTTCAGTTGTCCAGCCAACTGTCTCATCTGCTCCAACTGGGAACTCAAACTGCGAATCTTTAACATCATTTTGATCCTAAACATTCAACAAACGCAACAACATTTCGTAAAACGCATGACTAAAATACTTCCCGTTTCACGCTCATAACAAATGTAGAATCATAAATGCTGAGCAAGTGAGAGGCAAAATACTTACTCAAGGTCGCTACAAAGTGACTAGGGTCAGATTCGAATCCGCTACCTTCCAGTCGTATGGCAAGAATCCTACCACTATTCCACCGTACCAAAGATAAAGAATATATATAAGAGAACAAAGCAATATGATCAGATCAGAAATAAAATGAGTGATGAAATATCAAACCTTGGCTGAAACTCATGCTTGAAATTCCACATCCTTATTGTCGATTGCAACTTTACCAGAAGACCTTTTCTGTACGCTATCTTATTTTTCACTATTAAAAGAAATTATTAAAAGAAATTAAACCAGCCATTTAGGTATTTAGCAACATATTATTATTAGTCAAATTAATTAATAATAAATATAATTAGCAAAATCTATTTTCTTATCAATTAAAACTAAAGTCTTGAGTGAATGTCTATTTAGATTCTGAAACACAATTTTTTATTATTTAAATGTAGATGAATAAACTAAAAAAACAAATAAATATCTTTAAATTAAGAAATTTGCAATGTTAAAGCGTATCAAAATACAATGACATAATTGATGCGAGTAATTTTAAAGGCACAACACAACTGCATTAAGTTGCATGCTAATGATCGGCGAGAAATTCGCATCGGGTACAGACACTTGATGACGGACAGAGTGCACCATTGGACCATCCTCCATCTCGAGCAGATCAGCCACTTTTTCACCTTCTTGATCAGAAACGCAAGATTCTCCGGGTCCGATTTCATGATCTGATCGAACTCCGCGAACTTTCCCGGACGGAAAAAGACCTTCGTCATTCCGAACTTGAAATCGTTCTCGTTCAGTCCGAGAGCTTTGAACAGCGCCTGGAAGAATCCAATACAAACACGGGCTAACCATACATAACAGCACGGATCTAGTAGTTCCAGCAAAATTTTATCCAAGAAATAAAAGCAAAACCGAAGATCATCCGGAATTTCTGAAGAGTATAATCCAACTACTTATAGAGCAAGAAGTAAATGTTACAAACTCTGACTCTCTAGGACTTTTCCTAATCTTTTCGTAATCTTAAGACTCACCTATTCACAGACACAAGATTTTACTTTACTTTGCTTTACTATTCACCATCAGTTATACGTAGTATTGTAAAGCGCTCTTGTCTTTGGTCATTTTTGCCATGCTTATTGCACTATATAAATTGTCTAGTTAATAATAATAATAATAATAATAATAATAATAATAATAATAATAATAATAATAATAATAGTAATAATAGTAAATGCATGGTACCTTGCAGAACATTCTCGGATCAAGGCGCGCTATTTCTGGAGGCATGTACTTCTTGTAAGTATCGTAGAGATCAGAGAACTGCGTTCGGGATGGATATCCCTGTTGCATTAACTCCAAAACAGAAGTCATGCCTGCAAAAAAATAACCAAAGAATCATATTTTCAATCATGAACTCACCACAAGCAGGGGCAATCAAATGATTCAATCAATCAATCAAAGTTACGAGCATAAAGTAAAGAGAGAATGACACCACAGCACAAAATAAAATGTAATCCGTTCTATTTTTATCAGGCAGTTAAACAGACCAGAACACTGGAGTTGGGTCAGGATCTGAGTCCCTTCGAATAGATGGTCGACCATTCGAACATTCGGCTTAATGCAGCGAATGAAATTTGTCCCCTAAAGAAAAATCAAAGGGTCGAATTAGGAAGAAATTGTTTACTAAATAATTCATAATAATAATAACAATTTATTAAATTGTCTCTTTAGTTTTATAAAAAAAAAAACAGTGCCAAGACTAAAATTATTTTTAAAGACTCAAGAATTTCCAACATTATTTAAACAGCAATATAAACAGTTTTAAATATTGGGGTCAAATCAATACAGTGTCTCCATAGACTGAATAGTAATAATAGCATAATAATTCTGCCCTGTGTGAGAACCAACCAATATGTTCCAACCATCCATTCATTCACATTATGGTCTTGCTGTGTAATATCATTCTTTGCCCTCTTGTCCTCTACTAGGTTTGTTCCTGGTTTCCCCTTCTTTGTCTTCTTGTCTTTGCATTTACAAATAACAAACCCTTGCAGTATACAACGTCACAAATCAGGCACGTCAGAACAAATTTTTAGCAGGGGTGCATTTTTTCAGGGGCGTAGCTAAACAAATCATAATTTATCATTAAAAACCTGACAAGCCAAAAAAAGTCATCACTCTTCCTTTATCATTTCTTCAAAAATCTTGATACCGGTAAGCAAAAAAAATCAACAACAAAACAGCCTCATCTCCCACAGGGGGTGCAGTGCACTTCCTAATCTTTTCCAGGGGTGCAGCTGCACCCATGCATCCCACTTCCTACGGGCCTGCCACAAATGCCTCATTCGAGCAACGTTGAAATCCCAGTTTCAGACTAGCATCTACCGTGCCGTTCAGCTTTTCCATGAGAAGACCCAGTTGTGTCCGGAATTTGCTTCCGACGCTGACGAACGACAGTTTTCCGACGTTCTGAGACTCTGACCCTTGGAAAATCAACTTCACCAGAGCATTCTTGCTCTCCATCACGAGCGCCTCCAGCGAGGCGTGCAGCGCGTCGTTGTTTTTCTCGATGAATTGCGCCTAAAATTTTCAACATCCAAAATGTACTATACAAAAAACCTGTACCGATGCCAATGTTCACCCAAATACGGTAAATCTATTTTTTTATGCACTCGAGTCTAGGTAATCTGATAAATTGAAAATGTTCAAATCTACTGTAGTTTTGAGGCACATCTCTTCCAGTTAGCTTTTCCTTTACACTGTGTCTCATTGCTTCCCCCTCTGACTGATCACTGAAATGACCAGGTCTGTAAGGGATGAATCTGGAGCACCATCACCATCACCAGACACCATTTTAGTAAAAGAACTGGTGCCTTCATCACTGCCATCACCAGCAACATTACAACTATTATTATTATTTATTTAATTATTATTATTTCTTGTTAAATGTAGAGAATTGTCAAGAAGCATCTTTGAAAATGCAGTTTGAAATATGATCTTCAAGCTCTGCCTATGAATCAGTGGCGGCTTTCTTGTTAAATGAGTGCCTGGCCCCCAGTTGTCAGTTGGGACCCTATACTTAATGCTCATACATTAAACAACAAATGGTTGAAATGATTGAAGTTGCCACCCCAAACTGCCAAATCCTAGAGCCGCCACTGCTATGAATAGCATCGATTGTTATTCTTTTCTTGTAAAATTTAGCATTCATATAAAAATAAAATCTTGAAACAAATCGTGCATTTTATAAAAACAATCAACCAAACTATTTGTTATAAAACTAAGAGCCATTTATTCTGTATTTCTAAAGAGTTTTACTTGGAGCACACCGTGTGATAGCAGACACCGCCAGCAAAGTGGCGGATGAGAAAGCCTTCCTCGTCTCGAATTTCTCGGTGAGTTTTCAGCTTTGATTTTCTAGGTACCTAAGTAAGAAACAGAATGAATCAGCTTGCTCGAAAAAAAAACCACCATTTTGAAATTTACAGCAAGTCTGAGAATCATGTTTATTTCTAAAATGTAAAATTTGATTAAAATGAAGATAGAAGAGGATTTTCGGAGCTTTACGCTAAGTCGGAAATGATTTTTGTTTTTGTTGTGGACTTCTGTCGTGAAATGGTCATACGACGGTCGCGGAAGTTTGTTCTCTTCGTCCAAAATGTCAAAGATTCCAATTCCCTTGTTCTCGATCAGCTCTAGCAAATCAAACAGCAAAGGAAAACTTTTTCAAGGCTTAATTAATTGGTGCAACAATCAATCAATCAATCAATCAACTTCCATGGCGCCACTATCATAGTGCCCAGGGCATCATCCGATGGCGCACCAAATCCAAATTGATGTAGAGCCAGGTCAAGACGGAAAGATGAGTCAGAAACAAGCGGTAACACAACATCATGGCATTAACCAACCACTGTTTTAGTAACTTGACACAATAGTTTGTCCAATGAAATATATCAAAACTGGATCACAGCTAAACAATCAATCAACTTAAACAGGAAACCCAGCAACTGTGACAGATAGGCCCCAGAGGCCAATAACTTCCAGGGCTCCATTTCTTGAAGCCAAGTTTGCCACAGAAGATTCCAATAAAAAAATTAATACCAATGTATGAATTGTCGTACAATGTACATGGTCAAATTATTGAACCAGCCATAGAGAGCACAAATTACGTTACGTTACAACAAGCGGAAAAATTACCAATACAGTCTTGATTGTCAGTGTAGTGAATTTTCTTTACGTTTAACCCTTCCTTTTCGTACAGTGCCTGTTCCTGTAACACGACAAATGAGACGAAAAAATCTGTTAACAGATTTCATATTCCTGTAAAACTTAGCATGATTTAAAGTGGCTTGGAAGGCATTACTGCCTGTGTGAAAGCCACTGCGGGCACTAACGGGGCTTGAACCCGCTCCGTCAGCCTGACGCTCCAGCACGTAACCCACTCTGCCATCTTCCGTCCCAAGAATCTATTAGAAGACATGAACAGTTTATTACAAATATCAAAATATTCTTATTTGATGAATTTCCCCCTCATATTCTTTTTCTTTGCCTCCCTCCGACACTTTTCTTTGTCTGTCTGTCTCTGTCTGTCTGTCTATGTTTTTCTGTCTGTCTCTGTCTCCCTCACCTCACGCAGTATTCGGTTGTTAAAGAATTGTTGCAGTTTTTCGTTGCAATAGTTGATGCAGAATTGTTCGAAGCTGTTAGTCTGAAAATATTCTGAAATGTACAACACACAAATATAAAACTTTTAAAGAAATTACTTCATCTCCTGTTATCCTTAACAATAACAGTAGAGCATCCCTAAATTTTAAAAATAAACTGCTTTAACTTCTTAACCGTGCATTTAACTGTAACTCAATGTAAAATGGACGGATATATTCGGGGTCCTTGGTAAAGGGGTTAACTGAACCTGATCCAACTGAATTTTCACTTGCTAATTAATTTAGTCATATTTTTTCGTTATCCACAGCATAAAGCAATGATAAGATATGGCCTGAGTATTTTTTTAAATAAAAATAAATAAATTTTAATAAGTTACATGTCACACAAAGCAATAAAATCACTGACTGCTGTATTTCCCTTCAATGTTAATAATAACATCAACTGCTATAAATAATAATTAGTTTATTATTAGTTTATTTTATTTAGTTTTGTTCAGTTGATTTGTGCTATTCCTTGTTTGTGTACTATTTGACGCTATGCATATCACGAATAAAGATTATTATAAAAACTTCTTTCCATTTCTCTTCTTTTTCATAGTCTATCTTCCTGTTTCCCTGCTCTCACTATGACTGATCTCTGAAATTGACCTGGTATTTTGCAGTATGGATTTGGAGTACGATCGATTGATACCTTCGAGTATTAGAACTTGAGCTAGGGAATTTCATAAAATAAATAATTAAAAGACCAACCAAATCCTGCAATGTCCAAAACTCCGATGTAGGACTTTGACGACTGAAACGGCAAAGACTGGTTGACTCGGGACACAATGTAATCAAACAGTTTGGAATAGATCGACTTTGCGAGAGCGTCGCGGGCGCTCTGAGATTCTCCAGTCTTTAGGAAAACCCTATGGAAAAATTTTCACAAACCATTTGCTCATATCAGCCACAACAGACTAGCAGGTCACAAATACGATTCAACCATGCACTGCGGATAATTCAGACTTAATTTTTATCCCTGATCCATAACAATCGTCTTATACACAAGATAATACGGTAATAGTTGTAATAATAATAACTGTTTGTGTATTGTACTTTTCTCAATATTGTGTAGTCGAAGCAACACAACAAAATTAAGAGAGCATGTACAACCATACATGTATGATGATCAAAGACGTCTTATACGACTATTACCGTATTATCTTGTGTATAAGACGACTTTTTGATTGATTGATTGATGTACATGTGCTACCTTGGGCACATGTTTAAGCAGCATAGTAGACAGCGTGATGACAGATTCGGTGGAGGGAACTATCAATTAATCAATCAACCAACCAACCAACCAACCAATCAATCAACCAACTTTTATGGAACAAGGAAGAGTCAAAAGACACGGGCGCTAGCAAGGCTGCTGTTTCAGCAATATGAAATCTACTGAAATCTACTAAAATCTACTGAAATTTGAAACACCGACTGGATCACTGTGCCGCCTCTCCCGGCTTTCGACGTGTTCATCGCGCGGCACACGAGCGCCCTCTTTAGATCCTCCTTGTCGCACCCCAAGAACTGTGCGGCGGTCAAAAGCGAGCCCTCGGTGCTGCTCATCACCCTGCAACCGCCTAACGACAAAAATCCACACACAGATTAGAAATCTTTCAATGATTTACTATAAAATCGACACATTCATCTGTTAAACAAAGACTCAATGATAACTGATGATACTTATCTGTTATATCCATTCTATACAGTTAAGAAGAATGCAATGCAATGAGAACACTTATGAGAACACTAAATGAATTAACAAATGAATGAATGAATGAATGAATGAATTAATTAATTAGTGAATGAATGAATGCATTAGTGAATGAGCTACAGCCTTGACCACCACGGACTATGTATTATGGATTTTACCCAGACTGAGCGCTCGTGCTTAAGCTGGTGCACTGCGCCAAGCTTTCGGGCAGCGCTATAGAAATTCCGTTTTACTTACTTACTTACTTAATGAAATTGACAGTTTCTGTTAAACTGATCAAGAATATCTGAAAGAAACCAAACACGGCAACCGTAAAGCGGCGCTATAAGAGACGGATGGGTCGACCTTTGGAATCGGGGTCTTCTTCGAACGCAACGTTTCCGAGATGAAGCACCCCGGCGACCACCTGGTAGATGGCGACTCGCTCCGCGTCCGTTATCCCCATCTGACTCATCGCCTTGTCGGTGAGACTGAAGTCGGACACGTCGTCAAGCTGAATGTCGTGAAGACCGCCGCGTGACGAGTGCTGTAAGTAAGTAAGTAAGTAAGTAAAATCTTGTAAACTTATACAGCGCCCCAGAAAGCAGTACAGCAGGAGCTGCTTATTCTTGTGCGCTTAATCTTTCTTGAAGTAGCCATGGGCAAGGTGGGTTGTCGGCCGGGCAACACGCACAGACGAGCAATGCCAAATCACCCGATCGGTCGGTTCAGTGCAGAAACTTGAAACCAGACCAAGTAAGTAAGTAATTAAAATCTCGTTAACTTCTATAGCGCCTTCAAAAGAAGCACCGAAATAGCTACTTATTCCTATGCGCTTAATCTCAAAATGAAGCAGCTATAGCCAAAGGTCGGGTCATTGATGCCGGGTCATTTAACCCCTTAACCGTGTATTTAGCTGTAACTCAATGTAAAATGGACGGATATATCCAGGATCTCCAGTTAAGGGGTTAATCAAAAGGGCGAGTGGGTGTAAGACTAAGACTAAGACAAGAATGCCGACAAATATCTGGAATAACTGCTTAACCCCTTAACTGGGGATCCCGGATATATCCGTCCATTTTACATTGAGTTACAGTTAAATACACGGTTAAGGGGTTAATAGTTGAAGAGGCCGTCGGCAATTGAAGCCGAATAATAACCGAAAGCTGTTTAGGAATTTAAAAATTCAACGCACCATTTGACTTTTCTGGTCCTGGTTCAAAGACTTTTCGGTATTTTTCGTACAGAAGAACTGAGTGCATCCGCGGTTCAAATACTAAAAATTAAACACGACAATGGACAATGGACAGCTTAGAGTGGGGAAAAAATTCAGATTTATAAAATACAACACAGAAGGACTGCTAGAAATGCCAAAAGAACTAATCATATCCTACAAAGGATACAAAACCTTAATTGGCTGGACTGACCCTTCCCTCTACCCCCCCTCCACCCCCCCACACGAACGGGTTCCAATTCGGTCTGGATTTGGAGCACCATCGGCTGATGCCCTAGTCATAATGATGTTGGAGTTGTGAAATTTGAGCGGGGGGGTTGAGGACTGAAATTCAATGAATGACAGAAGCTGCATGTACCCGATATGTGATTTTTGGGAGTGCTGCAAAGTTAGCTGGGGGTTCAACCCCACCCCCACCCCAAACCGCCCCCAGGCAACTCCAACAACACTGGTGGTGCCATAGAAGTTGATTACTTGACTGATTAAAATGAAAAGTCAAACATTTAGACCAGCAAATGGTCATTAGGTACAAACATATCTGAACAAAGGTTTGTTATTTGCAGATGCAAAGAGAAGAAGACAAAGAAGGAGAATACAGAAACAAACCTACAAGAAGACAAGAGGGCAAACGATGAGATTACACAACAAGGCCATAATGGGTGAAACATAGTGGTTCTCACACAGGGCAGACCCTACTGAACCACTCAAAACCCCAGTTATTATTATATTATATAGCATGCACACTTTGTTTGTACAATTAAAAGCAGTGTTTATTCTAGGCCCCCCCCAAAAAAAAGCCCCAAAAAAAAAAAAAAATTGTATATGTTGGCTGGGAGTGTGGAAATTTCCTCAAAAGCATGGAGAGACAAATCTTGCCCCCCCAAACATTTCAAACCCAGTGGTTTTCACACAGGCTTCAGTGGTTTTCACACAGGCTTACTTAGCCTCCTAAACCACTTAAAATCACATTATTATTATTATTATTATTATTATTATTATTATTATTATTATGTCAAGGTGGCTAGAATAAACACTGATTAAAAGGGTACAGTGTAATCATCTATATTTAAATAATATCGTGCTCTGCATTACGTTAAAGTGGTCTGGTGATCCGAGTTTCAGCTGCTGGCGCAATGACGCAGGTGCGCCGGCGCACATACGATAGAAGATGTGGTAGTTGCGCTCGTCGTCGTTCTGCGTGCAGATGCGTGACTTCTCGAGAAGATAGTGCGAGATGTGACCGCCACAGACCATGTTCTGAGGTTCAAAGATGCACAAAACCAGGCGGATGGTTGAAATCCTTACTTTGTGCAATTCTCAGTTAGAATGAAAATAAACATTCCACGTGAACAGAATATGTTTGGATGGCATATTACTTCTTTGCACACAGTAGTTCTCACTCAGGACAGATCCTACTGAACCACGCTAAACCCAAATATTATTATTATTATTATTATTATTATTATTATTATTATTATTATTATTATTATTAATAGCAGCAGTAGTAATAGAAGTAGTAGTTGTAACAAAAGCAGAAGCAGTAGTAGTAGCAGCAGCAGCAGCAGTAGTAGTAGTAGTAATAGTTATAGTAAAAAGTAAGTAAGTAAAGTAAAATCTTGTGGATTTCTATAGCGCCTTGGAAAGCAGCACAACAGTAGCTGCTTATTCTTAGGCGCTCTAGTAGGAGTAGCAGCAGCAGTAGTAGCAGCTGTTGTAGCAGTAGCAGTAGTAGTATTAGTAGTAGGTAGTAGGTAGTAGTAGTAGTAGTAGTTGTTGTTATACTTATAGTATTATTAGTATTATTATTAGTAGTAGTAGTAGTAGTAGTAGTAGTATTATTATCATTAGCAGTTATACTGTTGTTTGTTGTTGCTATTATTATTATTATTATTATTATTATTATTATTATTATTATTATTACTATTATTACTATTATTATACCTTTTGATCAAAATGAATCTCGACGAACTTTCCGAAGCGGCTCGAGTTGTTGTTTCTCATTGTCTTTGCATTTCCAAACGCTTCCAGCAAA
Organism: Metaphire vulgaris; assembly: GCA_018105865.1. Lineage (NCBI taxonomy): Eukaryota > Metazoa > Annelida > Clitellata > Crassiclitellata > Megascolecidae > Metaphire > Metaphire vulgaris. The sequence goes on from CM030863.1 coordinate 11,284,416, forward strand.
GGATTCGCTGTAAATGTTAATAAAACAGAACTAACAGCTAAGAGCAACAAAACAGTCATTAAGTCATTTAGATTCGGTCAAAAAAATTCAAATGACCACCAAATAGTGACGACAATCTGTACGCTTAGTATGCTTACACTGTACGATTCTCTGTTCGATGGGTCCCGCATGCGTGCCCCAGCATTCCGTGAGGTACTTGAGGATGTACTTGGTCGATTCCGTCTTTCCTGCTCCCGATTCTCCGCTGACGATTATCGACTGACTTGTCTTAGCCACTCTCATGTCACGATACGCTTTATCGGCTATGAAGAACAGTGATTACGCATCTGTCTATCGGAAATCGTTAAACAGTTTGATCCCTAATAAATGAGGGGTATGATTTAAACTAGACCAGCAATGCCTCCAATATCGCAAATCAATAGACCCGGAGGCATAGTGGCCATATTGTGTGGTGGAACTGGAAAATCTCCAGGGCCACTTAATGGTAAATAAACCTTATGGGTCCATAAACCACGTATAAATTACTGCTTCAGTACCTTGTCATACAAGACAAAGTACTGTACAAAAAACTTAAGACGCATCTTTTCAACATTTCCTACTAAAGACTATTGTAAAGTGCTCTTGACTATGACCTTTGCTACGCATATAGCGCTATATAAATTATCGTTTATAACAATAATAATAATAATAATAATTAATAATAATAATAATAACAAGACATTGCTTGCTCATTTAAATGTATCCAAACTGGATAGCAGCTCAATGGTTAATCGACTTGAGTGGAAATCTCATAACTGTTCAGATTGGCTCCCAAGGCCCACAATTTTCAGGGTCCCCCTCTAGGTCATCAGTCTCCAGGTCCCCATGGTGTAGCCCACTTAAGTAAGTAAAGTAAAGTAAAGTAAAATCTCGTGGATTTCTATAGCACCTTGAAAAGTAGCTGCTTATTCTGTTATAAAAACAACAGTAAGATCAACAGTAACACGCACCGGAGTGTCAGGCTGATGGAGCGGGTTCAAGCCCCCGTTGGCGCCCCTAGCGGCTTTCACACAGGCAGTAATGCCTCCTAAGCCACTCTAAGCCACGCCAAGTTAAGTCAAATGTGAAATATTTTCTTACCGATTGCGAATACGTGCGGTGGCATTACGCCGAGCGACTTGCCCATGTACGACTTTATCGTCTGCGATGAGTACAGTGCTGGCATCTCACGATAAGGATTAAGGGCGATGAGAATGCTCGCCACGTACGTCTAAAACCAGAAACAACTCCTCTGCGCTTTGTATCAGAGTTACCCGTGAATAAGAAGCTGGTGCACTGCACCAGGCTTACGGGCAGCGCTATAGAAATTCCGTCTTACTTATTTACTTACTTACTCCCAAAAAGAAAGGCTCTTCTCCAAAAACTGTCTAAGCATTATTATTATTATTATTATTATTATTATTATTATTATTATCATCGTTATTATCGTTATTATCATTATTATCATTATCATCATTATCATCATTATCATTATTATTGTTATTATCGTTATTATCATTATCATTATTATTATTATTATTATTATTATTATTATTATTATCATCATCATCATCATCATCATCATCATCATCATCATTATTATTATATGGTCATCAATGCATGTTGAGCCATTCACAAATTGAGGAATAGTAAGAAAGTAAGTAAGTAAGGCAAAATTTCTATAGCACTGCCTGAAAATTTGGCACAGTGCACCAGCTTATTCACGAGTGCTCAGTCTGGGTGAAATCCATAGTCCGCAGTCCGTGGTGGTCAAGGTTGTAGATCCAGGTAGGCAGTCACAGCATAGTATTTTTAGTAAGCACAGAACAAGTCGGGAGGAGGGGGTGTGAAAACACTTGCCCAAGTTTGCCCTACAGCGGCCACTGTCAGATCCGAACCTGACATCCTCCGTTTGGGCGTCAGGAGTCCTACCACTAATCCACCGTGCCCCAATACTTTGCAGTTAACCCAAATCTTAACAACTAATCCCCTACTGCACATGGAAAAATCATAACGGTAAAGAAGATTTGACAGTACTTACGTAAATCGAGTCCTTCATGTATCGAAGTCTGACGTTGTTTAGCAACGTTGCTTCATTCAAATACATCAGAGCACCTTTGAACAGGCATTAACAACTCGATGCAAGTTACCCCCCCAAAAATCAAATAAAATATTCAGAAACCAGACAAAAACAACAGAACTACTACAGTGCTGCTTTTGAAAGCGCTATAGAAATTAACGAGATTTTACTTACTTACTGGTACTTACTTACTTAACTCAACATTTTAAACTTAATTAGACAAGGAACCAGTCTACACTATTAACAACAGCGTAATATAATGTAGTTGTTTATGCATTCGGTTTCCTTAACAGAGGACCAGTTCATTTCGTGGCCGGACAAAATGCCCGCGGAAAAAATGTCACGGGGGCAAAATGTCACGGGTACAAAATGAGGACAAAATGTCACGGTTTAGGGTTAGAGTTAGGGTTACATTTTGTCCGTCCGCTGACATTTTGTTCCCATGACATTTTGTCCGTGACATTTTCTCCCCGGACATTTTGTCCTAGCACCGTTCATTTAAATTATGTGAAACAGCGCAACAAACATTCATGGTAGCCTGACATTTCATGTATTGTCTTTCAATGCGGTTCAATATACTAGAAGATGAAGGCCTATGTACAATGTACAACAGTGTTTGGCCTTTAGTATAACAAAGCATTAAGAAATTAACAATTACGTACAATTGTCATCGACATCTTTGTTGTCGTACTCGTCGGCCGGGTAGACCCGGTCGTAGGAAGCGGTCAATTTCTGACCCGAAGGACGGTCCAAGACTTCGACCGTAACTCCATCCGGGCTCAGGTCAATAATCCGGCCAAGTTTAAAACCGTCGATGGGGTGCGGCGCCCAAACCTTTTTCGTCTCGTCCATTGTTCCTGAAAAACAGACACTGATTCGCTTAAAATAATAGAATTATAAAGAAATAATAATAGAAATAATAACACCAACAAATACAGTGAAACCCGCTTAATTGCATAGGTGCCGTGCAAGCCTTACCTATGCGATTAACGGGGCTATGTGAATAGCCGGGACTTAGTCTGATTAATTAATTGTACAAAACACTGGTTTGGGTTTTTATGTTGTTATGCGATTATGCGGGTTATGCAATTAAGCGGTATGCGATTAAGTGGGATCCACTGTATAACAAGAATAATGCCAAACAGGTTGTTAAAATCACAGCAAAAAATATCAACACCAACTATTAACCCCTTAACTGGGCGCCCAGAGACACTCTTCCATTTTACATTCAGTTACAAATAGTTGCCCAGTTAAGGGGTTAAGAATGTTTTCCTTCATAATGATAAAAGCATCTGTAAAACTTTCACTTGGGTGAATAAACGGATGGGAAACAATACCAACACAATTATATAAATTATTATTAACTAATAATAATAATTAATTACTTAAATATCAGTAGAAATTTACCAACAGTTGACTCAAACTAAAATGATGATCAGTTTTCTGGGGATTGGGAATTTTTAAATCCCAAACTGATTGAAGACAATACCCCGATGGTGGTAGAAATATTGGTTTGGTATAAATGATGAGATCAATAATAAGGTCACGAGTTCAGCCCAACATGGCAGTTGGTCTTAAGCAATAAATGACTTGACCCAATTTCCTTGACCCATTTCCTCTTCAGTCACAGCCAACACAGTCAACATTGGGTCTAAGACACTTTCTATTATTACATTATATTATATAGGTCATTTCAAAGCTGACCTGAGCCCATTCAAGCGTAACAAGTACCTCTTGCAAAGCAGTCCACAGTTAAGTACCCACTAGTTATGACAATTTAGATGAAAACTTGCTAATTACAAGGCTGCAAAAGGCTTTGCTCTAAGACACCATCATCAGCATAAATCCACATGCCAAAAAGAAGAGTGTAGGCTGCCTCGAGACCATGTAACACTTAAGAAGCAATCTTGTCCCGCTTTACACCCCTTTCCCCTCCTCCAAACACTATACAGTAAGTCGTTCAACTACTATCAAAATATGCAGACAGCAGTTGAGGTGATGATGATGACTATCGCATATTTCTCAGATCATATAAAGGAAGATATTTATGGCCAAAGGTAAACCTGCATAACAATAGAGGGGAACAGTTGAAGAACGGTGCAACAATGATAACAACAGTCACAGGTGCACAGAACGAATGAACTTAACTGAAAAATATCAGAAAACCGGTCTAAACAGTGGCGGCTCCACCGGAGGGGGGGGTCAGGAGGGCCCGTGCCCCCTATTGAGTGCCTGCCCCCAGTGCCCCCCTGTTGGGACCCTATACTTAATGCTACATAAATTAAACAACAAATGCTTGGCCCCTCATGATTAGAAGTTGCCACCCCAACGCCCCCCCCCATTTGCCAAATCCTAGAGCCGCCACTGGGTCTAAATAAACAGAGGACAAAGCGAAAACTTCTTACCAACTCCAATAAAATTCAGCTTAAACAGATCAATATATTTTAAAACCTTCTTGCAATAAAAATGTCCAATCAAAGGATAAAAGTACTGGTAAATGTTTGTTTGTTTCTTTCTTTCTTTCTTTCCTTCCGTTGTTCCCTATGGTGTTGGACAATGGGTCTTAGCATGATTTAAAGTGGCTTAGAAGGCATTACTGCCTGTGTGAAAGCCACTAGGGGCACTAACAGGGCTTGAACCCGCTCCGTCAGCCTGACGCTCCAGCACGTAACCCACTCTGCACCACTGAATGAGTTTCTTCAACTTCTGTCTGTCTCTTGCTGCTCTGGTCATTTGGATGAAGTTCATTTGCATTTCCTCTGCGTCCTCTGTTAAGTTTTTCCATCCATCCATATTCTCTTGCCTTTTCTCTTTTTCCCTTCAACAAAGTTGTATAGTGCTTTCTTTGGCAGTCTTTCTTGCTTCATTCTTCAACATGACCAGTAAATGTTTACTGGTAAATAATGATTATGTCTTAATTACAATTACAACTGACTTTAACCCCTTAACTGGGCAACTATTTGTAACTCAATGTAAAATGGAAGAGCATTACTCAGGGCACCCAGTTGGAGAAAGGAGAATACAATTCCGCAACTGGTAAAGTTTGTTTCATTTTAAAAATTCAACTGTGGGACATCTATGGAGAAAGGAGAATACAATTTTTCAAAGAACTAACTCTTTCCTCTGTCTCTGCTAATACTGAGTTCCAACTGTACCATCAGTGGCTTAAGTTTCTATTATTTTTCCATGAATAGCATAATCTTTGCTTGTTCTTTCATTCTGATTTAATACTAATAAACTGGCATCAATCAATCAATCAATCAAAATGATTCCAGTCTATCAGTAACTTTCACCAGCCTGTACTACAACAACAATACTACTACTACTACTACTACTACTACTACTACTACTACTACTACTACTACTACTACTAATAATAATAATAATAATAATAATAATAATAATAATAATAATAATAATAATACAACCACTACCAATACCACTACTACTACTACAACAACAACTACTACTACTACTACCATGACCACTATCACTACTACCACTACCACTACTCCTACTACTACAGAGCTGTACAGTCTGTACTGTAGACCAGTATAATGATGTTCTAGTACACATGCAAATCAATGCAGGACCTGTAAGTGCAGCAACTTTCACTGATTCGCAAATTCACTATATTGGCAAATCCTCAGCACTGGTGCCTTCAATACCTGATAATCGTGGCCAGTCACAGCAACCAGCGAAGAGTCGCCTAAAGATCAATAACTTTTGGCATATTCAACCTAAGATCATCAATCTAATCATTGATAATCAAGTGTTACTGATTTGCATTATCAGTAGTAGTAGTAGTAGTAGTAGTAGTAGTAGTAGTAGTAGTAGTAGTAGCAGTAGCAGTAGTAGCAGTAGTAGCATAAGTAGCAGCAGCAGTAGCAGTAGTAGTAGTAGTAGCAGTAGTAGTAGTAGTAGTGCCAGTGCTAGTAGTAGTAGTAGTAGTAGTAGACCAGTACTACTACTATCAATAATAATAATAATAATATATAATAATAATAATTATAATTATAATAGTTATTAGTATTATTGCAGTAGTATTATTATGAGTTAGTATTAGTAGTAGTAGAGTTAGTAGTAGTAGTAGTAGTAGTAGTACCACTACTACTTATCAATAATAAGAATATATATTAATAATTATTATTATTATTATTATTAAAGATTATACTTACAATGTGATATTTGTAATGATGGGGAAACTTCCTGGTCACTGTTTACGGTTTTCCCCTTTAATTTGCATATTTAATTAACACATTTAGCAAAACAATTAACCCCCACCCCACTGGCTTAACTCCTGGTATAACTCATAAATAATGATAATTATAATGAAAATCATAATAATAATAATGACGGTGATAGGCCTAATGTCCATGGTGATGGAGAGTATTGATTTGCGTGTGATGTGTGTTGAAGAAGGCCTAAGCAAAGCCCAAATGATAATGATAATTATTAAGAGGCAACAGGGAAACAAGGACAAATAACAGCTTATGCAAAGAAACACAGCCTACCCCCCCCCCACACACACACACACAGTGCTGCCACTGTGCTGGTACCAGACGGCAGCAGCAGCAACAAGTCTGGACAAATCAGAGTCGGAAAAACGACGGCCAATCAATCGCTGGTATATCCTACCCCCTCCCCCAATAAAACCCGTCGACCCACGTGAGGCTGTAATACCCCTCACCCACCCACCCCCACCCCGCGAAATCAACACGTGCCCGGGATAAAGATGGGGACGCCGAAGTTTCGTACCGCGGGGGGGGGGAGCAGAAATATTACGATTACCAGGAAGGTACTTCCTAACGGTCAAGTGGGGGGGGGGGTAGAGGGGACTTCTATAACGCCCCTCAATTTCAGCTGAGGGATTGGGGTTTCATTTCATGATCTCATCACTGGTTGGTGGTTACAAGTCCGCAATTAATCTGAATTTTTCGACGACACTGTTAACGCCGAAGTCTTGTTTATAACGTAATAAAATGACTATTCAATTTTATGGATCCGTAATGGCCATATATCGCCTAGCATGGTAGTTTAAGCCTATTCTCTGCGCGACCGCGTTACATGTTCAAAATCGTACAAGAGACGTTTTAAAATCGATTTTAAAACAAAAAATCGCTTACTTTTCGGTCGATTTTTGTTTCAATTTCTGTTCTAAATGAGTTTTTGATGAGGCAATCGGTTTTTTTAATTGATTCACTCACCTGGTCTCGGCGTTCGACCTTGGCGATCGCTGATTGGTCGCGACCGTCTGGCCGACAGGTGAGCCGTAGCCCTGCGCGACGAAATGTAGTTCCCACTCAGCGCCGAACTTATTCGCGGAATGCGGAATGGATGAGACCGCCGATCGAGTGAGGAAGTGAAGTTCTAAATGTTAAATAGATACAATTTTGGTTCTGTTGACTCTGGTAAGCCTGGATGGCACAAAAACTCGAATGATGGTTGTGCACGCACAAAATCAAGCTTAAGCAGGTTTTTTCAAATATAAATCCTGTTATATTCACGCATCGCCATTATAGCGTCGCCACGGGGGGGACAACTGGAGCAACTGCCCCCGCAACCTGCCCCAGACCACCCACCAGATTCGCGGAAATCCGGTGAAAAAGTTTTTTGTGGAGGGGTGGGTATAAAGAATCTGATACGCCAGCCCCGTTTTGCCCCCACCAAAAATTCCTGGCGACGCCACTGCGCATCACATTTTTGCATAGTTTCTATTACACAATTTTTTATTCAACCCTTAAAAATCATAATTAAAAAATAATCGATCAAATCAATAATCCAAAATTTGGCGGAAATGTTTCAATTAAATGCTGACGAGATGCATAGGCAAGTAATTGGACTGGCTTATAGGCCTATAGAAGTTATTTCAGAAAATTTGCACATTGTGTAACTTTTACGTTCGTTTTACAACCTTCGGTTGTCGTTTAACCAGAATTTTCAGTAGATCGGCATTTTTTTAAAATATAAATATTCCGGATCGGCCATCTGGTGAATTACACGCATTTCATTCTTCGCTTTCAATCGCCAGGTGGCAGAGCTGTTTTGTTGACATTTCTAAGCAGTTGCCGGTAGTTTAATCTAGACTCTGGACACCGGGGGGAACTGACAAGGCCGGGGAGGGGTTGTCAGCTAGGGGCTGCTGTTAGTTGATGCAGTATGCAAAATTTCCGAAGAGAATTTGACATTTTCGGGGGGGAATTGCCCTTTTCCCCCGGAAACGGCCTAGATTAAACCCTGAGTTAGACAGACCTCTTGAGACCTCTTGACCGAAAGCGATACAGACGACTGGTTAACGCAGTATCGATAAGCCCCGAAAGCGTTCCTGTTTTATCGCGTTTAAGAGGCTCAGAAATCTTTAGCGTTGGTCCAGCCATAATATTATCGTTGCTAGGCACAAGGACCTGGTTGTTTTAATTGGACCTGATTTTCAGGTTGGATTTTAGTCGCGGCGTGAGTCGAGAAAATTGAGGAAATAACGTTAGAAGTTTATAAATATTTTCTCGCGTGAGTGGTCGTTCTGCTAACGTTTGTAATATGTTCATACATATAGGCAGGGATATTTTTATACCCCCTCCCCTTAAGACCCCCCAATCCCCTCTCCCCCTAATCTGAGCCTGGGATGACCTTTTTTGCTTGTCAGACCTTTTACGGGCAGAAACCCCCCAAAATATACCGACACCCACTCCCCACCCACCTCAATCAGTGGCGATCCCAGGATTTGGCAAGTGAGGGGAGGGGGCGTTGGGATGTCAACTTCTAATCATGAGGGCCAACCATTTGTTGTTAGGTATGTGGTACTGTATTAAGTATAGGGTCCAATTAGAGGAGCCACTGGGAGGCTAGGCATTCAATAGGGGCAAGGGCCCCCGGATTCTCCGTGGAGCCGCCACTGCTCCCAATTGATAATCCTGAAAATAACCCTGCATAGGACATAGGATGACAGTAGAACCAAAAGAACAAGGCATAGAATATAGAACAAGAACATAGAATTGGTCAAGCATGCATATAGGCCTATTTCTGGGCATATTTGAGGTCGTATTATAGGAAGGATTTTTTAAAATGGCACCGGGGAGGGGTTGGAAAAGTTTGACAATTGTTGACAGGGGAGGGATGGGGAAAATGAGAAGTTGACGTCAACAATTTCATTTTTTTGCAAATAATCTAAAAATAGGAAATTTCATGGAATACTATTTATTGCAACGACAAAAAACATGACAAGCGAAAAAAAGTCATCGCCACCACATTATGACATTTGATGAACAAGAAAAGGTCATTGCCGCAAAATAATAACCTTCTAAACGAGGGGGCAGGGGGCATATACCCCCGGGTGCCGACGTGAGGGAGCGCCAAAAATCGGGTATTTGGGTAAGTGAAATGCATAATAAATAACAGAAGAAACATGTGCGATTAACCCCTTAACTGGAGACCCCGGATATATCCGTCCATTTTACATTGAGTTACAGTTAAATACACGGTTAAGGGGTTAAACACTGGGCGAGCGAAGATGGACGCTGAAAAACCCCGGATGTTGGAGAGATTATCGCAGAGAAAGAACGGTGGCGTAACCAGAGGTCCAGAGCAACGTTATTATCGGAGGGCGTCGGTCTATCAGCGAACGATAAGATAGACTCAATGTTTCCACATGACGATAAGATACCATGTCGTGAGAATGAGATAAGGACATGACCGATGATCACCCCGTGACACCTATGATATCACCCACCACAGCAGCTGTCTATGGGTGATGCCTATATAATGGCACCGCAAACAGGCGTCATGCACTCAATACACTTCTGTCTCGCACTGATTTATCCGCATATATATTTTTGATGCCACGTTTTTGTTTAATTGTATGCCGACCTGAAGGCTTAGTTATCGTGCGCGATGAAGACTAGACTGAGACATAATTAGAGCTTGTGCCTCTATCTGTCTTTGTGTCTCAGTCTCTGCCACTCTCTCTGGCTGTCTCTCCTCTGCCTCCCCGTCTGTCTGTCTGTCTGTCTGTGTCTGTCTCTCTCTCTCACTCTCTCTCTCTCTCTCTCTCTCTCTCTCTCTCTCTCTCTCTCTCTCGGTTCTCTCTCTCTGCGTCTGGACCAGATCAGGTGAATATTATTTTCCCGCGTTCATCTCTGTCTGTCTGTCTCGATCGGGTCACCCGGGTGACGTCATCGATCTGTCTGTCTGTCTGTCTTACTGGTCTCTTCTGTCTGTCTGCTTCTCTCTCAGAATTGAGCATAATTCTCAGATTATAAAGGTTCTCTACGAGCTCTCTCTCTCAAGACTTCTCTCTCTCTCTCACCTCTCTCTCTCTTTTTCTCTCATCTCTCTCTCTCTCTCTGGGAACCCACATCTGGTTCTTAGAATACCGAAGACATTAGAAGACCACCGTCTTGACCAGATCCAGGTGAACATCATTTTCCCGCGTTCGTCTGTCATCGCAGACGATTCGAGGTCAGCATTTATTCGATCGGGTCACCCGGGTGACGTCATCGATAGCACCTTAGCCAGGCGAGGCACATTATAAGGTAACAACGTGACGCTCTTACTGGTCTCTTATTAATAATCGTCCTCACACGTGACTTACTCACAAGATCTCGAGCGAGATGATTGAGCATAATTCTGCCAGATTATAAATGATGTTCTAAACATATGATGCATTCAACATTGATGACACAGGGCGTGAAGTTTCATCAAGACTTCTCAGACATCAGCTCCTCGCCCTCCCCACCGTAGTTTGAGGCTGTTTTGACGGCGACCGAGGCCGTGGGGAAATCCTTTTTGACAGGCTAGGAAGGGTAATGACGGATGGGGCGGAAGCAGTGGCGTAACCAGAGTCAAAATGCATCATAGGCAGTGCTCGGTTTCTAGGGAAAAAGGTCTGGGAACTCATTTCACATCTGTTTTGCTCTAAGAAGCATACCATAGACATTAGTAGAGTAACAGCACTTGGAATATTTATATACAATGTATCTAGTTGTTTCTATACAATCAATTTACACCTGGTGTACATTTACGCTAACGACAACAAAGAAAGAACCGCATCTTGCTACAGTATAAGTACAGTAAAACGTGCATTTGTTGAAACGACGTATCGATTTCCTGTAAAAAAATCACTGTAGGCCGTATGCAATTTGCCCACAACATTTTCGTCTGGAAATGTCCTCTGGGCCTTATTCAGAGAGTCTATGAATGCTGGTTTGAGTTGTGATATTTTGACAAAGTTGCTAGCTGCAATCGACGAAGAAATAGTTTGCATACTTCATTGTTATGTTCAGCTCTTTAGAATTCGACCCAACTTTTGCTCCGGACGCTGTTACGACTTTCAATTTCAAAATATGACTATTCGCGAAATTTTTAGTAAAACAATTTGACCGGAGCGGTCTGTGACGTAAAGGGAGACGACACGGGAAACGGTTTTGCTCTTACTTCCGGTTCTTCGGTTCCGGTGACTGAGTGTGCGTTCGATAACAGAGGCCAGACCACGTGACGACGCCGACACGTGACTTACGGCACAAGATCGCGAGCGATGCGATGATGATGATAATGAGCAACAATGATCACCTTACACTGATGATGATGATGATGATGATGAGGATTGATAGATAGATGATGATGATGATGATGCGAGGATGATAACTGAAATTCGATATATCATCATCATCATCATCATCATCATCCATCATCCATCATCATCACACCTACGACGTCCGTAGTTTGAGGCTGTTTTGACGGCGACCGAGGCCGTAGGGGAAATCTCGAGGGGAATAGATAAGCAGCGGCTGCAGTGAGGAAAGGGGGTAATGACGGATGGGGCGAATACGAAGGGTGAAAAGCAGTGACAGATGGGTAACGGAGCAGCAGACGATGTTTAAATCAAAGAGTCGTCTGCTCTCTTCCTCCTCCTCCTCCTCCTCCTCCTCCTCCTCCTCCTCTTCCTTCTCCTCCTCTTCGAGCCGCAGTGCGCATGCGCCAAAGAGAGGCCTGCGATGATTGGCTGTCGGGTGCGGACGAAGTTTTCAATTGTATAAATACACCCGAGACACAAAAACTGTTGCATTTGTAGAAGAGAGGAGGAGGAGGAGAAGAGGAGTTTGTTTGTGTATAGTTCCCGTTGTCGAATTCTCTTAAAGCAACAAATATGGAATGGACGAAGAAAGCACAGGAAATTCTGGAGAAGATCAGAGGATACAGAAACGACACCGATGGATGGAAACTAGCAAAGAAAACGGTACGCCATCATCATCATCATCATCATCATCATCATCATCATCATCATCATCATCATCATCATCATCATCATCATCATCATCATCATCATCTTCTTCTTCATCATCATCTTCATCATCATCATCATCATCATCATCATCATCTTCTTCTTCTTCTTCTTTTTCTTCTTCTTCGTCGTCATCATCATCTTCTTCTTTTTCTTCTTCGTCGTCGTCATCTCTTTCTTTTTCTTGAATGAAGATAGGATCATAGGTCTATCTCTTCCTTTGAGATTTAGATCCAGCGTTGATGGTCCAATAAAATCTGATATAAAATTAGATAAGATTTTTTTAAATTATCCGAGTCTCTTTCTACAGTAAAACCCACGACGGGTTCGACTCTGCCAAACAAACCGCCTCCTTGCCAGACAAAGGTGGCGGGCAAACGATGATCATTTCTAAACTTCCATTCTTGATATACAGTAGCTCCCATTACCGTAAACCTTCTAACGCAACTTTCTGTCTGTGTCTCTGTCTGCATCTCTTCTTTTTTGCACGCGTCCTATGCAGTGGCGGCTCTAGGATTTGGCAAGTGGGGGGGGGGGCGTTGGGGTGGCAACTTCTAATCATGGGGGCCAGCCATTTGTTGTTTAATGTATGTAGCATTAAGTATAGGGTACCAACTGGGGGGCCACTGGGGGGCCAGGCACTCAATAGGGGGCACGGGCCCCCCTGCCCCTCCCGGTGGAGCCGCCACTGGTCGGCCGGCCGTTTGAATAGTAAGTAACTTTGTTTCTCGTTATGACGGAAGTCACGAAGTTCCAGTCTCAGAGACGCGTATGGAAACTTTGTTGACGCTATCGAATTTCTTAAAAATACACAGAACTTTTTCTCGTCGTTCGTCTCGTTGTTTCTTTGTGTCCGACTGTTTGTCTGCGTGCGTTTCTGCGTCGAATGTTTGTGTACTCGTTCTCTTTGACGGGTGCGTATTTCATAAACGACGTTTTTAAGTCCTCAAGGAACTTTTGCCCTCTGACACGAAACTAAGACAAGAGAGATTTCACTCACTGACAGGTCCAAGGCTTTTGGAACTGTCTTCCACTGTCTGTCTGTCTGTCTGTCTGTCTGTCGGTCGGTCGGTCTACTTTCCTGTCTGTCTGTATGCATGCTTTTCCATCTGCTTTTCTGTCTGTCTGTGTATCTGTCTGTCTGTCTGTCTGTCTGTCTGTATACTTTTCCATCTGCTTTTGTCTGTCTGTGTGTCTGTCTGTGTGTGTTTGTCTGTGTGTCTGTGTCTGCGTATATGTCTGTGTGTCTGTGTGTGTGTCTGTGTGTGTCTGTCTGTCTGTGTCTGGTGTGTCTGGCTGTCTATCAATCATTCTTTGACTTTGTCTTTGTCAATGCTCTCGTACATTCTTCTCATAGCGCTGCTGTTTAATATCTCTGGGGTTGGGGAGGGTGGGTGGGGGGCGATGTGACCGCATGTTTGCAGACGGCAGTAAAGTTCATCCGTGGAATAATTTGTACGTTTCCGTTGTCGGTAATTTTTCCTTCGATGATAGCAATCGTAATTGTTCTTATTCATCGTCGAACGATTTCAAAAGGAAGTCGACCAGTACGTCTTTGTTTCCTCTCAGTTAATATCCCGCACAATGTGGGTATCTGTCTGTGTGTCTGTGTGTGTCTGTGTATGTCTGTTTGTTTGTCTGTCTGTTTGTCTTCTGTATGTCTGTCTGTTTGTATGTTTCTGTTTGTCTGTTTGTCTGTTTGTCTGTTTGTCTGTTTGTCTGTTTGTCTGTTTGTCTGTTTGTCTGTCTGTCTGTCTGTCTGTCTGTCTGTCTGTCTGTCTGTCTGTCTGTCTGTCTGTCTGTCTGTCTGTCTGTCTGTCTGTCTGTCTGTCTGTCTGTCTGTCTGTCTGTCTGTCTGTCTGTCTGTCTGTCTGTATCCGCCCATGTATCCTTCTGTCGGTTTTCTCTACTAACAGCCGAATTAACTTCATGCCCTCTGTGAAGTATTTTCCAGTGAAGTGAATGAGAATCAGGCGCTTGTGTTATGGGGGGAGGAGGGCGGAGAGGTCAACTGTTAAAAACGTGAAATGGAGATCTCCTCGATTTCTGCCATTCTCCGAACGATAAAAAATAAATTCTGAACAAATTTGCCGACCGTTAACCGCGGTAATAAGCCTCCGTGCGATATCTCCGACCTGCGCCCTGGGGTTGACTTGTCAGTCGGGCGACTGTATTTCATCGCCTATTTCGAAGGATGCGTAGAAGGAGACGGAGAGGGGGGGGGGGAGGGGGAGGGATACACCCAAAGCGCCATCTGGGGATCTAGTGTTGCAGCTAGCGACACTGAAAGATTATAAATCATGCCGTCCGTGCCTCGAGGGGTTGGGCCAGTGCTTTGGGGGCGGGGAAGTGGGGGGAGGGCGGGGAATCGAGGTGACGATTTACGTTATTCGTCGACGGTTTCGCGCGGCCGTTTCCACGCTAACGTCATCTCTGGTTGTCATGACGACCGTTGCCATGTAGGGACATTGGCCGCCAGGAGGCGCCGGTCTTCACCTGGTCACGTGGTGTGATAGTGAGGTTCAAGTCAATCGTCTCGTGACCAGAGGTCGATTGGTGCAGAGTTTGAAACTACTCCGGAAGTGGCCAATATGGCGACCGTCACGTGATGCGTCGGAGGGCAAAATCATTTCCTCCATAGCCAGTTAGCCACCCTTCGCGGTCCAACCATGATGACCCTTTGGCTAAATAGAATAATGACACTGCCTGACCCGACACCCAATATTTGGCTATAGGCCTAATCCAATTTAAGCGAGATAACCCATACATTGCGACGAAATTTGTGCCTTGGCTGTAGGCAAATTCAAGTGCAACTTTTCCAGTTTATTCACAGGCGTATTTGGAGTTTAATATTTGGGTAGGCTAGCATGGGGCTCTGGGGTGTCATCCATCATGCGTGCCATCCGTGGGATTAGTGGGTAGGCTTAAGCCTATACCCTAGTCTTTAATAAAATCCGCCAAGGACAACAATAGGTTAACAGTATAAACCAACGTTTCTATTTAGATCGGACAAGTTAAGCAAAATATACGTTCGCCGAAAAATGACTTCAATATCTTTATGTTCAGGTATTTTCAAGCTCTTTAGCTGCCCTTGTCTCTTAGGCAATGTACCTTATATAAACATAAATATATATATATATATATATATATATATATATATATATATATATATATATATATATATATATATATATATGACAACGAACCATTCTACGCGCAGAACTTTTTGCGAAAGTAAGTAAGCGGCATGATCACATAGAATGCGTGAATTTGCGAAGAATTCCGGGTTTTGGTTCGTCGTAGACTTTTCAAACCCGAAAATGTCGGTGTGCCCCCCCCTCTCCCCTCCCCCCCACACACACACATATTCTGGAACCGCTCGCTGCAGTCAATACAGACACAGTCTCGTAAACATGGCAGTAAATCCTGCCACTTCTGAACTCGCTTTCCCATCTTCTCAGATGGCGCCTTTGCCTTACTTACCAGTTGTCTGTAATTATAGGAGAGAGGAGGGGCAAAGGTTCCAATCACCCGCCTGTGATTTACCAGACCAGTTTACCTCGGCGTCTGGACATATATATATATATATATATATATATATATATATATATATATATATATATATATATATATATATATATAAATTTCGTTTTATTGTCGATGATTGCCATCGCGGCAGCACTGATCCGTACTGATGAGTATGGAGGATGATGAGTATGCTAGATACTTAACTCCTCCTCTTTCTTTTCTCCTCTTCCTTCCTTCCTTCCTTCGGGTTGACTGAAAATGCAGGACATGAAAATGCGAGAAAAGAAAAAGGCGGACGAAGTGCTAGGGGGGTGAAAATGCAGGTATGTAAAATGATGGACGAAGAGGCCAGGGGTGAAAATGCAGGCCAGGAAAAATGCGGACGAAGTGGCAGGGGGTGAAAATGCAGGCCAGGAAAATGAACGACGAAGTGGCAAGGGGTGAAAATGCAGAACCGGGGAAAAGGTGGACGAAGCGGCAAGGGGTGAAAATGCAGGCCCGGAAAACGGTGGACGAAGCAGCATGGGGTGAAAATGCAGGTCCAGAAAAAGGGGGTAACAAAGGGGCGAGTGGGAAAAACGCTAAGTATTCGCCCTATTACAGTGTATCTTGGTTGTTTTTGCACCGTTTGAACGTTAGAAACGTAAAAATCTGCTATGTAGATGTATACATATTTAGCATATCAGTCTTCATTATCACACAAACACGGCTAGCCTATATATTTGTATTAAACCAAGTCGCGCCAAGCAATTTCGGATACCTCAAATGCTGGTAACTATACGCGTTTGGATTTTCTGAGAGCTGTGAGCCACAGCATGGGAGCCCATACTGAAGCGCTGCATTACCGAGGAGATAACTTTCCTTCCTTCCTTCCTTAATAGCGATGAAGAGCAGCGCATAGAAGAGCCGGAGGTTGCGGACGCTGTCATCGTTTCTGAGAGTCCACCACCACCGACTGAAGAACCACAACCGATCGCCGACGCATGTGAAATTTGCCTTTTGGCACCTCGTGTTGCCGTTGCGCTGGTGCCGTGCGGACACTCGAGATTTTGCGGTACGTGTGCTGATACTGTGGCGGCGATGTCGGGCCATTGCCCAATTTGTCGCTCCGATATTACTATGGTTATGCGTTTGTTTACTTAGTCCATTCAAAGATTAGTGATTATTTACATCTTACTCCAAGTAGTTTCAATACTGTTTGTTATTTTGTTTATCACCACTTATTAGCAATATGTTAGAAGTTAACTGAAATGACAGTTTTGCATTGAGATTTGCATTTTATTTTTGTTTACGACCACTATTTAGCCATATTTTAGAAGTTAACTGAAATAAAAGTTTTGCATTGAGATTTGCATTTTATTTTTGTTTTACCACCACTGATTAGCAATATGTTAGAAGTTAACTGAAATCAGTTTGGCATTTATTCCTAGGCCTGCATTTTCACCCCTTGCCACTTCGTCGTTCATTTCCTAGGCCTGCATTTTCACCCCTTGCCACTTCGTCCGTCTTTTTCTCGGCCTGCATTTTCACCCCTTGCCACTTCGTCGTTCATTTTCTAGGCCTGCATTTTCACCCCTGCCACTTCGTCGTTCATTTTCTAGGCCTGCATTTTCACCTTCCTTGCCACTTCGTCGTTCATTTTCTAGGCCTGCATTTTATCCCCCTGTCACTTCGTCCGTCTTTTTCTCGGCCTGCATTTTCAGGCTATTTATATTTTTTCAAATTCATTTTCCAGGCCTGCATTTTCAGCGTTCCCCTTCCTTCCTTCCTTCCTTCCTTCCTTCCTTCCTTCCTTCCTTCCTTCCTTCCTTCCTTCCTTCCTTCCTTCCTTCCTTCCTTCCTTCCTTCCTTCGTGCATTCATTCCGAACTTCCTCTCCACTTCCCCTAACCGCGGCAATAAAATTCGTACCAGGTATTTTACGTTCGTGAATCTTTCCAGTCCGTCTGATCTGGTACCGTATGTCTCGGCCACTCCAACCCTACACACCCACCCCACCCCACCCCACCCCCATCACCAGCGATATTTGTCTGATCGATTGCCCCACATGCGCACACAGGAGGTGTAAGAAGACTAAAGACGCCCTCGTGAAAAGAAGATCATTTCTTCCGACGAATGCATGGAGGGATTGTTGGGGGTATTGATTCGATAGTTGGGGGAGAGGGGGGGGGAGAAAAACTGCGGATGACCTTTTTTGCTTGTCAACCTATTTTTTTGGTAAAAGTGTAGTAAAATTAGGAAGACATTTCCTTTTGTCGGCCTTTTTCGGCAAAGTTTATTGATTTTTTGGTTCTCTTTTCACCCCGCCCCCATCAACTTCCTATGAATTTATTTAATGCCCCTACCAAGAAATCCTGGAACCGCCACTGGGCCTGTGTGATTTCGGCTCTCCCTTGCGTCCGTGGGCTACGAATATTATTTAATTAACCCCTTAACCGTGTATTTAACTGTAACTCAATGTAAAATGGAAGGATATATCCGTGATCCCCAGTTAAGGGGTTAACAAGCTCAAGAATCAGCGTCGGTCTTAACACAAAGTTACTCTTTGAAGAAATTTCTTTAAGAATATTTCCTTTGTTGCTTGGGAAATGGGAGCTCACACGTCAGAGATAAAAGAAGCACAATTTTTTTAAAAGACAAATGTCGGTAGCGGCAACAGTCCTCCGCGGGGGCAACCGAGTACGAAAGCTCGTCTTCTTAATTTAGTGACTCATTCTTTGGGACAAACACCCCTTCCTCCATCCATCATTCCTGCCCATACTACTTCCCTCCCTCCCCCCCTCTCCCTCCCCCTCTCCCTCACAGGCGAAAATGTCTGTGTTTTCGAATCACGTGATCAGGTCTTCTCTTCGCGAGCTTGTTTCTGTCCTCTGCGGCAGGCGAAGATTTTTTTTTAACCCACCGTGTTATTTACTGCTTTGAACTTTCCGCTTGGAGTTTCTGTCGTTCGCTCCATTTCTATACGCTGTCACCCCGTGTGCCCCCGCGGCAAGAAGGAGTGACGTGTGGCGGGGAAGGGGGCGGGGGATGGGGAGTGGCGGGGTAGAATTTTCGACGCGTCATGCTTTTGATGTGTCCGGGGGATGATTGATCGCTGACTAGCTCTCGTCAATCAGTCGTTCCCAGCCGAGTCTACCTGTTGTTGTTGTTGTTGTTGTTGTTGTTGTTGTCGTTGTTGTTGTCATCTCGGTGCGGGGTTCAGGTAGGAAAATCGCTGACTGTTTTTGTGTTTTTCGGGCTTTTTTTTAGAACGACGTAAATGTATGGGAAAAGGTTTCGCCCCACTGGACCGGAATGCTGTGAGTATACGATCGCAATGATGATGATGATGATGATGATGATGATGATGATGATGATGATGATGATGACGACGACGACGAAGCAGCGAAGCGTATAGAGAGTGCCCGGGGACAAAGTCAAGTTGGATGCCCCCCACCCCCATCTCTGCTGTGTAGCTGTATGTCCGTTGCGCTGACGAGTGAAAAAAGGGTCGCAGCGTCATTTTATGCCCCCCCCCCCAGTTAGTGTATGCACCGAGGCGAAATGGATAATTTTAAAGGATTTTAATGTAAAAATGTGTCGACGGGCAAGAAAAGGTCGTCGAGTCAATTTTTATGCCCCCCCCCCCGGTGGATGCCCGGGGCACTGCACGCTACAGTGACGACGGCAATAATGATGATGATGATGATGACGAAGATGATGATGATGATGATGATGACGATGATGATGGCGATGATGATGACGATGATAACAAAGATGATGATGATGGTGAAGAAGAAGAGGAAGAGGAAGAAGACGATGATAATGAAGATGATGATGATGATGATAATGATAATGATGATGATGATGATGATTTTATTTAGTTTGTCATCATTTCGTTACCGTACACGCCAATCGATCATTCTCTCGCGCACATGTCTGTCTGCATACCTACTTACTTACTTGCCCGTTAAAGTGCTCAGACGATATCCGGGTGTAATTAAGTGCGGGTTGAGTTTTGGTCGTTTGAAAATAATTGCCTTGCGGCAAACTCCACAAGTCACGAATACCTTCTCTTACAGAACACGCGCATGCGCAATAAAAATGGGTGGTTGGGGTGGGGCAGTGGCGGCTCCACCGGGGGGGCCAGAGGGGCCCGTGCCCCCTATTGAGTGCCTGGCCCCAGTGGCCCCCTGTTGGGACGTTATACTTAATGCTACATACATTAAACAACAGATGGTTTGGTCCCCCATGATTAGAAGTTGCCCCCCAACGCCCCCCCCCACTTGCCAAATCCTAGAGCCGCCACTGGGGTGGGGTGGGATGGTTTGGCGTGGATGCAATGTCTGACTGGTCTTCGAAGTCAATTCTGTCGTGGGGTAGAAGGGTTGATATTCTGCCAGACCTTCACTTTTCCACTTGTGGGGGAGTGTAATACAGGGTGGCGCAAAAACGGACTATATTAAATGCAAACCTAAATGTGACTAGCCCGGTTTTTGCGCCACCCTCTATAAGATCCATTTTCATGCCGGCATAGCATCAGGAATCATCCTAACCTATCGGAGTATAGAATCAAAGATTCTTTCAAGTTCTTACTCAATTGGTAGCGAATTTCAGTCAGTCAGTCAGTCAGTCAAGCCAGCCAGCCACTGGCAGCCAGCCAGCCATCGATCCATAGGCCTATATCCATTAATCCAAAGCCATTCATCCATCTGATAATCCACGCGTTCATTCATTCATTCAGTCGCTTTCGGCCTTAGCAGTGGCGGCTCCACATGGGGACCCAGGGATGGGGCCGTACCCTCTATCGAATGCCTGCCCCAGTGGCCCCCTGTTGGGACCCTATGCTTACTACTACATACCTATCAACAAATAGTTGACCCCCATGCTTAGAAGTTCCCATCCCAACGCCCCCCTTCCACCACCACTTGCCAAACCCTGGAGCCGCCACCGAACCTGAAATGATTGTCAATCGACTGTTATTCATTCGTATTGGTTTTAACCCCTTAACTGGGCAACTATTTGTACTCAATGTAAAATGGACGAGCGTTACTCGGGCCACCCAGTTAAGGGGTTAATGAAGTTTCCCTGCAGCATCAGCTTCTTCTTCTTCTTCTCTTCTTCGCCTGACAGGTATCGCGTCGAGGGAGAGATAAACGCCGATCCGGAACTGGTCTTCTCCTTCGTCGATCCGAGTCCGTCGGGGCCGCGGAGCAAGTGGGACAAGGCGATCAAAGAACTCCAGACCGTCGAAAAAGTAGACTCGGTCGGCATACAGAGACAATCATCCCCCGCCCGCCGGGTCCCTCTCTCACCCGCGGCCCCCATTTCTCATATTCGTGTGCAAATCTCACGACTACTAGTTCCGGTCAGAATGAGGCGGGGGCGGGGTGCGTCAGGGGGTAGTGCCCCCGTGGCTGCGCCAATGGTATGAGGAAATTTAACAACAAAAATTAATTTTGACGATTCCATTCGAGTGATGATGACGATCTATTACGATAACGATGGCCGTTGTTGTTGTTGTTGTTGTTGTTGACGATGATGATGATGATGATGATGGTGGTGGTGGTGGTGGTGGTGGTGATGATGATGATGATGTTTCTGCGTCTTTGTAGAATATTTCCATCGTTAGAACCATTACCCACAGTGCATTTGGAGGACTCATTTCCGCTCGAGACTTCACAGATCTCGTCGTAAACGAGAAGACGAACGAGTATCTCGCAACAAACGGTGAGCTCACACACACATACAGACACACACACACACATACAGACACACACACACACACACACACACTAGGGGCGTAGCGACGGGGGTATATCGGTATATATAGGCCTCTCCCCGAAATTAGTCTACCTTAAAGTTTTTATGTGATTTTTATGTGGTTATATGTGGTTATATGTAGTTTATATGGTTTATAGTTAAGGCTTATACCCCCCCAAGCATTTATATCCTCCCAAATCATATTCCTGGCTACGCCCCTGACACACACACACACACACACACACACACACACACACACACACACTCTCTCTCTCTCTCTCTCTCTCTCTCACACACACACACAGAGGCAAACAACACGTTCGTAAAATCATTCCCGAATGTGGCAGTGGCACCTACTCTGGCAACACCTTAGGGAAAAAGCAAATAAGCCCACGGCGTGGGGGTACAGTGGAATGCAGACTGGTAGAGGGAAAAGGTGAAGAAGAACAAGAACAAGAAGAACACGAAGAACAAGACCAAGAACAAGGGAAAAGCTTCTGCTTGGAAGGAATTCGGGATGAAAGAGAACGGAGAAGAGAGAAGAAGATTTTATATCACTTTAAGAGGATCAGATCATCAACAACAGACATAACAAATCCTGTAAGAAACCTGTACTCTTAGTCATGCAAGCAGACAGACAAAGACAGACAGACAGACACAGACAGACAGACAGACAGACAGACATAGACAAGCAGACAGACAGAGACAGAATTTATCGGGGCTGGTCTGTCGTTGCTACGGGGCGTTTTTATGACCTCTGCGTGACCTCAAACAGGTGCGTTTTTTCATTGACTTCCAGAAGCTTTACCATAATATATGATGCCTGGAGGCTGGAGCACCGTAACGCCTTTATATCATCGACGTATTAACGCGTGGAATGCAAGCAGGCGGATTTAGGAAATTCTGCTGTTTTCGACATGTCTTTGGAATTTCACGAAATCAAGCAAATTAGTCAAGCATTCTAGATTGAGTCATCAATAATAATAATAATAATAATAATAATAATAATAATAATAATAATAATAATAATAATAATAATAATAATAATAATAATAATAATAATAATAATAATAATAATAATAATAATAATAATGATAATGATAATGATAATGATAATGATAATGATAACGATAACGATAATGATAATGATAATGATAATGATAATGATAATAACTGGATTTTTGAGTAGGATTTCTCTATGTTGGAAACCACTGTCACTCTTACATGAAGTTACATCGATATATTATTATTACTATTATTATTATTATTATTATTATTATTATTATTATTATTATTATTATTATTATTATTATTATTATTATTATTATTATTCAAATGTTTCAGCCGAAGGCATACAGCATAACGAGTGCCTGCCACAGACGGAGTTTGTTCGAGGGAGAAACTACCCGTGTGCGATCATCTGCTATCGAGTTCCAGGGTAAGAAGGCTTCCTCCACCTGCCAATCAATCTCGCTCAAATGGAAACGACCACCTGTCAATTTATGATTATGTTGCATCCCTTGCACCCCCTCGAACGCCCATGTCTAAGTACCTGTACGTCCCCTATTTATAAGTTTACCATGAGACCAGTTGTCTCAATTTGCCGATTCCTCGTAACATCTTGGTTTTTTTGTTGTTTTACAGAGAGTCGAATAAGACGAAGGTGGTTAGTTACATTCAGACCGATCTGGGCGGAATGCTTCCAAAGTCTCTAGTGGAAAACGCACTTCCGTCGAACCAGGTGGATTTCTTTTCCGCTCTGCGGAAGGCTCTCCAGGACGGAGGACAGTGCAACGGAAGTCCGTAAACGGCTCCAGCTGAACGAATTCAGGACAGAACATTTCGCTAGAGTATTATTGCCATTGAAACAGCTAAAAATTCAGTCGTTTAGAACTTTTTTTATGTTATTAAACTGCTTCTATTTGAATATTAAACTCTGTGCTTCTATAGCGGTCCGCAGTTGTTATAATTATTATTGTTTCTATTATCCATGTCTGTATGATTGTCACTTTGGCAAATGCTGTTCAAAATTGAGAGAAGCGATGTTCACTTATTTCGGAAAGGGTTAGGGGCCATCCACAAATGACGTAATGCACTTAGAGGGGGTTCAAACATTTGATTTGTGACGATGTGCTACGACGGGGGTCCAGAAATGTGACGTCACATAATACTAATTTTTTAGATGGCGACCTTTTTTGCTTGTCGACACATTTGGGAAGGAAAAAGGAAAAAAAGAAAAAAGTACAAAGGGAAGATGAGGCTGACTTTTTTTGCTTGTCAAGATTTGTCGAAGTTGGTTATGATCAAAACCAAGAGGGTGAAAACGCGCTGTGACGTCATATTTGAGGGTGTCTGACTTTTTGTGACGAAGGGGGGGTCAGAAAACTGCCAAAATCGCGTTACGTCATTTATGGATGGCCCTTAGCCCCATTCCCAATGGCCCCGCTGGAGTTCGAAAATGTTAGGTATTATCTGTCCGACATTCTGGGGTGATTTCCCCTCCAACGGTTTGAATTTCCCTCTTAAAAATTGAAGAAGACATTTGTCTAGTGAAACACGTAGCTTACCTGAGTAGTAGCAAGGTCAAAACATTATGCATAATACATAGGGGCCTAATAATAGGCTTACACAATGTCATAATCAAAATTTAGTCAAACCAATGATTGAACTAGGTTCGTGATTTATTTAACCCTTTAACTGGGTGCCCCGAGTAACGCTCGTCCATTTTACATTGAGTTACAAATCGTTGCCCAGTTAAGGGGTTAATCAACAATTTGATACAATGCTACAAAAATTTTAAAAATAACATTGGGCACTTTAGAATAGGCATAAATCGGGAGCTACCTAAATTCAAGACAGTTCAGAATTCAAATATATAGGCCTAGCCATGTGTAGGCCTACTGCGAAGCGACTTGGAGCAACTATAGGCCTACCTAATTAAACTTAGGAAATGACCGAGAACGAGCAGTGCCGTATTAACTATGGTGCAACTGGTGCACTTGCCCCAGGCCCACTGGTTCAACCCTGCAAAGAAAACGACGTCTTGGCGACCGCCTCACGACGTCGTGAACTCGGCCCGCCGACGTCTCGCGCGGACGTCGTGCAGACGTAGAAACGTGAACTCCAGAAGACGTCCTGACGACGTCCTGATACGACGTCTGTCTCAGACGTAGTTGCGACGTCTGTGCGACCTCAATTTCGTCGTTAAATGGACCTGCATGGCCTATATATATATATATATATATATATATATATATATATATATATATATATATATATATATATATATATATATATATATATATATATATGCCTATAGCTATAGTCTAATTAAATAGCCTGGCTCGGCCTATAGCATATATAGGGGTCTACTAGAAGTAACGGTGCTAGCCTGCTAGGACAAAATGTCAGCGGACAAAATGTCATGGGGACAAATTGTCAGCGGACAAAATGCCACCGTAACCATAAACCGTGACATTTTGTCCCCATGATATTTTGTCTGTGACATTTTGTCCGCGGACATTTTGTCCGGCACAGAAGTAACATGTTCAATCCCATGCATCCATGCAGGGATTATCGATATTAATTTTATCGACTCAACAGGCAGTGATCGATCGAGCCAGTGCATGGCAAAGAAAATCATGCAGATAGTCACACTAAAGAATTAATATATATAAATCTCTGTCATGCAACATGTGCATATGTCAAGTTTTCGAGCAGCTCTAGCGGTACACCTCGATGAATTAAGCGTGGGATGAGGTGGCTGTTGCCATCTGACGAATGCAAGTCCAGTCAGTGCAGTATTATTATTCCCAGATGGCAGCAGACGCAGCACCACTTAATACAATAAGAGAGAAACAATAAATCATGAAATGCACATTTTTCGTAAACAATGTCAATCAATCAATCAATTTATTTCTCACATTACAACAATGTCGTTTGGAGCAATGTAATACTTTATATTGCACCGGCCATTTCCAAATATGGCGACTGGCATTCATACCGGACCTAGGGCCTATATCGTTTAATTACTGAGATTATAATCGATCTCTAGCTGTGCCTGTTCTGCTCCATTGAAAGCCATCAATTTAAACTCTCCAGTGTCAGAAATTAATGGTTCAAATAGCATATTTCTTGAATGAAGCAGACATCGATCGCCATGTATAGAATCTTTTAAACATGTTTCTATGTAGGGCCTAATCAATAATTAGTTTAGTTTAAGCGATATTCCAATTTCTCAAATTCCTTGTACAGTTTCACATCTCAATCCTCCTGCTGGAGCTAATGACCGACTACAGTATTCCAGTATCCACGTTTTGATATTGATTTGATGCAGCGTTATTGCATCAAAGGACTCGACGTTCACTCATCAGAATTATCAGATCCATCGAGCAATGGCGTCAACGTGCTGGTTGACGTCTTTCTAGGCTGTAAACGAACAAAGCAATGTCCTGCATTTATTTCAGACAAGTCAGCTTGCATGTAATAATTTTAGTTACTACTTTACAACTAAAAGCGAATTAGGGGATATAGATTATGAGTTATTATATTGCTGTATTAGTATATATTTATTAATTATTATTATTTTATTTTATTTTATTTTTATTATTATTATTATTATTATATATTTATTAGTAAAACCTGTCCCAGGACAGAGATAATGATGATGATATTTAGTAATTATTATTATTATTACTTGACCTACCCAGACTACTTAGCTAAGCTGGTGCATAAGGCAGGGTCGGGGACAGGTCGTTCGAACTTAAGATCTGACCAAGGAATAAGACTCGTGGTGCCCCCCCCCCAGCTAAGACCGCTAAGTTAGGGATAGACCCCTTTCAATTAAGGGTAATCCCATAGCGTGGAATTCCCTCCCGGTAGATGTCAGGCCAGAAATCTCCCCAGACCGTTTTCCTCAAAAACTGAAAACACACCATTTTAGTACATCTTTTGGAACTTTTCGGTAAATTCCTCTCGCCTACTGCCTGAGCTTAAGATAGCGCTATATAAGTTGTCACCCAATAATAATAATAATAATAATAATAATAATAAGAATAATAATAATAATAATAATAATAATAATAAATTGCAGAGAAATTTTTGGCGAGGGGGGGTAGGAGGATAATTGAGGATAGGTTCTACTACTCTAAGTATCAAGCGTTCTCAACTGTATATATCTAGAGGATAGCGTTGCGGACTTAAAGGACATTTTAAAACTACAGAGAATGGTATTGGCAGACGTAGGAATGGCTAGCACTTTCGACAGAGAAGTGAAGAGAACCAGTTAATCAAGTTTTTTCAAAAATTAGGGCACTATCTCTTGTAGATCAAAAGTGCTTGGCATTCAGAATTTTGCCTGTGGCATTCTCTAATGCGTAAATTGGACATTTTAAAGGACATTTTTAAACTACAGGGAATGGTATTGGCAGACGTAGTAATGGCTAGCACTTTTGACAGAGAGGTGAAGAGCACCTGCTAATCAAGTTTTTTGTTGAAAAATTATGCCGTTATCTCTTGTAGATCAAAAGTGCTTGGCATTCAGAATTTTGCCTGTAGTATTTTCTAATGCGTAAATTGGACATTTTAAATGACATTTTTAAACTACAGAGAATGGTATTGGCAGACGTAGTAATGACTAGCACTTTTGACAGAGAAGTGAAGAGCACCTGCTAATCAAGTTTTTACAAAAAAGTATGCCGTTTTCTCTTCTAGATCAAAAGTGCTTGGCGTTCAGAATTTTTTGTGGCATTCTCTAATGCGTAAATTGGATAGCACTTTTGACATAGAAGTGAAGAGCACCTGCTAATCAATTTTTCGTTGAGAAATTAGGGCACTATCTCTTGTAGATAAAAAGTGCTTGGCATTCAGAAAATGCTACAGGCAAAATTCTGAATGCCAAGCACTTTTT
The DNA here is from genome assembly GCA_018105865.1 of Metaphire vulgaris. Taxonomy (NCBI): domain Eukaryota; kingdom Metazoa; phylum Annelida; class Clitellata; order Crassiclitellata; family Megascolecidae; genus Metaphire; species Metaphire vulgaris. Next base: position 11,311,967 of record CM030863.1, read on the forward strand.
ATCTACAAGAGATCAAAAGTGCTTGGCATTTAGAATTTTGCCTGTGGCATTCTCTAATGCGTAAATTCGACATTTTTAAGTGCATTTTTAAACTACAGAGAATGGTATTGGAAGACGTAGAAATGGCTAGCACTTTTGACATAGAAGTGAAGAGCACCTGCTAATCAAGTTTTTTGTTGAAAAATTAGGGCACTATCTTTTGTAGATAAAAAGTGCTTGGCATTCAGAATTTTGCCTGTGGCATTCTCTAATGCGTAAATTGGACATTTTAAAGGACATTTTTAAACTACAGGGAATGGTATTGGCAGACGAAAGAATGGCTAGCACTTTTGACAGAGAAGTGAAGAGCACCTGCTAACCAAGTTTTTTGTTGAAAAATTATGCCGTTATCTCTTGTAGATCAAAAGTGCTTGGCATTCAGAATTTTGCCTGTAGTATTTTCTAATGCGTAAATTGGACATTTTAAATGACATTTTTAAACTACAGAGAATGGTATGGGAAGACGTTTGAATGGCTAGCACTTTTGACAGAGAAGTGAAGAGCACCTGCTAATCAAGTTTTTCCAAAAATTATGCCGTTATCTCTTGTAGATCAAAAGTGCTTTGCATTCAGAAATTTGCTTGTGGCATTCTCTAATGCGTAAATTCGACATTTTTAAGTGCATTTTTAAACTACAGAGAATGGTATTGGCAGACGTAGTAATGGCTAGCACTTTTGAAAGAGAAGTGAAGAGCACCTGCTAATCAAGTTTTTCCAAAAGTATGCCATTTTCTCTTCTAGATCAAAAGTGCTTGGCGTTCAGAATTTTGCTTGTGGCATTCTCTAATGCGTAAATTGGATAGCACTTTTGACATAGAAGTGAAGAGCACCTGCTAATCAATTTTTCGTTGAAAAATTAGGGCACTATCTCTTGTAGATAAAAAGTGCTTGGCATTCAGAAAATACTACAGGCAAAATTCTGAATGCCAAGCACTTTTTATCTACAAGAGATCAAAAGTGCTTGGCATTCAGAATTTTGCCTGTGGCATTCTCTAATGCGTAAATTCGACATTTTTAAGTGCATTTTTAAACTACAGAGAATGGTATTGGCAGACGTAGTAATGGCTAGCACTTTTGACAGAGAAGTGAGGAGCACCCGCTAATCACGTTTTTCCAAAAAGTATGCCGTTTTCTCTTCTAGATCAAAAGTGCTTGGCGTTCAGAATTTTGCTTGTGGCATTCTCTAATGCGTAAATTGGATAGCACTTTTGACATAGAAGTGAAGAGCACCTGCTAATCAATTTTTCGTTGAGAAATTAGGGCACTATCTCTTGTAGATAAAAAGTGCTTGGCATTCAGAAAATACTACAGGCAAAATTCTGAATGCCAAGCACTTTTTATCTACAAGAGATCAAAAGTGCTTGGCATTCAGAATTTTGCCTGTGGCATTCTCTAATGCGTAAATTCGACATTTTTAAGTGCATTTTTAAACTACAGAGAATGGTATTGGCAGACGTAGTAATGACTAGCACTTTTGACAGAGAAGTGAAGAGCACCTGCTAATCAAGTTTTTACAAAAAGTATGCCGTTTTCTCTTCTAGATCAAAAGTGCTTGGCGTTCAGAATTTTGCTTGTGGCATTCTCTAATGCGTAAATTGGATAGCACTTTTGACATAGAAGTGAAGAGCACCTGCTAACCAAGTTTTTTGTTGAAAAATTATGCCGTTATCTCTTGTAGATAAAAAGTGCTTGGCATTCAGAAAATTTTACAGGCAAAATTCTGAATGCCAAGCACTTTTATCTACAAGAGATCAAAAGTGCTTGGCATTCAGAATTTTGCCTGTGGCATTCTCTAATGCGTAAATTGACATTTTAAGTGCATTTTTAAACTACAGAGAATGGTATTGGAAGACGTAGAAATGGCTAGCACTTTTGACATAGAAGTGAAGAGCACCTGCTAATCAAGTTTTTGTTGAAAAAAATAGGGCACTATTTCTTGTAGATAAAGAGTGCTTGGCATTCAGAATTTTGCCTGAAGTATTTTCTAATGCGTAAATTGGACATTTTAAATGACATTTTTAAACTACAGAGAATGGTATGGGAAGACGTTTGAATGGCTAGAACTTTTGACAGAGAAGTGAAGAGCATCTGCTAATCAAGTTTTTGCAAAAATTATGCCGTTATCTCTTGTAGATCAAAAGTGCTTGGCATTCATAATTTTGCTTGTGGTATTCTCTAATGCGTAAATTGGATAGCACTTTTGACATAGAAGTGAAGAGCACCTGCTAATCAAGTTTTTTGTTGAAAAATTAGGGCACTATCTTTTGTAGATAAAAAGTGCTTGGCATTCAGAATTTTGCCTGTGGCATTCTCTAATGCGTAAATTGGACATTTTAAAGGACATTTTTAAACTACAGGGAATGGTATTGGCAGACGAAAGAATGGCTAGCACTTTTGACAGAGAAGTGAAGAGCACCTGCTAACCAAGTTTTTTGTTGAAAAATTATGCCGTTATCTCTTGTAGATCAAAAGTGCTTGGCATTCAGAATTTTGCCTGTAGTATTTTCTAATGCGTAAATTGGACATTTTAAATGACATTTTTAAACTACAGAGAATGGTATGGGAAGACGTTTGAATGGCTAGCACTTTTGACAGAGAAGTGAAGAGCACCTGCTAATCAAGTTTTTCCAAAAATTATGCCGTTATCTCTTGTAGATCAAAAGTGCTTTGCATTCAGAAATTTGCTTGTGGCATTCTCTAATGCGTAAATTCGACATTTTTAAGTGCATTTTTAAACTACAGAGAATGGTATTGGCAGACGTAGTAATGGCTAGCACTTTTGAAAGAGAAGTGAAGAGCACCTGCTAATCAAGTTTTTCCAAAAAGTATGCCGTTTTCTCTTCTAGATCAAAAGTGCTTGGCGTTCAGAATTTTGCTTGTGGCATTCTCTAATGCGTAAATTGGATAGCACTTTTGACATAGAAGTGAAGAGCACCTGCTAATCAATTTTTCGTTGAAAAATTAGGGCACTATCTCTTGTAGATAAAAAGTGCTTGGCATTCAGAAAATACTACAGGCAAAATTCTGATTGCCAAGCACTTTTTATCTACAAGAGATCAAAAGTGCTTGGCATTCAGAATTTTGCCTGTGGCATTCTCTAATGCGTAAATTCGACATTTTTAAGTGCATTTTTAAACTACAGAGAATGGTATTGGCAGACGTAGTAATGGCTAGCACTTTTGACAGAGAAGTGAAGAGCACCTGCTAATCACGTTTTTTCCAAAAGTATGCCGTTTTCTCTTCTAGATCAAAAGTGCTTGGCGTTCAGAATTTTGCTTGTGGCATTTCTAATGCGTAAATTGGATAGCATTTTGACATAGATTTTGAAGAGCACCTGCTAATCAATTTTTCGTTGAGAAATTTGGGCACTATCTCTTGTAGATAAAAAGTGCTTGGCATTCAGAAAATACTACAGGCAAAATTCTGAATGCCAAGCACTTTTTATCTACAAGAGATCAAAAGTGCTTGGCATTCAGAATTTTGCCTGTGGCATTCTCTAATGCGTAAATTTGACATTTTTAAGTGCATTTTTAAACTACAGAGAATGGTATTGGCAGACGTAGTAATGACTAGCACTTTTGACAGAGAAGTGAAGAGCACCTGCTAATCAAGTTTTTACAAAAAGTATGCCGTTTTCTCTTCTAGATCAAAAGTGCTTGGCGTTCAGAATTTTGCTTGTGGCATTCTCTAATGCGTAAATTGGATAGCACTTTTGACATAGAAGTGAAGAGCACCTGCTAATCAATTTTTCGTTGAGAAATTAGGGCACTATCTCTTGTAGATAAAAAGTGCTTGGCATTCAGAAAATACTACAGGCAAAATTCTGAATGCCAAGCACTTTTTATACAAGTCTACAAGAGATCAAAAGTGCAAGTTTTTGGCATTCAGAATTTTGCCTGTGGCATTCTCTAATGCGTAAATTCGACATTTTTAAGTGCATTTTTAAACTACAGAGAATGGTATTGGAAGACGTAGAAATGGCTAGCACTTTTGACATAGAAGTGAAGAGCACCTGCTAATCAAGTTTTTTGTTGAAAAAATAGGGCACTATTTCTTGTAGATAAAAAGTGCTTGGCATTCAGAATTTTGCCTGAAGTATTTTCTAATGCGTAAATTGGACATTTTAAATGACATTTTTAAACTACAGAGAATGGTATGGGAAGACGTTTGAATGGCTAGAACTTTTGACAGAGAAGTGAAGAGCATCTGCTAATCAAGTTTTTCCAAAAATTATGCCGTTATCTCTTGTAGATCAAAAGTGCTTGGCATTCATAATTTTGCTTGTGGTATTCTCTAATGCGTAAATTGGATAGCACTTTTGACATAGAAGTGAAGAGCACCTGGTAATCAAGTTTTTTGTTGAAAAATTAGGGCACTATCTTTTGTAGATAAAAAGTGCTTGGCATTCAGAATTTTGCCTGTGGCATTCTCTAATGCGTAAATTGGACATTTTAAATGACATTTTTAAACTACAGAGAATGGTATGGGAAGACGTTTGAATGGCTAGCACTTTTGACATAGAAGTGAAGAGCACCTGCTAATCAAGTTTTTTTCCAAAAATTATGCCGTTATCTCTTGTAGATCAAAAAGTGCTTTGCATTCAGAAATTTTGCTTGTGGCATTCTCTAATGCGTAAATTCGACATTTTTAAGTGCATTTTTAAACTACAGAGAATGGTATTGGCAGACGTAGTAATGGCTAGCACTTTTGAAAGAGAAGTGAAGAGCACCTGCTAATCAAGTTTTTCCAAAAAGTATGCCGTTTTCTCTTCTAGATCAATAGTGCTTGGCGTTCAGAATTTTGCTTGTGGCATTCTCTAATGCGTAAATTGGATAGCACTTTTGACATAGAAGTTTTAAGCACCTGCTAATCAATTTTTCGTTGAAAAATTAGGGCACTATCTCTTGTAGATAAAAGTGCTTGGCATTCAGAAAATACTAAGGCAAAATTCTGAATGCCAAGCACGTTTTATCTACAAGAGATCAAAAGTGCTTGGCATTCAGAATTTTGCCTGTGGCATTCTCTAATGCGTAAATTCGACATTTTTAAGTGCATTTTTAAACTACAGAGAATGGTATTGGCAGACGTAGTAATGGCTAGCACTTTTGACAGAGAAGTGAGGAGCACCTGCTAATCACGTTTTTCCAAAAAGTATGCCGTTTTCTCTTCTAGATCAAAAGTGCTTGGCGTTCAGAATTTTGCTTGTGGCATTCTCTAATGCGTAAATTGGATAGCACTTTTGACATAGAAGTGAAGAGCACCTGCTAATCAATTTTTTGTTGAAAAATTAGGGCACTATCTCTTGTAGATAAAAAGTGCTTGGCATTCAGAAAATTCCACAGGCAAAATTCTGAATGCCAAGCACTTTTTATCTACAAGAGATCAAAAGTGCTTGGCATTCAGAATTTTGCCTTTGGCATTCTCTAGTGCGTAAATTGGACATTTTAAAGTGCATTTTTAAACTACAGAGAATGGTATTGGAAGACGTAGAAATGGCTAGCACTTTTGACATAGAAGTGAAGAGCACCTGCTAATCAAGTTTTTTGTTGAAAAATTATGCCGTTATCTCTTGTAGATCAAAAGTGCTTGGCATTCAGAAAATACCACAGGCAAAATTCTAAATGCCAAGCACTTTTTATCTACAAGAGATCAAAAGTGCTTGGCATTCAGAATTTTGCCTTTGGCATTCTCTAGTGCGTAAATTGGACATTTTAAGTGCATTTTTAAATTACAGAGAATGGTATTGGAAGACGTAGAAATGGCTAGCACTTTTGACAGAGAAGTGAAGAGCACCTGCTAATCAAGTTTTTCCAAAAAGTATGCCGTTTTCTCTTCTAGATCAAAAGTGCTTGGCGTTCAGAATTTTGCTTGTGGCATTCTCTAACCCTCAAGCGACCAGCTGGGGTCCTATGGGACCCCAGTCAATTTTTTATTGCGCAACTTTTCGGCTATTGATGATATTCCAAAATGGTTTAGTGAATTTGTAGCTTGGCTACTGCTTCAGGTTTGGGTAAAATAAAATCAATCTTATAACATATGTAATTTTTTTAAATTGTCATTTCGTGTTGGGGCATTTTGGGACCCCATTGAATTTTCATGCAGAAGGTTATTTTAGTCAATGTGTTTGCTTTGTTAGACTTGAAATGTTCACAGAATCTCCAAATATCAATGTATTTTATTGTGTGACAGAGACCAGTGGATCATTGTGTAGTGATTGTCATCATGTAGGACTATACACTATACAGTATACCCAATCTATTAGCCTACCGTATTAGTCCAATGTGTGCCTATTGTTATAATCACATTGTAATGCTACTATACTTGCTGGAATTTGAGAGTCCTGTCCAAATTAGACATTTGTCGATTCTGTTGTATAGGTTATATGTCTGCTGTAATTCGTGTAGCTAGGTACAGTATAGCGCAAGCTGTACAACAGCTACCGGCAGCTGTTGAAACTTGAAAGTGACAATGACTGCAGTTCAAATGAAAGTTCTGAGAATGCAGATCACGTATCAGAAGTTTCTGAGCAAAGTGACATCGAAGGCACTTATGAGCAAAAGAGTACAGAATTCGCACCGGGTGTTGACGCTCCTGTCACTTGCCGTTTGGGCAGCACTGAGAAAGGTAGAGGTCACGGAGGTGGTCGCCGGGGCAACTCATCTTCATCCGGAACATCAGGATCTGTGCGACAGCAACACGACGAGGATGGCATATCCTCTGATGCAACATTCATTGGTAAAACGGCTTCATTTATTGGAGAAATCCACTACCAACTAGAAGACACTGCAACCAATATATCATATGTACTACAGTATGCCTGGTGTACCGGTAACTTCTGGATCACGCTGCAATACAATTATGGAAAACATGCAGTTCTGGGTAACTCCAAACGTCATTATCAACATTATATTGCAAACCAAATGAGAGGCAAACAGAAGGATACGCAAATAGAATGAAACGAACCCAGATAAACAATATGACGAGTGGAAGCCAGTGACTCACAACGAAATTCTCGCATTTTGGGGTCTCTGTATTTTGGCTTGAATCTAAATAGGAGTAGCCATGAACCACAAAATAGCTTATGGTCAACACGTGAAGGAAGACCAATATTTATGGCAACGATATCATGCCCCGGTTTCGTGATATCATGAAACACATGAGATTTGATGACAAATCGACTAAACAACTAAGACAGAAGGATGGCAAGTTAGCTGTTTTTGTGACGTTTGCATAATGTTCATATCTCAGCTGCCAAAGATTTTTTCCAGGGTCAGACCTATGTGTTGACGAACAACTGGTGGCATATCGTGGCAAATGTAATTTTCGCTAAAATATCCATTCAAAACCGGCTAAGTACGGGATTAAAAGTTGTTGGTGCTGTGATTTTGTGACATCGTAACCACCTACTGCAGATATATGCTTAGGTAGGCAGAAGAATGCAAAAAGAGAGGTCGGACAGGGTGCGCGAGTGGTTAAAAGTCTGATATGTGGGCGCAGTGGCGGCTCCACAGGGGGCCAGAGGAGCCCGTGCCTCCATACTGTGTCTGGCCCCCAGTGGCCCCCTGTTGAGACCCTATACTTAATACTACATACCTAACAACAAATGGTTGGCCCCCATGATTAGAAGTTGCCACCCCAACGGCCCCCTTGCCAAATCCTGGAGCCGCCACTGTGTGGGCGTCCGCAGAAATTTTTCCAGGAGCTGCAAAACAGGGTCTTGTGACGAAAGAAATGACAAAAATTTCCAGGGGTGCAAAACAGGGTTATGTGACGAAAGAAACAAGGAATTTTACTTATTTCGTAACTTCGCAATTTTCCCAGGGGTGCTGTTGCACCCCCTTGTCCCCCCTCTGGACGCCCATAGTCTGATAGGGCCTTGTTTTAAGCTAATTATGAATTGAATGTTATACAAACTTCATTTAGTTGTGCTTAGGATCGCTAGTTTTCAGTAAGGTAAATGGGGTCCAAAAAGGACCCCAGTTGGTCATTTAAGGCGTAAAATATGTCGGTCGCTTGAGGGCTAATGCGTAAATTGGATAGCACTTTTGACATAGAAGTGAAGAGCACCTGCTAATCAATTTTTCGTTGAAAAATTAGGGCACTATCTCTTGTAGATAAAAAGTGCTTGGCATTCAGAAAATATTACAGGCAAAATTCTGAATGCCAAGCACTTTTTATCTACAAGAGATCAAAAGTGCTTGGCATTCAGAATTTTGCCTGTGGCATTCTCTAATGCGTAAATTCGACATTTTAAAGTGCATTTTTAAACTACAGAGAATGGTATTGGCAGACGTAGAAATGGCTAGCACTTTTGACAGAGAAGTGAAGAGCACCTGCTAATCAAGTTTTTCCAAAAATTATGCCGTTATCTCTTGTAGATCAAAAGTGCTTGGCATTCAGAATTTTGCCTGAAGTATTTTCTAATGCGTAAATTGGACATTTTAAATGACATTTTTAAACTACAGAGAATGGTATGGGAAGACGTTTGAATGGCTAGAACTTTTGACAGAGAAGTGAAGAGCACCTGCTAATCAAGTTTTTTGTTGAAAAATTATGCCGTTATCTCTTGTAGATAAAAAGTGCTTGGCATTCAGAATTTTGCCTGTGGCATTCTCTAATGCGTAAATTGGACATTTTAAAGGACATTTTTAAACTACAGAGAATGGTATTGGCAGACGTAGTAATGGCTAGCACTTTTGACAGAGAAGTGAGGAGCACCTGCTAATCACGTTTTTCCAAAAAGTATGCCGTTTTCTCTTCTAGATCAAAAGTGATTGGCGTTCAGAATTTTGCCTGTGGCATTCTCTAATGCGTAAATTGGATAGCACTTTTGACATAGAAGTGAAGAGCACCTGCTAATCAATTTTTTTGTTGAAAAATTAGGGCACTATCTCTTGTAGATAAAAAGTGCTTGGCATTCAGAAAATACCACAGGCAAAATTCTGAATGCCAAGTTTTTTTTTATCTACAAGAGATCAAAAGTGCTTGGCATTCAGAATTTTGCCTTTGGCATTCTCTAGTGCGTAAATTGGACATTTTTAAGTGCATTTTTAAACTACAGAGAATGGTATTGGAAGACGTAGAAATGGCTAGCACTTTTGACATAGAAGTGAAGAGCACCTGCTAATCAAGTTTTTTGTTGAAAAATTAAGGCACTATCTCTTGTAGATAAAAAGTGCTTGGCATTCAGAATTTTGCCTGTGGCATTCTCTAATGCGTAAATTGGACATTTTAAAGGACATTTTTAAACTACAGGGAATGGTATTGGCAGACGAAAGAATGGCTAGCACTTTTGACAGAGAAGTGAAGAGCACCTGCTAATCAAGTTTTTTGTTGAAAAATTATGCCGTTATCTCTTGTAGATCAAAGTGCTTGGCATTCAGAAAGAAAATACCACAGGCAAAATTCTAAATGCCAAGCACTTTTTATCTACAAGAGATCAAAAGTGCTTGGCATTCAGAATTTTGCCTTTGGCATTCTCTAGTGCGTAAATTGGACATTTTAAGTGCATTTTTAAATTACAGAGAATGGTATTGGAAGACGTAGAAATGGCTAGCACTTTTGACAGAGAAGTGAAGAGCACCTGCTAATCAAGTTTTTCCAAAAAGTATGCCGTTTTCTCTTCTAGATCAAAAGTGCTTGGCGTTCAGAATTTTGCTTGTGGCATTCTCTAACCCTCAAGCGACCAGCTGGGGTCCTATGGGACCCCAGTCATGGTTTTTATTGCGCAACTTTTCGGCTATTGATGATATTCCAAAATGGTTTAGTGAATTTGTAGCTTGGCTACTGCTTCAGGTTTGGGTAAAATAAAATCAATCTTATAACATATGTAATTTTTTTAAATTGTCATTTCGTGTTGGGGTCCCTTGGGACCCCATTCGAATTTTCATGCAGAAGGTTATTTTAGTCAATGTGTTTGCTTTGTTAGACTTGAAATGTTCACAGAATCTCCAAATATCAATGTATTTTATTGTGTGACAGAGACCAGTGGATCATTGTGTAGTGATTGTCATCATGTAGGACTATACACTATACAGTATACCCAATCTATTAGCCTACCGTATTAGTCCAATGTGTGCCTATTGTTATAATCACATTGTAATGCTACTATACTTGCTGGAATTTGAGAGTCCTGTCCAAATTAGACATTTGTCGATTCTGTTGTATAGGTTATATGTCTGCTGTAATTCGTGTAGCTAGGTACAGTATAGCGCAAGCTGTACAACAGCTACCGGCAGCTGTTGAAACTTGAAAGTGACAATGACTGCAGTTCAAATGAAAGTTCTGAGAATGCAGATCACGTATCAGAAGTTTCTGAGCAAAGTGACATCGAAGGCACTTATGAGCAAAAGAGTACAGAATTCGCACCGGGTGTTGACGCTCCTGTCACTTGCCGTTTGGGCAGCACTGAGAAAGGTAGAGGTCGCGGAGGTGGTCGCCGGGGCAACTCATCTTCATCCGGAACATCAGGATCTGTGCGACAGCAACACGACGAGGATGGCATGTCCTCTGATGCAACACTCATTGGTAAAACGGCTTCATTTATTAGAAAAATCCACTACCAACCAGAAGACACTGCAACCAATATATCATATGTACTACAGTATGCCTGGTGTACCGGTAACTTCTGGATCATGCTGCAATACAATTATGGAAAACATGCAGTTCTGGGTAACTCCAAACGTCATTATCAACATTATATTGGAAACCAAATGAGAGGCAAACAGAAGGATACGCAAATAGAATGAAACGAACCCAGATAAACAACATGACGAGTGGAAGCCAGTGACTCACAACGAAATTCTCGCATTTTGGGGTCTCTGTATTTTGGCTTGAATCTAAATAGGAGTAGCCATGAACCACAAAATAGCTTATGGTCAACACGTGAAGGAAGACCAATATTTATGGCAACGATATCATGCCCCGGTTTCGTGATATCATGAAACACATGAGATTTGATGACAAATCGACTAGACAACTAAGACAGAAGGATGACAAGTTAGCTGTTTTTGTGACGTTTGCCTAATGTTCATATCTCAGCTGCCAAAGATTTTTTCCAGGGTCAGACCTATGTGTTGACGAACAACTGGTGGCATATCGTGGCAAATGTAATTTTCGCTAAAATATCCATTCAAAACCGTGCTGTGATTTTGTGACATCGTAACCACCTACTGCAGATATATGCTTAGGTAGGCAGAAGAATGCAAAAAGAGAGGTCGGACAGGGTGCGCGAGTGGTTAAAAGTCTGATATGTGGGCGCAGTGGCGGCTCCACAGGGGGCCAGAGGAGCCCGTGCCTCCATACTGTGTCTGGCCCCCAGTGGCCCCCTGTTGAGACCCTATACTTAATACTACATACCTAACAACAAATGGTTGGCCCCATGATTAGAAGTTGCCACCCCAACGGCCCCTTGCCAAATCCTGGAGCCGCCACTGTGTGGGCGTCCGCAGAAATTTTTCCAGGAGCTGCAAAACAGGGTCTTGTGACGAAAGAAATGACAAAAATTTCCAGGGTGCAAAACAGGGTTATGTGACAAGAAAGAAACAAGGAATTTTACTTATTTCGTAACTCGCAATTTTCCCAGGGTGCTGTTGCAGAATTTTGTCCCCCTCTGGACGCCCATAGTCTGATAGGGCCTTTTTTAAGCTAATTATGAATTGAATGTTATACAAACTTCATTTAGTTGTGCTTAGGATCGCTAGTTTTCAGTAAAGGTAAATGGGGTCCCAAAGGACCCCAGTTGGTCAGATTAAGGCGTAAAATATGTCGGTCGCTTGAGGGCTAATGCGTAAATTGGATAGCACTTTTGACATAGAAGTGAAGAGCACCTGCTAATCAATTTTTCGTTGAAAAATTAGGGCACTATCTCTTGTAGATAAAAAGTGCTTGGCATTCAGAAAATATTACAGGCAAAATTCTGAATGCCAAGCACTTTTTATCTACAAGAGATCAAAAGTGCTTGGCATTCAGAATTTTGCCTGTGGCATTCTCTAATGCGTAAATTCGACATTTTAAAGTGCATTTTTAAACTACAGAGAATGGTATTGGCAGACGTAGAAATGGCTAGCACTTTTGACAGAGAAGTGAAGAGCACCTGCTAATCAAGTTTTTCCAAAAATTATGCCGTTATCTCTTGTAGATCAAAAGTGCTTGGCATTCAGAATTTTGCCTGAAGTATTTTCTAATGCGTAAATTGGACATTTTAAATGACATTTTTAAACTACAGAGAATGGTATGGGAAGACGTTTGAATGGCTAGAACTTTTGACAGAGAAGTGAAGAGCACCTGCTAATCAAGTTTTTTGTTGAAAAATTATGCCGTTATCTCTTGTAGATAAAAAGTGCTTGGCATTCAGAATTTTGCCTGTGGCATTCTCTAATGCGTAAATTGGACATTTTAAAGGACATTTTTAAACTACAGAGAATGGTATTGGCAGACGTAGTAATGGCTAGCACTTTTGACAGAAAGTGAGGAGCACCTGCTAATCACGTTTTTCAAAAAAGTATGCCGTTTTCTCTTCTAGATCAAAAAGTGATTGGCGTTCAGAATTTTGCCTGTGGCATTCTCTAATGCGTAAATTGGATAGCACTTTTGACATAGAAGTGAAGAGCACCTGCTAATCAATTTTTTTGTTGAAAAATTAGGGCACTATCTCTTGTAGATAAAAAGTGCTTGGCATTCAGAAAATACCACAGGCAAAATTCTGAATGCCAAGCACTTTTTATCTACAAGAGATCAAAAGTGCTTGGCATTCAGAATTTTGCCTTTGGCATTCTCTAGTGCGTAAATTGGACATTTTTAAGTGCATTTTTAAACTACAGAGAATGGTATTGGAAGACGTAGAAATGGCTAGCACTTTTGACATAGAAGTGAAGAGCACCTGCTAATCAAGTTTTTTGTTGAAAAATTAAGGCACTATCTCTTGTAGATAAAAAGTGCTTGGCATTCAGAATTTTGCCTGTGGCATTCTCTAATGCGTAAATTGGACATTTTAAAGGACATTTTTAAACTACAGGGAATGGTATTGGCAGACGAAAGAATGGCTAGCACTTTTGACAGAGAAGTGAAGAGCACCTGCTAATCAAGTTTTTTGTTGAAAAATTATGCCGTTATCTCTTGTAGATCAAAAGTGCTTGGCATTCAGAAAATACCACAGGCAAAATTCTAAATGCCAAGCACTTTTTATCTACAAGAGATCAAAAGTGCTTGGCATTCAGAATTTTGCCTTTGGCATTCTCTAGTGCGTAAATTGGACATTTTAAGTGCATTTTTAAATTACAGAGAATGGTATTGGAAGACGTAGAAATGGCTAGCACTTTTGACAGAGAAGTGAAGAGCACCTGCTAATCAAGTTTTTCCAAAAAAGTATGCCGTTTTCTCTTCTAGATCAAAAGTGCTTGGCGTTCAGAATTTTGCTTGTGGCATTCTCTAACCCTCAAGCGACCAGCTGGGGTCCTATGGGACCCCAGTCATGGTTTTTTTTGCGCAACTTTTCGGCTATTGATGATATTCCAAAATGGTTTAGTGAATTTGTAGCTTGGCTACTGCTTCTCTTTTTGGGTAAAATAAAATCAATCTTATAACATATGTAATTTTTTTAAATTGTCATTTCGTGTTGGGGTCCCTTGGGACCCCATTTCTGAATTTTCATGCAGAAGGTTATTTTAGTCAATGTGTTTGCTTTGTTAGACTTGAAATGTTCACAGAATCTCCAAATATCAATGTATTTTATTGTGTGACAGAGACCAGTGGATCATTGTGTAGTGATTGTCATCATGTAGGACTATACACTATACAGTATACCCAATCTATTAGCCTACCGTATTAGTCCAATGTGTGCCTATTGTTATAATCACATTGTCAGAATGCTACTATACTTGCTGGAATTTGAGAGTCCTGTCCAAATTAGACATTTGTCGATTCTGTTGTATAGGTTATATGTCTGCTGTAATTCGTGTAGCTAGGTACAGTATAGCGCAAGCTGTACAACAGCTACCGGCAGCTGTTGAAGTTTTTGAAAGTGACAATGACTGCAGTTCAAATGAAAGTTCTGAGAATGCAGATCACGTATCAGAAGTTTCTGAGCAAAGTGACATCGAAGGCACTTATGAGCAAAAGAGTACAGAATTCGCACCGGGTGTTGACGCTCCTGTCACTTGCCGTTTGGGCAGCACTGAGAAAGGTAGAGGTCACGGAGGTGGTCGCCGGGGGCAACTCATCTTCATCCGGAACATCAGGATCTGTGCGACAGCAACACGACGAGGATGGCATATCCTCTGATGCAACATTCATTGGTAAAACGGCTTCATTTATTGGAGAAATCCACTACCAACTAGAAGACACTGCAACCAATATATCATATGTACTACAGTATGCCTGGTGTACCGGTAACTTCTGGATCACGCTGCAATACAATTATGGAAAACATGCAGTTCTGGGTAACTCCAAACGTCATTATCAACATTATATTGCAAACCAAATGAGAGGCAAACAGAAGGATACGCAAATAGAATGAAACGAACCCAGATAAACAATATGACGAGTGGAAGCCAGTGACTCACAACAGAAATTCTCGCATTTTGGGGTCTCTGTATTTTGGCTTGAATCTAAATAGGAGTAGCCATGAACCACAAAATAGCTAGCATGGTCAACACGTGAAGGAAGACCAATATTTATGGCAACGATATCATGCCCCGGTTTCGTGATATCATGAAACACATGAGATTTGATGACAAATCGACTAAACAACTAAGACAGAAGGATGGCAAGTTAGCTGTTTTTGTGACGTTTGCATAATGTTCATATCTCAGCTGCCAAAGATTTTTTCAGGGTCAGACCTATGTGTTGACGAACAACTGGTGGCATATCGTGGCAAATGTAATTTTCGCTAAAATATCCATTCAAAACCGGCTAAGTACGGGATTAAAAGTTGTTGGTGCTGTGATTTTGTGACATCGTAACCACCTACTGCAGATATATGCTTAGGTAGGCAGAAGAATGCAAAAAGAGAGGTCGGACAGGGTGCGCGAGTGGTTAAAAGTCTGATATGTGGGCGCAGTGGCGGCTCCACAGGGGGCCAGAGGAGCCCGTGCCTCCATACTGTGTCTGGCCCCCAGTGGCCCCCTGTTGAGACCCTATACTTAATACTACATACCTAACAACAAATGGTTGGCCCCCATGATTAGAAGTTGCCACCCCAACGGCCCCCTTGCCAAATCCTGGAGCCGCCACTGTGTGGGCGTCCGCAGAAATTTTTCCAGGAGCTGCAAAACAGGGTCTTGTGACGAAAGAAATGACAAAAATTTCCAGGGGTGCAAAACAGGGTTATGTGACGAAAGAAACAAGGAATTTTACTTATTTCGTAACTTCGCAATTTTCCCAAAGGGTGCTGTTGCAGAATTTTGTCCCCTCTGGACGCCCATAGTCTGATAGGGCCTTGTTTTAAGCTAATTATGAATTGAATGTTATACAAACTTCATTTAGTTGTGCTTAGGATCGCTAGTTTTCAGTAAAGGTAAATGGGGTCCCAAAGGACCCCAGTTGGTCAGATTAAGGCGTAAAATATGTCGGTCGCTTGAGGGCTAATGCGTAAATTGGATAGCACTTTTGACATAGAAGTGAAGAGCACCTGCTAATCAATTTTTCGTTGAAAAATTAGGGCACTATCTCTTGTAGATAAAAGTGCTTGGCATTCAGAAAATATTACAGGCAAAATTCTGAATGCCAAGCACTTTTTATCTACAAGAGATCAAAAGTGCTTGGCATTCAGAATTTTGCCTGTGGCATTCTCTAATGCGTAAATTCGACATTTTAAAGTGCATTTTTAAACTACAGAGAATGGTATTGGCAGACGTAGTAAAGGCTAGCACTTTTGACAGAGAAGTGAAAAGCACCTGCTAATCAAGTTTTTGTTGAAAAATTATGCCGTTATCTCTTGTAGATCAAAAGTGCTTGGCATTCAGAATTTTGCCTGAAGTATTTTCTAATGCGTAAATTGGACATTTTAAATGACATTTTTAAACTACAGAGAATGGTATGGGAAGACGTTTGAATGGCTAGAACTTTTGACAGAGAAGTGAAGAGCACCTGCTAATCAAGTTTTTTGTTGAAAAATTATGCCGTTATCTCTTGTAGATAAAAAGTGCTTGGCATTCAGAATTTTGCCTGTGGCATTCTCTAATGCGTAAATTGGACATTTTAAAGGACATTTTTAAACTACAGGGAATGGTATTGGCAGACGAAAGAATGGCTAGCACTTTTGACAGAGAAGTGAAGAGCACCTGCTAATCAAGTTTTTTGTTGAAAAATTATGCCGTTATCTCTTGTAGATCAAAAGTGCTTGGGATTCAGAAATTTGCTTGTGGCATTCTCTAATGCGTAAATTCGACATTTTAAAGTGCATTTTTAAACTACAGAGAATGGTATTGGCAGACATAGTAATGGCTAGCACTTTTGACAGAGAAGTGAAAAGCACCTGCTAATCAAGTTTTTCCAAAAAGTATGCCGTTTTCTCTTTTAGATCAAAAGTGCTTGGCGTTCAGAATTTTGAATGGCATTCTCTAATGCGTAAATTGGATAGCACTTTTGACATAGAAGTGAAGAGCACCTGCTAATCAATTTTTCGTTGAAAAATTAGGGCACTATCTCTTGTAGATAAAAAGTGCTTGGCATTCAGAAAATACTACAGGCAAAATTCTGAATGCCAAGCACTTTTTATCTACAAGAGATCAAAAAAGTGCTTGGCATTCAGAATTTTGCCTGTGGCATTCTCTAATGCGTAAATTCGACATTTTTAAGTGCATTTTTAAACTACAGAGAATGGTATTGGCAGACGTAGAAATGGCTAGCACTTTTGATAGAGAAGTGAAGAGCACCTGCTAATCAGTTTTTTTCAAAAAGTATGCCGTTTTCTCTTCTAGATCAAAAGTGCTTGGCGTTCAGAATTTTGCTTGTGGCATTCTCTAATGCGTAAATTGGATAGCACTTTTGACATAGAATTGAAGAGCACCTGCTAATCAATTTTTCGTTGAAAAATTAGGGCACTATCTCTTGTAGATAAAAAGTGCTTGGCATTCAGAAAATATTACAGGCAAATTCTGAATACCAAGCACTTTTATCTCAAGAGATCAAAAGTGCTTGGCATTCAGAATTTTGCCTGTGGCATTCTCTAATGCGTAAATTGGACATTTTAAAGGACATTTTTAAACTACAGGGAATGGTATTGGCAGACGAAAGAATGGCTAGCACTTTTGACAGAGAAGTGAAGAGCACCTGCTAATCAAGTTTTTTGTTGAAAAAATAGGGCACTATTTCTTGTAGATAAAAAGTGCTTGGCATTCAGAATTTTGCCTGAAGTATTTTCTAATGCGTAAATTGGACATTTTAAATGACATTTTAAACTACAGAGAATGGTATGGGAAGATGTTTGAATGGCTAGCACGTTTGACAGAGAAGTGAAGAGCACCTGCTAATCAAGTTTTTCCAAAAATTATGCCGTTATCTCTTGTAGATCAAAAGTGCTTGGCATTCAGAATTTTGCCTGAAGTATTTTCTAATGCGTAAATTGGACATTTTAAATGACATTTTTAAACTACAGAGAATGGTATTGGCAGACGTAGAAATGGCTAGCACTTTTGACATAGAAGTGAAGAGCACCTGCTAATCAAGTTTTTTGTTGAAAAATTATGCCGTTATCTCTTGTAGATCAAAAGCGCTTGGGATTCAGAATTTTGCCTGTAGTATTTTCTAATGCGTAAATTGGACATTTTAAATGACATTTTTAAACTACAGAGAATGGTATGGGAAGACGTTTGAATGGCTAGCACTTTTGACAGAGAAGTGAAGAGCACCTGCTAATCAAGTTTTTCCAAAAATTATGCCGTTATCTCTTGTAGATCAAAAGTGCTTGGCATTCAGAAATTTGCTTGTGGCATTCTCTAATGCGTAAATTCGACATTTTAAGGGCATTTTTAAACTACAGAGAATGGTATTGGCAGACATAGTAATGGCTAGCACTTTTGACAGAGAAGTGAAGAGCACCTGCTAATCAAGTTTTTTCCAAAAAGTATGCCGTTTTCTCTTCCAGATCAAAAGTGCTTGGCGTTCAGAATTTTGCTTGTGACATTCTCTAATGCGTAAATTGGATAGCACTTTTGACATAGAAGTGAAGAGCACCTGCTAATCAATTTTTCGTTGAAAAATTAGGGCACTATCTCTTGTAGATAAAAAGTGCTTGGCATTCAGAAAATACTACAGGCAAAATTCTGAATGCCAAGCACTTTTTATCTACAAGAGATCAAAAGTGCTTAGCATTCAGAATTTTGCCTGTGGCATTCTCTAATGCGTAAATTCGACATTTTTAAGTGCATTTTTAAATTACAGAGAATGGTATTGGCAGACGTAGTAATGGCTAGCACTTTTGACAGAGAAGTGAAGAGCACCTGCTAATCAAGTTTTTCCAAAAAAAGTATGCCGTTTTCTCTTCTAGATCAAAAGTGCTTGGCGTTCAGAATTTTGCTTGTGGCATTCTCTAATGCGTTAATTGGATAGCACTTTTGACATAGAAGTGAAAGAGCACCTGCTAATCAATTTTTTCGTTGAAAAATTAGGGCACTATCTCTTGTAGATAAAAGTGCTTGGCATTCAGAAAATACTACAGGCAAAATTCTGAATGCCAAGCACTTTTATCTACAAGAGATCAAAAGTGCTTGGCATTCAGAATTTTGCCTGTGGCATTCTCTAATGCGTAAATTCGACATTTTAAGTGCATTTTTAAACTACAGAGAATGGTATTGGAAGACGTAGAAATGGCTAGCACTTTTGACATAGAAGTGAAGAGCACCTGCTAATCAAGTTTTTGTTGAAAAATTAGGGCACTATTTCTTGTAGATAAAAGTGCTTGGCATTCAGAAAATACCACAGGCAAAATTCTGAATGCCAAGCACTTTTATCTACAAGAAGATCAAAGTGCTTGGCATTCAGAATTTTGCCTTTGGCATTCTCTAGTGCGTAAATTAGACATTTTAAGTGCATTTTTAAACTACAGAGAATGGTATTGGAAGACGTAGAAATGGCTAGCACTTTTGACATAGAAGTGAAGAGCACCTGCTAATCAAGTTTTTTGTTGAAAAATTAAGGCACTATCTCTTGTAGATAAAAAGTGCTTGGCATTCAGAATTTTTCCTGAAGTATTTTCTAATGCGTAAATTGGACATTTTAAATGACATTTTTAAACTACAGAGAATGGTATTGGCAGACGTAGTAATGGCTAGCACTTTTGACCGAGATGTGAAGAGCACCTGCTAATCAAGTTTTTCCAAAAATTATGCCGTTATCTCTTGTAAATCAAAAGTTCTTGGCATTCAGAATTTTGCTTGTGGCATTCTCTAATGCGTAAATTCGACATTTTTAAGTGCATTTTTAAACTACAGAGAATGGTATTGGCTGACGTAGTAATGGCTAGCACTTTTGACTCAGAAGTTAAGAGCACCTGCTAATCAAGTTTTTCCAAAAATTATGCCGTTATCTCTTGTAGATCAAAAGTGCTTGGCATTCAGAATTTTGCCTGAAGTATTTTCTAATGCGTAAATTGGACATTTTATATGACATTTTAAAACTACGGAGAATGGTATTGGAAGACGTTTGAATGGCTAGCACTTTTGACAGAGAAGTGAAGAGCACCTGCTAATCAAGTTTTTCCAAAAATTATGCCGCTCTCTCTTGTAGATCAAAAGTACTTGGCATTCATAATTTTGCCTGTGGCATTCTCTAACGCGTAAATTGGACATTTTAAAGGACATTTATAAACTGCAGAGAATGGTATTGGAAGACGTTTAAATGGCTAGCACTTTTGACAGAAAAGTGAAGAGCACCTGCTAATCCAGTGGTTCTTAACCAGGGGTACTCGTACCTCTTGGGGATACTTGAGAGACATTGTGGGGTACGAAGAATTATCCGGTAATAAAATCCGCTTTAAAGGTTTACTACAATTTACTCTGACCACTGTACAAATACTGTACACACTTTTGCACAAATTAAAAATTCTACAGAAAATAATTCACTTTCTGGCATGTGCACAATCTCACAGATGTATGTTGCAGTTTATATTTTTTTCTTGATTTATTTCAGAGCATAAACTTTTGTCCTGTGATAAGGTATGCTGGTAGGGAGGGCGTACTTCGTTCTCTTATATGTTTCAGGGGTACGGAATCCTAAAAAGGTTAAGAACCACTGTGCTAATCAATTAAGCAAAAGAGAATACCACAGGCAAAATTCTGATTGCCAAGCACTTTTGATATACAATAGATAGAGCTAGCCATTCACACATCTGTCAATACCATTCTCAGTAGTTTAAAAATGTCCACTTTAAGCAATAGAGAATGAATGTCCTGAAAAACACGAAATAAAATGACCACAGGCAAACTTCTGGTTCAAAGCACTTTTGATATTCAAGAGATAGTGGCCTAATTTTTGAAAAATCTTCATTACTAGGTCCTCTTCACTTTCTTGTCAAAAGTGCTAGCCAATCACACGTCTGCCAATACCATTCTCTGTAGTTTAAAATGTTCAATTTAAACAATAGATAAAATAGCACATGCAAAATTCTGAATGCCAAGCACTTTTGATATACATGAGATAGTGGCCTAATTTTTGAAAAAAACCTGATTACTAGGTCCTCTTCACTTGCTTGTCAAAAGTGCTAGCCATTCACACGTCTGCCAATGCCGTTCTTGGTAGGTTAAAAATGTCCATTTTAACGGGTAGCCCGATGGCAATTTAGTTGCCTGCTGTCTACTTTTTGTCGCCTTTGCCACTTGTGAGTTGTGACACTAAATAGATTTACAGCGATTTAAAACAAGATTTCAAGATTTGATTGAGCAGTAGCATCTGCCACGTGACTCTTACTCTTAGTAGCATTGACACTAGTAGGCCTATGGGCCAAAGAGAAGTAATGTTCGACTTAACACGCACAAATTGTGAAATTGAAGCAGAATAATTTGAAATTGACTTGAGCATAAGAAATTACAGACATGGAACCTATTGATGCCAGACCTGTGATTTTGTGTCCAAAATGCTCTAAAACACACCTAGGAGCATCTACGTTTTCAAAAATTTATCCGGGGAGAAACCCCCTGACCCCCATTCAAGGGAGGCCGCGGTAAACGCGGCCATGAAGGGAAGTGTCTAACGCGAGGGAATGGGAGAAAGCAGGGGTATTTCTAACATTATCAATTCGGGGGGTATTTCAGGGTTACTCCTAACCCTAACCCTAGGATTAACCGGAACCCCCACTCTCAAACGTCTGGCGCCGCCCCTGGAGTCACCAGAAATAGCATGGCGAAGCTTCCCGAAACTTAGATAGTAGATACTAGATGTTATATTAGTTTTTAAACAGATTTATTGGCTTATTCTGAATATTTGTCGGCTATATTTTCAACAGTTTGAGTTTCTGTAGAATCCTGCCTCTTGGGCCTATATAGAAATCCCGATTACATATAAGTTTAGGCGCCGGTCCCTTCCAAAATAATGTTATTAGATACAAAAGAAACATGTGCAGTTGTGCACTGATACATCGAACTCGCTCATTTCGAAATCTAGCTACATCGGGTGCCTTGCGCTTCGATTTAACTGGATTAGGCCTATAATGTAAATATTTGACGTTGGTCGACAGCGGTTTGTTTATACGGTATTCGGCTATTAACATGACACCTCTTCCCCTACACCTCTTCCAGGGTGGTGCTGGCTCTCACTAAAACAGACTGATGTTAAAGCTATTCGTTTAGAATTCTAAAGGGGAGAATTAACCTTTGAAATTGCAACCTGAACACTATAACTAATTCCACAAAAATTAGAATGGACCGTATGAAAACGAAAGAGATGACAGATAGGCTATAGGCCTACAGTACAGTAGAAACTTTAATTCAGAGGCGGATCTACGGGTACGGGGTGCAGATGTCCCCGTGGGCCGAGGTGGGGGCGCCAAAATTGGTTTAAGGTAAGGAGTTCCGCTTGCTACGGGCGATGACCTTTTTGCTTGTCAGAGTATTCGCGAAGTTGAATGAAGAATGAAGGGGCGCCAAGATGGGCAGAACGGCGCCCTTTTTGGCTTGTTAGGGGTTTCGTCAAGTTGAGGGGCGCCATTAGTATTTGGCCTTGGGCGCCGGACACCTAGCTCCGCTACTGCGTTAATTACTGAACTGTGTTTACACGATCAGTCAAAATGAGCTGCTAGCGCTGAGCACTGATGTCTCGATGGCCGGCTCAGCCGCTGTGGTAGGCCAAAGACTGACCGCAGTGGGCTTAATTGTTTCGCTTTGTCTAGTGACACCGCTTGAATGTCAAGGAACTGAAGTAAACAAATTTTCACGTGTGACTGAAATCTATAGATACACTGTAGATCCGATTATTTTAAAATTTTGTTTATGTAAATCTTAACATTTGAGCATAAAAGCGAAAGTTTAGATGGCACAACAACAGCAGTAAAATGTAGTAAAAAGTGTTGACGAAAAATTGTCGAGTCAATTTTTGCGCCCCCTCTGGTCTGCGCCCGGGGCCACCGCCCCCCCCGCCCCCTCTGCCCGCTACTCACTGTACGACACTGTCTGTAGCAGGCTTTAAACATCTCCATAGACAATGTTTCTCACACAAATATGTAGCCTCTAGTTCCAAACGAAGAAATGAAAATCACGAGCTAAATTTTTAAATCAATAAACTGATCACATGGAGGCAGTAGCGTCATTTCACACTTTTCTTGGGGGCGAGATAATGTTTTGGCAAATTTTTGCAAAATGTTGGCAAATTTTTGGGCCAAAGTTGGCAAATTTGCAAATTTTTAATATATTTTTGGCAAATTTTTGGCAATTTTTTAAATTTTTTGCGCATTAATACATTATAAATTAATTTTTTCATTTCCTTGGGGGCCACGGCCCCCTGCCTCCAAATGACGCCATTGCTATATTCTATGCCAATTTAGATTGACTAACACATCTGTCTTCAAACGCTGAGTAAACAAAACATTGCGTTAACGAATAAAGAAGGAATAGTAGCGTATCAATATATTGCACATGGAATATATTCTGTACTGATAATCAATAAATAGGTCTAGTTTAAGTGAGAAAAAAATCAACATTACAAACGTAGGCCTATAAAAGATAGACTTATAAAATTATAGACGCAAACCAATACAAACCAGCTGTCGTGGGTGTCGTCTTCTTTTTCTGTCTGAAATTTGATTTTATGTGACCAAGAGACCACTGCATGACTGCACCCTTCGAAGTCAATATAGGCATAAACTGCACCTGCATGTGCTGCTGCGTATGCAGCGTAGTTACTTGGCTACTGGAGTACTGTACTGTACGGTACTGTACTGTACCTGGATTGTGGATGCAGTGACCACATTACATTAGTGCCCTCAAGTGATTGAAAGGAAGCTGCACACAATTTCGCGCTGCCATCTAGGGATTGTTCTTAAAACATTGATTGCTTGCTAATTATAAATGGCATACAGTGTATATTGATATGGCCTTTAAATTGAAAATGTGAAGACTATATCTAGATATATATAGCCGTCAGTCGCTATATAGGCAGTTATAATTCGGATATATAATTTATTTATATTTAAATTTTTATTTATTTCGGATGCGTGCATGCGTAGGGCTATATATAGGCCTAGGCCTATGTACGCGATTATATAGGCCCTACGATCAATATATATAATTATTATTTTGGATATAATTATAAGGCATATATATATATATATATATATATATATTATATATATATATATATTATATATATATATATATATTGCATGCATGCTATATGCATGGTCCGCCGCACGTCGCGTACGTCTTCAGCCTACCGACGTCGCAATAAGGTCGGCTGCAGACGCAGACGAAGCAGACCAGAATGGGCTGGTCGGACAGGGCCCACCGACGTCGGCTCTTTGCAGGGAATTTGTTTAAAACTTAATCTTAGATAAATCATAAGCACACTTAAACAAGTGAACCGGTAATTGTATTTTATTTTGATTAAATATATTTAAGGAAGTTTTCTATATTTTAAAATTAATTTTCTTAAATTTCGGGCAAAGATTTAAAACTTCGAACTTGTAGGGTTGAGGGCCTTTTAAAGTTTTGTTGCGTTGTTTGCCCCAGGCCTCCAAAAGAGTTAATCCGGCGCTGAGAACGAGGGATGTCATCTAAATGAAAGTCAAGCCGAGTATTATTGTGAATAATAATTAATTATGCACTTCTATAGCACCATTTCTAATACTCAAGGGTATCAATCGATGGTACTTCAAATCCATCCGCAAAAGACCAGTGTGAAATGCTAAGTATAGCCTACTTCGATCGAGGGAGGAGCCGAGTATTAAGATATCTGGTTCATTGGTTTTATATACATAAAAACAAGTTTTATAATAATTATTGGCTGTGTGAGAGAAGCCAATTGAAGGCCTGTTGAATAGAGGTTGTATGAGACCTAGATATGCAAAAATCTAATCAATTTGAAGAAATTCTCCGACAAAATCCACATTTTCCTTTTGTTCCTTCTTCAATGCTTTAACCCATGCAAGAATAATCAATAATATCTTTCTCAATTTTGGTCTACAGGGTTCGAAATAGAGCACACCCAGTCATTTCATACTACACACTAACGCTATTGACCAGAGCGGTTATCCAAAAAAGTAAAATTTTGAGAAAACGGATTTAGAGTATGGAATGAACTTGTAAACTGCAGATTAAGTGCCTAGGATAGTAGGATTCATACAAACTCAACCAGAAGAGATATAAACATCACGAGAATTTACTTACTTACTCTGTATTTGAACTTCGAGTTATGTTACCTTTTAAAGAAAATCTGTAGCGTCAACAGACAGATTGAGCGTTATTTGTTATTTTGGGTTTCTTGATAATATTTTTATTAAATTGTGTTTGTTGGCAGATATTAGTTGCTTTTTAATCTTTTGACTACTATGGGTCCTAAAATGAAGTTCCAAGAGGGTGATGCACATTTTTATTGTTTATTTAATTGAAAATGACTCTTTATCGCTCAATGCCATAAGATTTTCGGTAGACTTCCAGCAAAGTCACACCGACAGTAAGCAGTGTTACTGTTACCGCTGTAGCTGTTAAAATGAATCATACAACAGCGTTTGTAGCTGTTCCAGCTGTAGCTCGGCAAATGAAATAATAAAACGGGCAATGATATGTTACATTGAGGTTGTTTTGACTCAATATAAATTCAAATAAACCTCCATTTGATAACACACGACGTATACCTGATGGCCTGGAGGAAATGAAAGACGGAGATTAAATTAACAGAAGGTCTTTGGTGTGTAAAGCAAAATGATGGGACTGTATTAATGGTCTGTCTGCATTGGCTGATATTGAAAAGACGACTAACTTACTTTCTTATGCTCTTTTGATGCTGTCCATTTGTAGGAGAGCACGTTCTTTGTTTCCACGGTCCACTTTTATACGAAGCAAAGGTTCGTGTAATTCTGTGTATTTTTTTAAACTGAATAAATCCTGAAGTACTAAACATTGATTTACCAATTGGAATACTTACATACTTACTATACGCCTGTGTATAAAAGTTCAGTATTTGCCTGGCAGTGTGTTAAGACCGAAGTCAAAGACAAGGCTGTTCGATACTATGTTCACTACAACGGGTGGAACAAGAAGTGAGTTAAATCTTGTAGTTAACTGCTGTCTTTTTATTAGAATTTGGTAACTACCTGCTGTTGAATCTGGTAGATTATTCCTGTACTTCCATATTTTTCTGCATTTGGCAATAGTTCTTGTGTTACAGTTGCAATTGTCTGCGACCTGTGATTTATGTGCAAGATGAAATATTTTGTAAGGGGTGTGATAGAATAGCAGTAGGAGTCTTACCCTGCAACAAGAGGGTGGTAGGTTCCAATCTGACCATAGCCACTGCGTAGAGACCTTGCGCAAGTTGTTCACCCCTCGTTCTAAAGAAGGCAACAGGAAACCACCCCATTCATCTCATCCCTGGGTAATGTAATGTAATGTAACAGAATATTTGTATAGCGCCTCTTCTGAAGAATCACTCAGAAGCGAGCGCTTCCACAGCAAATTACCGTGTATTGGCAAAGAGATAAGTTTTAAGTCGTTTAAAAAAACGGCCATAGAATTAGGAGTTGCTAAGCCACGCATACTGGCGTCAAGAGCATTCCAAAGGATAGGGCCAACTGATTCAAAACCTCGCTTCAGGAACAGTGTAAAAATGCTTAAGGGCAGATAACTCATCATCATCATCATCATCATCACCACCACCACCAAAGTATGTACATATTAGTTATGTATGTTTGGCAGATGTTAAAAGACATAAGCATTATTTACATGATAGTTTATTGAATGTGCATTTTATCGATCTGTGTTTAGCCATTGGTTTTAAACTCTTTGTAGTTGGGACGAGTGGGTACCAGAAAGCCGAGTGCTTAAATACAATGAGGCCGGTGTGCAGAAGCAGAAGGAGCTCATGAAGGCTCACGCGTAAGACTCGATTCGTAGCTTTTAGAAAAGAATCTTGCTGTACGGAAGATAAGACCTACTGTAATCTGTGATTTTTAGACCCAGTAATGCGTACAAAATCATTGACCATAGATTGAAAATGATCAAGATTAGTCTAATAATTATGTACTTTTATAGCACCAGTTCTAATGCTCTAATGGTGTCATGTCATTCTAAGGATAAACAGTGGAAAATGACGAGAGAAACTATGGGGAGAAAACAACTGAAAGAAACGTGCTTTAAGTCTATATTTGAAAATATCCAATTATTATTGGAAGTCCTGACAGTCAAGGGAATATATTTGGGGCGGAGGGGGCTGCAACAGAAACAGCTCTCTCACCAAACTTTAGTGTTGGTTCTAGGTACTTACAAGTATACTGTTTTGTCTTTGTACAAAAACTTTAGGAGCAAGAATAGAGCAGCCAGGCTGAATAAATCGGAGAAAGAGGCGACAAAGGACAAGGAGACGCCAGAGCCTTCGTAAGTACAACTTAATCAAGTCTTCTTTGGTCTTGTCTGACAAATGGAACTTATATCAGTTAACCCCTTAACTGGGGATCCCGGATATATCCGTCCATTTTACATTGAGTTACAGTTAAATACACAGTTAAGGGGTTAAAGAAGTTAATATCAGGGATGGGTTATATAGAAGAGACAGATTATGAACAGCAACATTGATAGAGTACAACTATTGGAACTGGTAAGGGCTCATCCATATAGTACGTACGCAAAAATGACATTTTCAACCCCTTCCTGTTTGCACACCGTACATATGCAAAATCTCCTATAGTGCTTATGTACTATATGGATGGACCCTAATAGAGTTTAGTGGAAAATGAAGACTCAAAAATATAGTATTGAATTCATTTCCATAAATTAATTATTTGCTATCAAGATCTTTAAATGGTTTGCCAGCATCAATGAAACGTTTGGTTTGTTAGCAGCACTAAATGCTGTATGTGTATTTGTGTGTGTATGTGTGTGTGTGTGAGACAGTGTGTGTGTGTGTGGTAGGGTGGAGTATTGTGTAGCGTGTGGTGACACAAATGAATTAAATCTTTGGCAGATTGGAATTGTTGTGAAATTTGGTGGAAATTGTTCGGGTGATTGTTTGAAAATCATTTCAGCGTCAAAACCCCAAAAAGCGGTAAGAAGCAGGAGAAGGAGAAGGAGCGGGCGGCCACTCCTGTCCGTGAAAACAAGCGACAGGCGTGCGGTGAGCGGTTACGGTGATCTTTCCGTCCTGCACATCTTGAAATCATTTAAACTTCTGTTGGATTTTTGACGACTTCTTGCATTTTAACTGATTTTAACTATTGATTTTTTTACTCAATTGTACAGGGTGGCGCACAAAAAAACACCGGACTAGTCATATTTATGTTTGCATTTAATATAGTCCGGGTTTTTTTTGCACCACCCTGTACACATAAAAGTAGTAAATGCTGAAACGTTGACGATTTAATTGACTGTTTCCGATATTGTCTTCTTTGCAGCGTCAAGTTCTGCTTCGGAAAAAGGCGATAACATTCCGCTCGCTGAACTTGCTCGCAAGAAGAGAACAAGACAGTCTGACGTCAACACTGAGCCCATGGTTATCCATTTGTTTTATCTGGGTCTAATCTAATCGTTAGATCTATGCTTGTTATCCTATATGCTGATGATCAGGACTTGTCTCAATCAGTGCTAAAATCAATCAATCGATCAGCTTCTATAGCACCAATGTCATAATGCATAGGGCTTCAGCCGATGGCGCGCCAAATCCTATCTGAATAAGAGCCAGGCCATGCATAAAGGGCATCAGTCCAGAACTCCAGATGGGGTCTTTCTATCTTGCACATTTTGAAAACCTTTGTAGCTTTCGATAACTTCTTAATTCAACTAGTTTTGGTGATTAGTATTTGTATTTGTTGCTTAAAATCAAGTTTAAAATGTAGTAGAAATGCAGTAGAAATGTAGTAGAAATGCAGTAGAAATGTAGTAGAAATGCAGCTGAAATGTAGTAGAAATGTAGTAGAAATGTGAGCAGTGGTGACAATTTAAGTGACTTGTGAGAGTTGATATGGTAACGCACACTTTACATTCGGCTTTTCTTGTAATTTGGTAAATTTAGTGAGAAAGAAGGTTGCTGGTTACTGCCAGAAATCTTCGCTACATGTGGACAAGAATTTATATTTGTATGTTCAGTTTTTTAAAAAAATGCTAACTAGTTCCTGTCACAAGATCCAAACTTCCTTCGAATGCTGCATTAATTTATTGTGGATTGACTTGTCTTGCTCAAATGTGATTTCCATTTCACAGGCGGAGAACGCTTCGGCCGGAACCTCATTGTCGGCCGAACCCCTGAAGAAGAAACGCGCCAGAATGGACCCCACCGTGGAAACGGTCTGAAACGAACTCTTTGGTTTTCCGTTTCAAAATTATTCGATGCTTTGCCTTTTTCGTTTAAATTATTCCACGCTATTTTGTGTGTCTCGCCGACATTCCTTTTCAATCTTTTTCGTTTCACTTTCGCCATTTTGACGCATTTTGCTTCGTCGCTGTGTTGTTTTCGGTTGCGTTTGCTCGGCTGTCTTCGTTGCACCGTTGCGTTGCAGTGTTGTTGTTGTTGTCGTCGTTGTTTAAAGGAGGAAAGCTATCTGACAAAGATTGAAGTTCGAATAAAAATTCCCGAGGAGTTGAAACCGTGGTTGGTTGACGATTGGGACCTCGTGACTCGTCAGAAACAGGTGACTATGACTTTCTTTATATCTTTGTTTATATTTTATTTTATTTTTTTAAAATTTTTAATTGCTTTGTTTATATATTGTAATTAATTACTTTGAGTGTCTTATTCTTATTTGAGTTTGTTATTATTATTTTATAATTAATTAGTTTGAGTTTCTTGTTCTCTTCAATCTCTTTGACACTATAACCTTCACGAGAATACCTTCTGAAGTTTGAACTTAGCTGTTTCAGCAAGATTTTCTCATCGACCTCCCAAACTCCTCATTATATTTTCTCATGCAAGGAATGATTTACTATTTGAAAGGTTTTTGTTATTTTTGTTTTTATAAATAAATATTAACCCCTTAACTGGGTACTTAACTGTAACTAAATGTAAAATGGACGGATATATCCGGGATCCCCAGTTAAGGGGTTAAGTGTGTTATTATTAAAGGTAAAATGTAGGTCCCGTACTCGAGTCCAAGTGTTGGTATTTTTCAGCTGGTCCAGCTCCCCTGTAAGGTCACCGTCGACAATATACTTGATGACTACGTCAAGGCTAAACTGGCAAAACCAGGTAATCAGCACAGGTAGGCAAACAGGTGTATTAATCAATTGCACCTTTACGTAAATTGCACTTAAATTAATAGTTATTGTGAAATCTGAATTTCCCTGGAGATTTCGTCGTTATTGTCCGCTTATATCTCTATGCTGTTGTGCTAAAGAACGCTATAATGGTGTTGTTTTCTTCTGTTTTCTGACCAGAGATGCGATTTTAGAAGTTACGCAGGGCATCAAAGAATATTTCAATGTCATGCTCGGAACCCAGTTGCTCTACAAATTTGAAAGACCACAGTATGCTGAGGTATTCTCCTGGTTTACTATTTGTCATTACAAAAATGCCCCTGTAATAATAATAATAATAATAATAATAATAATAATAATAATAATAATAATAATAATAATAATAGTAATAATAGTAGTAGTAGTAATAATAATAATAGTAATAGTAATAGTAGCAGTAGTAATAATAATAATAATAATAGTAGTAGTAGTAGTAGTAGTAGTAGTAGTAGTAGTAGTAGTAGTAGTAGTAGTAGTAGTAGTAGTAGTAGTAATATTGGCTGTGCTGGTTAAGTTATGAGGCCCCATGCTTTGGCCTTGAAGCAGATAGGCCCAATAGGGTATCCACAGACAGTCAGGCATACATGGTGAGAAAATTTAGAAGTTGTTGTAATATGTGTTACCTGAACAATCGTTATATAGCATTTTAAAAATTCATTCGGCTTTTTTGACCCGGAAGATGGGCCCCTGGGTGAAGGTCCCTGACTGTTGGTCCCCATACTTAAGCACACCTAAGGTAATCCCATTGAATTCTCTCTGGAATTTTGAACAGTCCAGAGTGCTGTCCAACTGTATTTTGGCTGAAACTTAGAAGCATTCTACATTGATGGAATTCTGGAGTCAGTTGTCATTGCATTTAGTACTGTCATTGCCCAAGACCCAGAGGATGCCCAATTTAATGTGATTCCAGCGAAATTACATTGCTCTAGATACGGAATAACGTGAATTTTTCCTCCTGTTTTCAGATAATGGCAAAGCATCCCGACCTGCCGATGTCGCAGATCTATGGTGCCACGCATCTGCTACGACTCTTTGGTAATTGCTGTGTGCTCCCGAACATAACATTCACCCGTGTTTGATACACAACAATTGTGCCGAACATAGAATTGTAATGATTTTTGCTTTGTCTGTAAAACCGAGTATATTGTTGAGATTTAAAATGTGTTAGTTAAGATTTTATCGTTGTCGTTGTGTGATACTATGTCAGGTTTCATGCCAATCTATGGAAACTGCATCCAGTGTTTTATACAGGTCTGATACTACTCTCCAAAAAAAACAAAATCCCCAAAATGCCAGCACTGACACAGATTTTTGCATTCAACTGTGTCTCTTCCCCTCCAGTCAAGTCAATTTGCCCCTCCAATGGCCTGTCGTCTGTATAAAACACTCGCTTGGCAGAATTATTATTATTATTATTATTATTATTATTACATGGTTAACGCACATTAAGTCATTCA
The DNA here is from genome assembly GCA_018105865.1 of Metaphire vulgaris. Classification (NCBI taxonomy): domain Eukaryota; kingdom Metazoa; phylum Annelida; class Clitellata; order Crassiclitellata; family Megascolecidae; genus Metaphire; species Metaphire vulgaris. The sequence continues at coordinate 11,343,327 of CM030863.1, forward strand.
AAAAGCAAAGAATGGCGTGTGGAACAAGTCGGGGATGAAACAATTTGTCAAAGGTTGTTACTCTGAGGGTGGCTAGGGTCAGATTCGAACCCGCTACCCTCCGGTTGCATGGCAAGAACCCTACCACCTACTCCACCACGCCCCAGATTGGTTTACAGCATGACGATGGTTAAACTGTCACTTCGTTTGACTTTTTTAGTGAAGTTGGGCGGAATGCTTGCCTACACGCCGCTGGACGAGAAAAGCATCCAACTGCTCCTCATGCACATACATGACTTTCTCAAGTGAGCCACTGCTGTTTTAGTTTTTCTATGGCAGTGTAATTAATTATATTAATTATATTATTATAATTTATCAGAAGTGGTTAGATATAATTCCTGTAATTTGTTTCTTCCTGTGAGTGACAACTTTTATAATGGTCGACCTTTCATCGCACATTGGTTTCATTTCAGTTTATGCGTCCCCCCAATACATGACATAGAAGTCTCCTGAGCAGTACAATTCCAGCATTAAGAATACCTCTTTTGTCGATAACTGCGCGTAAGTTTTGTAATCGTATTGTAGCAGTTTACTGTTTCAAGTGTGAAAATTGTCGTTAGGTACATGGCAAGGTCTGCCAACAACCTCTTCAGTGTCAACGACTACATGGTCGCGCCACCCGAGCACCATCGGAAAGCGCTCTGAGGTTGTCTTCTCGTGGATTGACTGTTAGCTAGTAGCGATACACTCAGACTAAGCATCTTTCATACTTATTTAGCTCTGACTGCATCTAGATGCTATGAAATAAAAATGAGATGCAAGTTTTTAAATAAAGATACATTTTGTGTTTTACAAGGTCAAGAATTTGTTAAGGGCTCATCCATATAGTACGTATGTAAAAGGCATATTTTCAACCCCCCTTCTCCGTTTGCACACGGTACATATGCAAAATCTCCTAAATCCAACCCTTCCCCCTTAGTGCGTACGTACTATATGGTTGGACCCTAAGTAAGTCTACCTTGCCTTGCTCACCTTCCTGGAGTTACATCTGTTGACTTTTGATACATACAGTACTTACCTACTTATATGCTTACTTACTTACATACTTGTTTTCTTTCTTGCCAATTGTACATATGCCTGCTCCCAGTTTAAAAGGCTTGCAAAGTACTCTAGAGTACTTCCATAGACCAGTTGGATGTACTCTTAAGAGTCTAGAACTTGCATTTGTGTACCTTTTGTGTACCTTACTGAATTTAACTTATAAATATGTTATCAGTAATGCAGTTATCAAAATTTAATATGTAATACTAATGTTCTTAAAATGAGGAGAGCAATTTTTAAAAATGCATGAAAAATCTTGCTTTTATATAAAAAAATAAGTAGGCCTGTAAAAATTCAAAAGTTGCTTTTAATGTAAGAAGAAGCAAAAGAAGAAAAGCAGCATTTATATATATAAACATATGCTGTAAATTGAAGAAACTGGCAAATTGTCCATCCATATAACATTTGCTAATTTCTTCTTGAAAAACAAGGAAATAAACTCGATTTCAAATATGCGTATACACCGCTGAAACATCTAACACAAACACACAACTGCTGTCAACTTCAACTCCAACAAATTGAAAATCTGGACGTCATTTATCTTTGGCAATGTAATGTACAGTAAGAAAACATTTATACAGCGCCTCTTCTGGACTACCGCTCAGAAGCGCTCAAGAAGTGATCGTACCGCAGAAATTCTTACACGAACCGTTCGGCCTTTATCAGAAACAGTTGTGTACCTTAGGGTGGGAGTGGCACAAAAAGGGGCAACAATTATTATTTATGTTGCCTTCGTTGCTAATTAATTATCACATTCACTGAGGAACAAATCAGAACAACAAAGGGTTGGGATCGGGGCGATGGAGGTTGGGGGGGGTTAACATGTACGACAACACTCGGGCACCAAATTGCAAAGTACACCACTTTGAACCTGAACCTAAGACTACTATTTTTTAGATACACTTGTTGAACATTCCAATACTAGCATACTACAATACAAAGTCATAGGGCCTACTGTGTAACATTAGCCTAGCTGCACTTCTTTGCTGTTTGTTTGCTAGCAGGTTATTTATTCACATAACCATAGCATAACCATATCTGGTCATCTGCCAATAACTATACAGGGTGGTGCAAAAAAAAACTAGTCACATTTAGGCTTACATTTAATATTGTCCGTTTTTTGCACCACCCTGTACGTTATATTAACTAGTGGTGGAGCAGCGTGGGTTAGCAGCACCTGGAGCAAAAACTAGTATGCACCTTCAACTTCCAAAATAAACTCCAATGAGCAAAAAAAGATCTTCGGTTATATTTTGAGATTACATTTTTTTATTTGCCCTGTTAATTATTTGCTATTTTGCGCCCGGGGCGGCCATCATCTGCCCCCATGCTATGCCACTGTTAACTACATCACAGACTAATTAATATTTAGGAATTTATTTTTAAAGCATACTAAATATAAACTGCCTTCTGCAAATTAAACTTCTGCCTGTCCTATTAAACAACAACACAAGCAGGTCTCTACAGCTGTAAAAATCTGGACAAATCATCTCAAAGAGGTAGTCTCCAGAGCAACTTGTCAATAAGTAAGTAAGTAAACACGTAATGGTAAAATACATCACCCCTAGTGAGCAATAAGTGAGACCAAATTCTGCATCCAATAAATTCTCACGCTACCCCACCCCTGCCACCCCCAAACAGAGACAAAAACGGACCCCCTCCAATCAGAGGTACCACTTCCTATAATCAAAATATAAAATTTGGTGCAAGTCTTATGCCATATGAAATTCTATCAATTTAACATATTTTATCAATAACAGTCTTAATTAAACAGACATGATGCTTCGAGTACCCCATAGGAACCTTTAAGTCACGAAAACAATGTTAGGGCTCATCCATATAGTACGTACGCACGCACGCAAAAAAGGCATATTTTCAACTCCCTTTTCCGTTGCACACACCGTACATATGCAAATCCCCAAATTACAACCTTTTCCCCCTCAGTGCGTACGTACTATATGGATGGGCCCTTAATGAATACAAAATCTTAAATATGTCGATAAATGCATGCAAAACTGTGAAGAAACATATCAAAATATGTCTCTTTTAATATGACTCAAATGTACTCAAAATCACTCAAATGTACAAATACTAATACAGCAGATAAATATAAAATCGAAAAGCTTGTCATAACCAAAACATAATATATTGGCACAACAAACATTATTAACCAATGGCATATACGGTACATATGTGTATTTATACACAAGTACATTCTTTATAGTCAAATGGTATCTCTTTGCTAATTGAAATCTGAGTTAATTCTGATAACTGACAGTTTATCTAGAAGCAAGCCCTGTATAACTAATTAATCCATCCGACAATTAATACAGTATACTATATAAACGCAACACAAGTAGTAATATTAATAGCAATAATATTAAGCTTCAACGCAACCATTTAGAAGATCTAGTGCAAATGCAGTTTGTAACTTAACCCCTTAACTGGGGACCCCGGATATATCTGTCCATTTTACATTGAGTTACAGTTAAATAACCAGTTAGGGGGTTAAGTGAGAATAGCTTATGGTCTTGTCAATACACACCGTACAGTCAAAACTTTTAAATGTCACTTCTCTCGAAGCCACACCTTTCGTGATAAAGAATGTCCACTGTATAGCAGCTGCTTGAATAAATGCTAGTCACAGTTTAACAGTTTAACTGCAAACAGATTTGAATACAAAGCAAACAAACCCATGATCTACTGGCTAAAGCTTCATACAAAGCAGCTTGTGTCTAACTAAAAGAAAAGATGGAAGTTACAGTAAAATCACTTAAAGTTACAACTTTTCAAAGAGTCAATTTCATTGACGTGCTGCATCATTTACCATCTTTACCGTAAAATAATCCTATCTATATTAAAATAACACTCAATTTTAGAACTCTATCTGTAAACACAATTCTGTTGCTTTCAGAAACACTGACACCATTGTCTACATGTACATTTAAACGTAACATTAATGCCTACAAACAATAAAAATTACTTTTGCATGATTTAAAACAATAGAAAATTGGTTTCTAACTACGGGCATGGCTTGGAAATCTTGACCGTTGCAAGAAGCTATTAAATACCAGACAAAATAAACGAAAACTCAGTGTTTTGCGGAACAAAAAGAGTTCAGAATGTGATAGTGGCAACAACCAGTCGTAATCGTAACTCAACTCGCTTCAGCTTACGTAAAATGTAACGAAAAAAATTACACGTAGGTAAAACAAACATGCGAAACGCATCATTGGTACACAATGGAGGTTGTGTTTTCTTGAGACTACAATGCAGTCTGTGCATTAATTCAGCTGAAAGCCTTATCTACGCCCAACTCAAAAAAGAACTTCGAACAAGAACACGGAGAATTTCGTCCCTTCTTTTGAACAGACGTGTAACGATGTTTAGAAAGATGCCGTCCGTCCTCACAGCCATCCAACCACCTTCATCTGAAATATAACCACAGCCGTTACCATCCGGCATATATTGCACAAGCGTTGAAATGCATAAACCAGGAGTCTGCAGACTTTTTCCATGAATGGCCAAATTTTGCAGCAATTTCTCTAAACGGGACATGGATAAAAATCCTGATTACACATACCATTGCGTAAGTATTACGTGTTTAAGTATAAAGTACTTTTCATAATGATTGTGCTTACAAATTTGGTCAAGGTATGAGGATTGCTGACATAAGCAGTCTCAGACAAAGTGGCAAAAGGCAAATGTGCTTTGTTGGTCATTGATATTACTCAATCTGCTCCTCAAAAACAATATCTATATGTATCTCTCTGAGTCTGTGTGTGTCTGTATATAAGTCTTCAGGAAAGAAGGTTGGCCACAGTGATCAGTAGTTGGCTTCCAAGATTTGCCATTCTTGACAACAAGGCAAAAATTTTCAAAGATCTGGAAATCAATCTTGTCTACCAGTTGGTGTCAAAAAATTTCATTATCCACAAAAATTATTAGAATTAGACATTAGTCTCACGGCCACATCAAATGAAATCAAGTCATATGCCTTCTCTTAACCCTTTTGCCTCGTAAGACTGATATATCGGTTTCATAACATACTGGTCATGCGGATCGCCATGGTGAAAGGGTTAAGCCAGTGTTGGAGCTAGATGGGTTCACAGAGCAGGGGTGGGCAAACTACAGCCAGTGGACCACATGCAGCCCACCACTGGATTTGATGCAGACCATGAGGTCATTTAGAAATATGCATAACAGCAGATACATGCTGAAAATGCTGTTCAAAGTTATTGTTATTGTTATTGTTCATGACAATTTATATAGCGCCGTAACATAGCAAGGGCCAAAGTCAAGGGTGCTTTACAAGGAACGTGGAAAGTGTTTTAGTCTCGAACATTTTCCTAATCAAAACACAAACATTTTGATATTCCATCAGCATAATGAGTTCAATTAAAAATAATATTAATTAATAAGCCTCTGAAATGGAAAATAAATTTTATAAAAATTGCTATATTAGAAGGCTTTTAAATGTATTCATCATCTTGTAGCGCTACAAAAATCAGAACCTGCTTCTCCGAACCGCGACAAAAAACGTAAGACTCACAACGACAACAAAATCATAGATCTGTTAATAAAAATCTCGTTAGAAATTGCTTACCGAATAAGGAAGTCGTTTCATAGCAAGGTGCAGCACCCGCGACGTTTCTTGACAGGCGCACAGTTCATCTCGCGCACGATCTCGATAAAAACCTCGTTAACGTTCACTTTACTCTTTGCCGACGACTCCATGAACGGACAGCTCCACAGCTGAGCCAGCATCATCCCGTCTGCGATCGGGACCTCGCGCTGGCTCGCGAGGTCGCACTTGTTTCCGACGAGCAGCAGCGGCACCTGTGCGGTTCCCTTGACGCGCGTGATCTGCTCCTTCATCGTTCGTATATCTTGGAATGTCTGTAGACTCGTTATGCTGTACACAACCACAAAGCCCTGTCCGTTCTTAATGTACAGATCGCGCATCGACGCGAACTGCTCCGTCCCGGCCGTGTCCAGAATCTCGAGCACCGAAGGGACGCCGTCCACCTCGATCTCCTTCCTGTAGAAGTCCTCGATCGTGGGATCGTACTTCTCGACAAATGTGCCGGTCACAAACTTTACCGAAAGAGCACTTTTTCCCACTCCGCCGCTCCCGAGAACAACCACCTTGTATTCACGCATTGTAGGAAGTAATTGAAGCAACAAGGCACACCTGAAGCAACCAAAAACCAAGTTCAAAATACTATTATATTATATATCATCATCATTAATTATTATAAAATACTGTCAACTATACTCTCATATCAAATTCATACAATCCTAGATATTCGAAGCACCCCAGACAAAAATATCAAACAAACATAATTCTAAGTTTCTTACAAAACAACATCTGAATATAACAGAACCGCAAATACAACGAATATGGTCAAACTGGTATACAGCAAAAATTCCATGATCTAAAGTGCTGATATACAACTGTTGATTCGGGTTAAACCTGCACCTTTCAACTAAAAGTATCGTTCCAACAGAATATCCGTAAATTCAATGTATTGTTATCAAAAATCCAAAATGATCAGCTGAAAGAGTTGCTATCCGCTCCAAATGATGGGCAATAAAGAAAATTTCCAGACTGCTCTGGGTTTTCTAGCGCTCGGATGATTCAAAAGTGTCGTTCAATAGGAGCTAAGCGCTCCTCTCTGTTGTGTATTCGCCTCTCCCTTTAACACAACGACAATACAAAACGGGTGATTCAGAATTTCCGGCGATATGTCTCTCTGCAGGGGAGGGTCTGAGAGGGAGGTGGCATCGTTTAAAACCACAAAAATTCACTCAACGGTGCTTTTATATTCAATATAAATCGAATAAACCTGAAATTTACGCCCAAGTGAAATTATTCGAGAATTTTTTAAAAGTAGAATTTTATAAGAAATTTCGCAAAATTAAGCGTTAACTTAATCTAACGCCCAGTTAAACATCCTTCTTTCTGTTTAGGCCGGGCTCTGTAATGCTAGTATGTAGGAGAGGGTTATATAGCGCATTTCAAATACTAATATAAATCGGTTGGGACCCTGGGGGCCCGTCGAAGGCATTGCTTGCTGACAAACAAAAAAGAGGTCATCACCTGTTTTCAAACTTTCTAGGGGCCCGTGACTATTCTGCGTAGGGCCCCGGAATTTCCCTCGACGTTCCTGAATATTTATAGTTGGCCTGCTATATAGACGGTCTAATAGTAGATTTCATTCTCCGGTGGACCGGTTCTCTTCTGTGATTGTTTAAACGTCGTGTTCATGATAAAGCCGACACCAATCATGCAATCGACCTCAGCATGCGTTATTTTTAGAATCACGTTGTGAAATATAACCGTAGTCTATTTGGATCCACTCACAGCCAAACAAAGGCCTATAATGCTATATGCCTACTCACGGTGACATTGAGTTATGGCTTCTCGGTAAAACTCCAACAACTAAGAATCCTTCAAGCATGACGGCAGGAAATCACAATCAAAACGCTGCGAGAAAGTAAATTTATGCCTTCAGGCACAGGCGGGGTATTGAAATATTAAATTGGCAACGATAGAGAACCTACTAACATAATATAGCTTTGACTTTAAGGGTTGATTCAGGTAGGTCCGAAAGAGTCATCATCAAGCTGGATATTCATTCGCATAGCATGTGATTAGCTACAAATTATCTTAACGTTAAGTCATATTAAAATTGTAGGCCTATTGATTTCGTAATCATGTCTCTTATAGATATGATAGCAGAAATTGAGTTAGTCATTTGAGCAAACGGTTCTTGCGAACCGGTCGGTACGGCGATGATCGGTTCACGCAAACCTGGCCGAACCGTCCTTATCACACCCACCCACTGATTTATGTGATTATCTCCAATAATAATAATAATAATCATCTTTATTCGTGACAAGCACAGCATAAAAAGTAGTACACAACCAGTAGTACACAACCAAGGAAAATAATAATATATAATAATAATTTACTCGTTTTCTTTCAGGAACTTGAACTTGACCTTGACCTTCGAACCACCGGATGTGAAGGAATTCCAGTTGACACAGAAAAGTTGGCGATTGTTTTTATCGAAACTTTCCACAGTTTTTTTGCAATTCTTGAAGTAAATATAGTTTTTGTACATTCTTGAAATTATTTTCTATAAATTTAAAGTAGTTTAAATATACATATTTGATGATTTTAATCGATTTCTACACTGAATTAATTGACGGGCGTAGGTGTTACTAGTAGTTGTGGTAGTGTTTGAAAGAAAGTTATATTTTCACATACTTTTGTGAAAACCTGCTTTATTACGAATGTTTTGAACTTTATTTAGCTTCGACTGTCATAACTTTTATGAATTGTGGTTGATTGTATATAGGGTTATGGAAAGATATGTTATACTTGCTTAAATTTTATAGCGCCAATATATTGCAATGAATTTGTAGAATTAAAGCTGTAGATAAGATATGGTGTAAGATTTAGAATTGGCAGTATTAGTACCATTATTCACTTTGCCTTAATGTAACTGGTATTTTCAAACATTTGACTTGTAGAATCAGCATGACTACGAGTGACGCAGCAACAAAAAAAACCGGTGGCATTTACCACAAAGCGATGGACGGGATGCAGAAGACGAAGTCGATGATGAAGGATTCGCCGCTGACGGTTCTCGGTCTCAGTCTGAAGCAGATGCCAAAGATTGCGGAAACTGTGGAACAGTCGAAAATTCTCTGCGAAGATTACATTTTCAGTCGCCTTTCGGGGCTCGTCGCCGACCGCGATATGACCCTCGAGCAGCCGTCGCCGTTAATCACAGACGTCTCCCACGAAATTCAGCTCATCGGCGCGCGTCTCGAAGCGACGTACCCGCACCTTTACCACAATATCTCGCGTCAGGTAAACCTTCAGCTCAAGTCGGAGGCGGCCGTGAGGAAAGCTCTGGCCTCCGTTGGCGATTTCATGTTTAAGCACTCGGTTGTGACGTGGGGAAGGATCGTCGCTTTGTTCGCAATTTCTTCCGGAATTGCCGCTGAATGCATGCAAAATGGCCATCCCGAATTGATATGGAATGTCGTAACGCTATTCTCGGAGATCATCGAGAAACATGTCGCCGCGTGGATCTGCAAGCAGGGTGGATGGGTAGGTATACAGTCCTGTTATATCTTTACAGATATTTTAATTCGTACACGTTAAAATCTAAAAGATTTTTCAAGCTTAGGTTATTTTATAAATAAACTGCTTGCACAATATTTTGAAGAACTTTGAAAGCTGATTGGTGGACTTCTCTAATTACAGTTGAAATTAAATTTTCTTACAGTTATTATCCAGTATATTGAATTGGATGAGAAGATAGTGATGACTGCCAGTGTAAATGCTTTTAAAATGGACCTAAGTGGTATAGGATACTAGAATGGTCTTTGGCATCTTTTAGACTGCAAAGAACAAAGAACAACAGTACACAGTAAGACCGTTATGAGAATGAAGGGATGAATGAAATGTTGTGGTTCTTGCATGGGGCAGACCCTACTGAACCACTCTAAACTGTGTTATTATTATTATTACTTTAATACTATATTATTCTGAGGTTATGGAGATGACTAATCGAAGGCTACAAGCATTTGTGAATAATAAAATAGATAAATATCACTACAATCATCTCGGATAACTTCGTAGCCAGGTTGAGAGTATCTCTGATTCTGGGCCCATGGGCATCTGCCCCTCATGTCCCCTCCCCCCCCATCTCGGCAGCCCTGTTTTGAAGGTCATTTGATTCATTATTATTATTATTATTATTATTATTATTATTATTATTATTATTATTATTATTATTATTATTATTATTATTATTATTATTATTATTATTATTACTATTACTATTACTATTATTACTATTATTACTATTATTATTATATAGTAGTAGTAGTAGTAGTAGTAGTAGTAGTAATAATAATAATAATAGTAATAATAATAATAATAATAATAATAATAATAATAATAATAATAATAATAATAATAATAATAATAATAATAATAATAATAATTTGGTTCATATGGTTGCTTTGGGAGCTTCAGTTGAATGAATTTTGACTGCAGTCAGTTTATGTCACTGTATAGAAAGACATGCTGTATTTCTATTGTGTTCATGGTTCTTCAATTTTTTCTTTTAGGTGGAGATCATGAAAGCGTTTCGTGCTAACAAGGCAACGCGAGATCTTTGGGCTTTAACTGCGCTTGGCGCTATCTGTGGTTTCTTCTTTACTTGGCTTACGACTTCACAAATTTAATCAACGAATTCAATATATTTGATATATTAAGTTATATGGATTCAACGGCCTCTTGTCAATCCCAGAAGTGTATTGACCATTAACATATTTGATGTCTTATATATGTTATCTGATGCAAGTGTCGAATTATTGCATGATTCATATTATGCTACCAAAGATTCAAGTCATGAATAATAATCAGTGTGTTATATATTGAAAGAGGGGACCAAACATGTACAATTTGCTAATTGGATGTTTAATTTTGTATGAATATTTTTTCTGCAGTTTTTTAAAGTCGTGCCTTGCTTTTTTATCTTTTCTTACATACATCTCGGCTATGATAACTGGTGCTACCTAATTTTGATGTGTCTACGTTGCGTTTTGTGCAAATATGTGACTACAGTGTGCATAATGAATGGCATGGCCGCATGATGCCAAAGTGTGATAACTGGAAAGATCTGTCCAAAGCATATTTAAGATAATGAACCTCAATGATTTGATAATTTTTTAATCGAATGAATTATTGAAACAATGCCAATATTTATACAATTTCTTTTTATTAGTTGCACTGGCTGAAGCATGGTTCACTATTTCTGTATTTGCTGTATTTGTATGTATATATATATATATATATATATATATATATATATATATATATATATATATATATATATATATATATATATACTATATTCTGTATTTGTATGTGCTCTTTCATTGATCATGTCTTTTTTGCTGTTACCCGTGATTTGACACTAGGGCTGGTTCCAACAGCGTTTTGTTTATGTGCGTATGATATGTTTTTTGTTTGTAAGCTTTTACTTGCATTCCAACATCGTAGTTCAGACATTTTCTGACTTTGCTTTACCTGTGCTACAATAACTAGTGATTCTGTCTGTTCTGTTCAGCTAGAAATGATTTTGCTTTAAGGCGTTTTAAGACGTTTTGGTTGTAATGATGTAACTTCTAGATTTTAAATCTTGTTTCTTCTAGACTTTGAAGCCGCAATCGCTTTTTATGTTCAAAATCAGATGTGAACTTGAACTGTAAAAGTATTTGAATTACCATGTTTGTAAAACACATTACAGGCTGTATACTATTTGCAAAATAGTTAGTGAAAATAATTAATTTGTATTAGGCATATTTTAGAAATATATGAGAGCTTTTATCAGTAATTTGTTATGATTGTTTTTAGTAATGTAAACTAATTATTCCTTTTTTATGGCTTTATGTTTTTAATATAATTGGAATGCAACCAAAAATACTGTGATCATTTTATGGTGGGTGCTTCAGTCCAAGCCTTTGTATGTTAAAATCTCATAAATTTATATAGCACTTTGGAAGTAGTACAGCAATAATAATATACTTCTTCATGTGCCATGTATTGCTACATCAGCAACCATGGATTTCCACTTCAGTTCTTGTTGCTTCTCTTAGGCTGTCTGTATACTTTATTCGTTGCCTTCTTCTGGCTCTTTAACCCTCTAACTGATCTCTGGAATGATCTGGAAATAATAATATAACAAATAATAAATGGCATAAGAAATAATAATACTAAATAGCAAATAATAGCATAACAATGTAAAAAACATTTTTAAAAACAAAATGTAAAAGAAGCTGAGATCCAGATTACATTTTGATTTCTATAATCATACCAAAATTCCGAATTTTCCTAATGAATGTACAAATTCTGTGTACTGTAATTCTATTCATTACATCGTAATCAACGATCTTAATGGACAGAACTGTAAGTCCCAAATCTGTTTTAATGTTATTTGACAGTTATTTGAATGCCATAAATAAGTCTTTAGTTCAGAGGAAATCCCTACACAGTTTTTGTGATTCTAGATTCAAAGACAAAGACGAAGAATACAGGAACACACCTACTAGAAGACAAGAGAGCAAAGTATGAGATTACACAGCAAGGCCATGATCTGAATGAATGGCCGGGTAGAACATAGTGGCTATAATAACACGGGACAGATCCTACCGAACCACTCCAAACCCTGTTATTATTACAGAAAACAGATAAAGGGAGTGAGTCAATTGAGTCTCTTTGGAAGTATGGGCTTTTTCCTAGGAAACGGTCGGCGGCAGCACTCTCGATGTTCGCCGTTGTGGGGAAAACACAATGGCAGCGAAGCTGTTGAAACATTTCGGGATCGGGAGCAGCAAGAAGGTCTCCGACCAGCCTTGCCAGGGCGACTTCGTCACCGCCGGGAAGGCGACGACGACGACCCCGGCCTCCGCCGCGGCTGCGGCTGCGGCCGCGACGACCGGCAGCGTCCAGGAGCTCCGGTCGACGAGCCCTTCGAAAACCAACCGGGCCAGCGCCGCCTTCGTCGTCACCTCGAATTCATGGCTCGGGTCGGGAGGAACGGTGCCGGAACCGGCGGCGCCCGGGGCCGGCGACGGGGCCGCGGCCGACGGGCGGCGCCACTCGGACGCGTCGACTATACGCAGCTTTCGGTCGCGGCTCCCGAGTCACTTGAAGGCCGATATGTCGTTCCGCGGGCTGTCGTCCCGGTCGACGGTAACCCCCGCTCCCCGTAGGGACCCCTGGTGTGAGGTCGGAGGAGGACGAGGGGCGAAGAGCCCCTGTGCCGATCGGACGGATTGTCTACCCGCAGAAAGTGTTGAAAGCAAGAAGTCGGTACGTGTTACATCTTTTAAAATGTTAAAATCATTTTATTCATTTATCTTATTATGCGTCTATTATCCACCTTAATCAATCAACCAATAAACGAATCAATCAATCAATTAGTCAATCAATGAATCATTCAGCTCTGATAAAGTAACAATAATAATAATAATAATAATAATATAATGCTCTTGTGTTGCAATACTTATAATACTGATGGTATTCATAATCCATTCACAGAAGATCATGGGCATGGTAATACCATGAGTATTGTTAAGAAGGGGGTTCAGTGATGCAGCTCTTGATGGAAAAGTCAACAAAACACGTGCTTTAAGTCCAGCTGTGAAAGCTCACAGTGGGTTTAAAATTCTAACAGACAGAACCGATATTCATATTTACAGCCCAGTAATAGAAAAGGCTGTTGCTATTGAATGATGAATGCCGTTTAACATGCACTTTTTTACCCTTTTGTGATGAAATACCCCTGATCCTCTAATTCAAGCCAGAAGTATTAGTTAGTTCATTCCTCTGTAGCTTAGGCATGATCGTTGCTTGATTGAAATTTGATTGTTGCTTGAGTGAAGATTCTCTTTTTGCTGTTGTTTGAGCTGCAAATGTGTCTTCATTCGCAGAATTTTTCCCAGCCGCAGATCGCAACCGAGTACAGCGACCCGTTTGACCTGAAGCAGCTGGGCACAAACGACGTGGACTCCAAGTCGGACGTCAAGGCCTGGTCATCAGAGGACGACTACAGTGTCCCTTACGAAGGACAGACGGACGGCAGCACTCTTGGCAAGTGACACTGTGTAATATAATGTAGGTAATGTAATGTAGTGCTCATTTGTACAGCACCTCTTATATTTCTACTCAGAGGCTCTCAGATTTCCATTTACTCTGACAGAATTTTGGATTTGCATTACTGAAGTGTTCTTCCATTTTTGTGCTATTAGAACTCAACTTTAATTCTAAATGCAGATCTATGTTACTTTTCTTCAACGTCGAAAGGTTTTTCAACCAAGCTTCCATGTTTAACCCTTTGCGGTCCAGAACATGGAAGATATATAGGAGTCAAGCAAAACAGAGGTAGTCACATGTGTACTGAGGAGACAATGTTATCTGAGGAGACAATGTTCTGTTAGATAAGAACTATGGCCAGTTATCATTTGCTTATTTTAATAAAAAAATTGCTCAGAATTGCTCCATTACTATGCAGCAGAACTAAAGACGTGATAAGTAAGATAACTTGGACAGATTGTTTGAAGAACTCTTAAGTCTGTGATAGGATTTTTACTTTTTATTATTTGAAGCTCAGATTTAACTGTATTTATTTCTTCTTCAGAGTCTAAACCTTCTGAGGTGGATGCTAAAAAGTTGTCTTCAGTGAAAGCTGAAGTCATATCAAGCACTGACAATGCGGCACACGTTGAAGCGCCAACACCGCCGCTGCCAGTAGTCAGTAATTCGGATGCTGCAGACATTTCTTCAGCTGCCTTGTCGGAAGATGACGGACCAGAGGGGATTGTCGGTGTAGTCGAATCTGACAGTGTGCTCGCCTTGGAATTAGAACAGAAATCGGACGAGAACGTCGACTCGGCTTTCGACAGCGGCAGTCCTGACATATCCGCCGCTAGCGGTGGCACTTCTCAGCCATCAGCCGCCGGTTTGGAACCGGTCCTGGCGGACCCGAGCGCCGGAATGTACGACGCGCCGTGGGACCTCTGCGCGACGCAGAAGAACCTCGAGGAGAAGCTGCTAAGGGCCTCGCTGACGCCTCCTTCTTCTTCGTCCTCCTCCTCCGGCGGGTCGGACCCCAGGGCCCCGAATTTCGGGTCGAAGGAGACCCGGGGTCGCGAAGAACCCGGCCGAGAGAGTGCCCTCCTCGGAAAGCGACGCTATGCAAATCTACGATGAGCCGTGGGACGGGAAAGCCGAGAACTTCCATCAGAGCTTCTTCGCGGCCAACGCCGGCAAAGAATGCGGATCTCGCCGGTCTCGCCACTCCGAATCAGAAATATCGTACCATGATACCCGATCCGAACGGCACCTATTGGCGCGAGCGCTCGCTTCACGGGAAATCGTGCAAGGGCGTCGGTGAACATCAGAAAGTGCGTTCTGGTGTCAGGACAGGTCAGACTGAAAGCAGTTTTCTCTTGATTTTTGTGCTCTTTTCGTGGTCGAAATGCGTTAGAAATTATTTTAAAATTTGGCATTTTATACAATTGAAAGTCGTCTAATTTATTTGCTGTGGTGCTCATGATGCAAAGTGCATTCTTTCCGTTGCATTTTCTAATCACATTGCTACAGTGTTTACGAATATTGTCAGTAATTAATTTGAAAATAAGGCAGAATATGATTTGTGTGTGAATTTTGATCTTCTATTCAAGTTTTTGATGAAGCAAATGAATTCAATGAACCATTTAATCATCTAATCGATGGTCTAAATAATTATTTTCATCAGCCTTGTTCAACTGGTTCCTGTGAGAAATCCAAAATTAAGCAGTGTTAAGAGTTTCTTGTTACTTGCCGAATGTCTGGCCACTACTGCTTTTATTCTGCAGTAGAACTTTGTTATAATGGACTCAGTTATAACGTATCCTTAGTTTTAACGTGCAGCAATATACAATCATGTGTGATGTAACATAGTATTGCATATAACATACCTCAGATATAACATTCTCAATATCACAGACCCACTATGTACGTTATAACGAAGTTCTACTGTATTTCAGTAGCTTTCTACTGTATTTCAGTAGCTTTCTACTGTATTTCAGTAGCTTGAGCGTTTGTTTGACCTGTCTTGTGACCCGAACTTTCCTCGGGAAGTTTAGCAGCTGCTGTCTCGTTGAAATGTCCGATTCTTTGGTTGTAGGTGTCAGTTCTTGTTATCCGTTCCAGCCGTCCTTCTGTGCTCTTCATTCTGACAGTAGTACGTTGAAATCCCAATCCCGACACCATCACGACTATCGGCATTCCACTATTCAACACCGCCGCGAAGCCGTCGATGAATGCCTTCCTCTTGAAAAGCAAAGGTCTGTTTCATGTGAATAATAATAGTAGTAGTAGTAGTAGTAATGATGGTAGTAGTAGTAGTAGTAGTAGTAGTAGTAGTAGTAGTAGTAGTAGTAGTAGTAGTAGTAGTAGTAGTAGTAGTAGTAGTAGTAGTAGTAGTAGTAGTAGTAGTAGTAGTAGTAGTAGTAGTAGTAGTAGTAGTAATAATAATAATAATAATACAAAAACTTGATTTTATTAAGGATCTGTAGGACACTTAATGTTCTCAGTAATCAGGATACAGTTGCAACACCTTGATACAACATAATAATAATAATGATAATAATAATAATGATAATGATACTACTACTACTACTACTACTACTAATAATAATAATAATAATATTATTATTATTATTATTATTATTATTATAGTTATAGTATCAGGATTATTGTTATAGTAATGACAGTAATTGTATTACCCGGGTAAGTGTAATCAGTAACCAGAATAATCAGTAATAAGAGCAATAAGCAATCATATTTACTGGCAGTTATACATGGGGCATGGTGGAGTAGTGGTAGGATACTTGCTATGCAGTCAGAGGGTAGTTGGTTCAGTTCTCACCCGAGCCACTATGCAGCTATATGGGTCAAGTTTTTCCCCTTAGTTGTCTGTGAAGAAGGTAATGGTAAACCATATAATTCATTTTGCCCCCAGCAGGGTGGTGTAAAAGTCAATTGGATCCCAGGACAGAAGGCTCCCTATTGTGACTCTGTTATGCAGTTGTACATGTGCTTTTTGTGTTTGCATGAAGTTGAATTGTATGTGTTTCCTGTGCAGTTGAGCCCTTTGGGTAAGTGCATAATTCACTGAAGTGCATAAAAACTGATTGTTTCCAATTGTTTTTATTGTATCAGAGTAGAAGTGAGCCTGAGATAAGTGCATTTTAGACGGGTGTGTCCTTCCTGGTCATCATTTTAATTTTTGTCTTATAAAATTTGTGCCAAAATTTTGGGTTAAGAACGAAGGCTTTTCTGAACAGCAAAGTAAACAAACCATAAGGCTACATCCATATAGTACGTACACAAAGAGGCATATTTTCAACCCCTGTTTGTACACCATACATATGCACAATCTCCTAAATCCAACCCACCCCTACCCCCTCAGTGTGTACATGCTGTATGGATGGACCCATGCCCAACATTTGAAAGAGGTTTCTATGGTTGCCGGTGTTGACAATGCAGACGTGTTACCATGGTTACGTATTTCATCAGTGTAATGTGTTGTGGTTGTCAGCTGGTACCATGGCGCTATCAGTCGTGTTGCCGCCGAGTCGTTGCTTCGATGTCATCGGGAGGGAAGCTACCTGGTGCGCATGAGTGAGAGCGACAGGAAGGATTATTCTCTCTCCGTCAAGTAAGAAACGTATCGTGGTCTTCGGTGTTGTAAAATTCGATTGGGAAATTTTTTTTCGATCCTTGTTGCATTGTTATCTATTATCTAAATGCTGTTCTCAGAGACTCTGCTGTATGAATGCTCATTATTATTATTATTATTATTATTATTATTATTATTATTATTATCATCATCATCATCATCATCATCATTATTATTATTATTATCATCATTATTATTATCATCATTATTATTATTATTATTATTATTATTGTTGTTGTTGTTGTTGTTGTTATTTTATAGTATTTGACAGTAATAACAATTACTATTATTACAATTTCTTATATTCACTATTGACATTGAGACTAGCAGGTTATCACAGGGAAAGCTGAGAGAAGATTTAGAACAATCAGAAATGAATACATAGGGTGATATCTATATCCATATTTTCATTTAAACAGAATAGTTTTAACCCTTTTCCCATTTGCCCCGAGAATAGGCTACTCATTCATTTTACATTGTGTTACAAATAAACCAATGGGTTAAGGGTTAAGCTGTTTTTTTACAATTTTTTTGGCACAATTTTTTAGACAATTTTTTGCAAATTGTCTGTCCTGAGTCGGTCACGTTTGAACAATATTTTTCCTCTTTTTCAGAAGCAGCAGCGGTGAGTTCATGCACATGAAGATTGTCCGAGCACGACTCTGGGTTCATCCTCGGACAGTTCAGCCAGCCGTTCACGAGCATCCCGCAGATGATCCTCTACTACACGATCAACAAACTCCCGATCCGAGGAACAGAGCACATGACCCTGTCGTTTCCTGTTTGCAGCGAACTCCTTCTATGACCCCGCTTTTCGGTCGATCGGCATTCACTCCTTCCGCCAGAGACTGACGTAATTTGGCGATGTTTCCACCGTCATCTGGCGATGGCTAGCTAGCTAGCTATCGGCACATAGCCTTTCTCTAGCCGTGGCAACTGTTGCTAAGTGACGGTTTCCGTCGGCCACCGATCGCTACGGTTGCCTAGTGACTCTGACTGGTAGTTGTTTATTAGACAATTGAAATTGTGTCGTTTTTGTCGCTGTATATTTTCCGAGTGACTGTTTTACTCTTAGGCTATGTCGGTTTTGTCAGCGGGCGAGTTTTTTTTTATGTCGTGCCTGACATGAAAGCAAGTGCGGATATTTTTACTGTACGCCGGTCACTGGCTCAGTCGCTAAATAGATTTCCATTTTGACTTTGATGCAGATTTTTTGGTCTTCGTCTTTTCTCCATGGCGTCATTTTTCTGAAACATTCAGACTGTGACGTAGTGGTCTGAAGTACTTGGAAAAAGTCTTATTTATATTTTACAAACTGTCTGACATGTGACCTGAATCGGAATTGACATTTGAATGCAAACTGTTTCTCATTAATGTTTTCTTTTTGTAACTTGGAAAAGAATTCTCTTTGGTGGCGTAAGTTATGATTTTGTAACTGTAATGTAAACTTTCCAATTTGTAACCGTTAGCAATTGCTTGTTTACTGTGTAGCATCTTGCGTAATGTTTACGTGTGTTTACGGCCAATATCGAATTACGATCTGCCCGTCACTCTGCTGCTGTTGCTACTTACAGTCAAGACCTAGATCTGATTTTTTCCCCCAAACTGTTTAGCCCTTTACCGTCCATGACTCATATGTGTGGCATCCATTTTACATTACGTTACAAATAAGTGGCTGGTTAATTTGGGTTATTTAGAATCTTGTGTACGTATTTAGTATTAAGAATGGGGACCCCGGATATATCCGTTCATTTTACATTGAGTTACAGTTAAATACCCAGTTAAGGGGTTAAGCCAACATTTCTAAGTGATTTCCAACATCATGTTTGACCCTTAAACCACCAGAACCAAGTATATACTCGGTTACATTGCATATGGTTAAAAAGTATTTGGTGGTTTGAGGGTTAAGAAATCAAATAGACTTATTTGTATGTTTTGTTGCTTTTCGGGGCTATATCATAAAGGATGTAATAGGATGACTGGAACACTTTAGAGTTTATCCATCTGGAATTTGCAAGAACACTTTTTCCATGGTTTCTAAATCTTCGCGTGTCGCTTTCCACTTTTCAGGGCTATATGATAAAGGATGTAATCTGATGACGGGGGAGCACATTAAAGTTTATCGTCTGGAATTTGCAAGAACATTTTTTCCATGTTTTTCCATAGATTCTAAATCCTCGCGTGTCGCTTTCCACTGCCTGTTAACATGTTAATCTGTATTGGAGAGAATGTTATGTGTTGACGTTACGTAGTGTTATGTTTTTTTGCATAGAAGTGCCAAATGTTTCAATTACCTGCACTAATGAAATGTTTTGTTAATGGTTCTTGAACAAGATATTTGCAGCGATTTGTTCCTTTGGACCCGAGATCAGGTCTCTCTCTCTTTTGTGTGAAGACTGGATTTTGGGTTCTATGGGATATAAGAATTCTGAGCCAGAAATGTATCCGACGTGCTAATCCCAATTCCGATGATGTACGTTTTTTTTCTTGCGCTGTTATGAACGCCACGGTGGTTGGGTCTGTGTTGAAAGGGAATCAGCATTATTTCGGTTGGGTGAGGCGCATCTTAGGGTTTCTGGCGATGTTTGATTTTGTTGTCTAAAAAAGAGACTTGCTTATCATATTGTGCGTTATTTTCGCGCGGTGCGGAACTTCTGCAAGCGTGATTAACGTCAATACGTTCTGTTGTCTCTTTCACATGACGTGGAGTGTCTTAGTGGTGCGTCGCACACTGTCGCAGGCAACCGAAAAAAAGTGTTTTCACTCACGAGTCGTTGACGGATGGCGATTGTCAGTTTGTTGACTAATTAATCGATGTGCCAAAATATTATTCTCACTCATTATATTTTATCCCATTCAGCCTTATTTTTTGTATTCGAGCTGCTTGATTACAGTGTGTAGATATCAAGTCGGACTCTATTTTATGATGAAAAGTAAATCTTAAAAAGGCAGCAATAAGTTACTAATGTAGTCATTAGGGGTTTTGTTCGTGTCGAAGGTTCATCGGAGAACGTATTTCTATGTTGTCTTTACTGTGCTTTTTGTGTCTTTGGTTGTTGCAATGTACCTAAAAAGGCCCATTCCAAAGTCTTACTGATTCTTTAACCCTTTGGCCTTGTAAGGCCTTCGTAGCATATTCATTATACGGACTGTTTTGGTGAAAGGGTTATTGATGAGAGATTTTTATTGGTATTTAACCCTTTTACACCTTAAGACCGATGTTTCCACTTTGTAACGTATTGGTTATACGGATTCCTGCGGCAAAAGGGTGAACATCCTTGCTTTCAGAAGCAAGTGTGTGTGTGTTAGTCATTATTGTATTTGTCATGGTTAATGGTTATGAAGGGGTTAATCTGTTCTGCTCTTGTTTGATTTTTTATTGAGTGATTGTGCTAAATTGTAACTTTTTTTGTGATGTGCAATTTGATTTGTTTGAATTTTCCGTGGCAATTTGCAGATGTACTTTTGTATTCGAGTCATACCGTGTGTGTGAGTCGCGCGTTTATAATGTAACGTAATCGTAGTCACAGCGGTATTCGTTGGTCACGTGTAGTTTAGCAACAGGTTTATATTCTATTCGGACTTTGAAACATTTACCATGGCACGTCTATCTCTGCCGAACGTCCTCTTACCGAAGCCATTTTGGAAATGCATTCATTTCTGGACGAGTTGTTGGATTATTATTGGTTATTATTATTATTATAATATTATTATTATATTATATATTATTATTATTATTATTATTGGTGGAGCTTGAAGTGTTACTTTGAAATATTACCTTAACTTTGTCATGGACTGTTTTAAATTTTGGGATGGACGATTTACTTTTTTTGGCAAGTGGATTTCTTGTATATGAGTTGTGCCAGATTGGCTTTGAGATTACACGCTCGGATTTCGGTTGCCAGACTTGTATCCGAATTTTTACATATAGTTTTTTTTTTGCTGTTTCTGTTTATGCAGCTTCATCACTGTCTTTATTATTCTGTCATTCCTCAATTCTGCAGATGATCACTGGGGTATAAACCTTTTGTCTCACCACCATAAAATCAACGTGATTTCGCCTTAAACTGTTCAATGCAAGCGATTCGAGACTGATTCTAGATTGGCTGGATTTGATATTTTATTGATTGTTTCTTCAACGCCTTAGTTCGATCATTTTTATGCAACTTGCCTCAGGATTTTATTCTAGGAATATTCAAGTTTGACTGTAGAGCTAAATAAAAGGAGCACAGAAATCTATATGACCTACAGTCAAATTCGACTAAGTGAAGGCCTACAAATTTGATGCAGAACTATTTCATACTCCCCAACAAATACCACATTGGGTGCCCGGTGGAATTTTTTGCAAAAATTTTTACTTTGAAATATTACCTTAACTTTGTGATGGACTGTTTTAAATTTTGGGATGGATGATTTACTTTTTTTAGCAAGTGGATTTCTTGTATATGAGTTGTGCCAGATTGGCTTTGAGATTACACGCTCGGATTTCGGTTGCCAGACTTGTATCCGAATTTTTACATATAGTTTTTTTTGGCTGTTTCTGTTTATGCAGAAGATAGCAAACAAAATATCTCATCTTAAGTGTTTCAATGAGATTTCAATGATATTTAACGATATTAAATGGAAATTTTTCTTTTTCTTCTTGTTTGATCGTTAATTTAATTTAGACGCCCTCTGGTGATCATCATCTGAGGAGTTTTCGCTGAATAAAAGACAATTGATGTTGAAATTGAAAAAGTTTAACTGTGTTGTATAATTAATAATAATTGATGCTTGTGAGGCAACAATGATTACCAAGTATTTGAAGTTAAGTTTATTATTATTATTAAGCCTGTGTTTTATTGCATCCCAGTTTTCATTCATTGTAACAGGATCTGGGATGTGTTACTGTCAAATTCTGCAAAAGTAATATCTAGGATGTGTTACTGTCAAATTCTGCCAAAGTAATTACTGCAGTTGATATGATATAAAGAGTTAGATATCATGATTATGAGCAAATTTTAAAAGTTATTATCTTGTTAAAAATTGTAAAATCATAGTTGTTCATCATAACTTTTTATGCCAAGTGATTTTTGGTTGCCCCTACAAAGGGCAAAAACACTGACTATTTGACTGGGCGCTAAACGTGGACGGGATCGAGTGAACTTTGTACATCGATTGACCTTTGAATTGAACTTTGAACTGTGTCGAGCATCGTGCTGAAATTTTTGTTTATTTCTTGTTGTCGATGGAGCCAAAATTGACGTACGCTTCGAGCAGATCTGCCTTCTGTCGTTTGATTCTGTTATATATTTTTGTACACGAATTATAATTAATTATTGATTATTTTGTTAATTGGTTATAATCTTAGTACCACTGGTGTCATTTTGGTTGCGTCACAGATTTAGAATGGATTCATAAGGTTATTTCATTACGTATACGTAATTTACGTAATACATATTTCATTATGTACATATACATACATGTATGTACGTATGCGTACATGTATGTATGTTTTACATGTATACATACATACATACATACATGTATATGTAAACATACATGTATACATGTACCAATTGGCACTGGTTACGACATTTATTACATGCCTCGGCTGGACAGGAATAAAAGCTCCAAAGGGTAAATATTGATTCAGGATTCTGTTTTTCATTTGCATTTTGCTCTTTTATTGTATTGGTTATTTTTTTAATCGTGACGATTCAAATATTGGCGTTTGTGTTATATTTTTGTGTGGTATCGTAAGCAGCAGAACTGTTTTGGCCCGAGGCATGCTTTGCCTGTTTCAATAATGCTGTAACTATGATCGGAGACCGAGTGACTTTTCCGTGCAGTGGTAGCAGTATTAATTTCAATGCGATGCCTGTCATTAGCGTAGCGATGGTGGGTATATTGGTATATATACTCCCCCAAAAATCAGTATATATATATAATACTGTATATATAAATCAGTATATATATAATACTGTATATATATATATATATATATATATATATATATATATATATATATATATATATATATATATATATATGCATGCATAACAATATATACCCCCAAATTTATCCCCCCCCCTCCCAATCAAATTCCTGGCTATGCCCGTGTGTTTGGGCTTATTTTGTTGTTGAGGGCTTGTAGCAGTTGGAAAGGATTGGGACATTATGTGGGATGGGGTGGGGAGCTATAGGTTGTTTGTAGCTTTGTATTAGCACAGAGTCTGTGTTGACGGATATCTGAAGATCGTGTATACAGGGTGGCGCAAAAAACCGAACTATATGAAATGCAAACCTAAATGTGACTAGTCCGATTTTTTGTGCCACCCTCTACAAGTGGAATTGCTCTGCTCGCTGAGTTAGTTTTTCTGCTCTTTTGATGAAGAAATTCTTTTTTTGGTTTACTGTTTTGTGGTTTAGGGCTCATCCATATAGTACGTACGCAAAAACTGCATATTTTCAATCCCCTCTTCCCCGTTGCACACTCTGTGCATATCCAAAATCTCCAAAATCCAACCCCCTTCAGTGTGTACGTACTATATGGATGGACCCTTACTTGTGAAATGAGTTCTTTTTTCAGTAGTAAGATTCTTATTTGCCTCTGGGTTTTGCATAATGATGATGATGAGTATTTTTGAATTGTCTTGTGCCATTTAGGATCGTTTGTTGGTCTTTTTGTTCTTGTTTTTGTTCGTTCTCTCGTCAGTCTTACTGTGGCGTCGGATTGAGAATTTCAGTTTGAGTTGTTGCTGTGGTTGTATTTTGTAAATTCTTGAATCTTTGCATAATACGAAAACCAGTTTCTCTGTTTTGTTCGTCAGTGACGCGACAACCGTTGACGGTCGATTGGTCTCAGGTTCATGTGGAGGTTGCCGTCTTTATAATTTCACTTTAAAAATTTATTTTTTCGCCATCTTCTTGTTCGTACCGCGTGCGTTATCATTTTGACGCTTTGTTTATCTTTAGATGGCGCGTCGGTTATTTCATTGTTGGGAGTTTCTGCTCTACTAATGTCAGACTGTCGTCGCGTAGTGATGTCGGGCAGATTTTGAGTTGTTTGGCAAATGTTTATGTTTAATTAATATTATTATTGAATCAATATTACATTTCCAATAAAAGTTGGAGCTTGTGAGATACCTATTGACTGTGTCAGACATAATTATGGAGCTCTAAAAGTGCTTCATTGGTACAACATAAGTTGGGTGGAATGCTTTCTGTAGTCTGGCTGTCAGCTTGGGCTGAAGTTTGTGTGAGGCTTTCACATGTTGGTGTATTCAATGTTATAGCATGCTTTGTCCATACACAACAATGCATCTAATAACACCAATCTAATATCCTATAGTACTTAGGGGCTGTCCATTAATTGTCAAAATGTGGTGGTGATGACCTTTTTGTCATGCTTTTTTCCATTGTAATAAGTATTATTCCATGAAATTTCCTATTTTTTGATTATTTGTGAAAAGTGAAATTGTTGACGTCAACTTCTCTTGACTCCTCCTCCCCTGTCAACAACTGTCAAACTTTTTCAAACTCCCTGCCCCTAAATTGTTGGCGTAATTAATGGACAGCCCCTTAGGTTACTTTTAAAAGTATTTTACTCTATAAACTGGTACTATCATCGTCGTCGTTTTTGAGCTTCTATAGCGCCACTTTGGTAATGGTCTTTACATACATATTATCCTCTCCAAATTATTTCCATCTGTAGAATGTCATAAGTCCCGATTCATCTATTCTTCAGTTCGTTGCCGATACATTTTAAATGTTTTTTTCGATGCCTGTGGCCAACCGGCTACGGTTTTCCTAAAGTGACGCGGCAACAGAGATCAGAAAGTCTATGTCGGAAACCAACAGGTGAATATCTAATCAACAGAACGTGATTAAAGTCTTATTGAAGCGCAATTTTGGGGGGCGTTCTTTGCGTTTTGAGGGGCAAAGAGGGGGAAATTTAGACTTGAAACCGTGGATTGGAGCAGATTCTGAAGATAGGACTTTTGTAGAGCAAAGAAAACGCCGTTAGCCGAAAGTGAAATTGGACAGGTAACTTTACTGTTTATTATTTTGTAGTAATCATTATTGCGTAATTAACATTTAAAAGGCTGTTTATACGTTAAGACAGTCGACGATGTTAATAGATCAAAGTTGAAGAAACTTTGGGTTTGTTGTTGGATTTGATTTTTTATTTGATTTTAAGCGAGAATGATTAGGAAATTGTTTACAAATATGGGTGTACAACTGTACATGGTCAAGCTTGCTGATGGTTAATACACATCACCTTTTGCCACGGATTTTCCCCATTGACATTGGAGGTTTTAAAGGAGCTTTACTTTGAAAAATGGCACCATAGATTTGTCTCTTTATGTTGATCGTATGTGCGCAAAATCAATGATGATAAGTTTTTCAAGTATATGTTCATTGCGTGCGGACGGTGCAGCGTTTATCACTGCAGGTGATTAGAGTGGTTTCAGTGGTGGTTATTTAGAAGTCGCCGTGATTTCAGCTTGGGCTGAATTTCTTGGAAGGTTGGAAGAGCCGTTCTATATTATCACTTTGGCCATTCAGTCACGCGGAATGCCTGCGCACCTCTTTGATTTTATTGATCTTTGTCATTTCGTTTCCATGGCAATGTCGCAGCTGTTGTTGTTGTTGGTTTATCCCCTTTAATAGATTTCCCCCACCCCGCCGATCTGACTGACCTTTTGACACCAGTAGCCGCCTATTCTTAGGCACTCGACGGCCTCTCTTAAAATAGCCATAGGAAAGGTATGAGATCAGCCAGGCAATGAATGCAAGTCTGCAAAGAATGAAAGCACACAGCAAAACCATTATGAGAATGAATGGATGGGTGAAACATTGTGGTTCTCACACAGGGCAGACCCCACTGGACCACTTTAAACTCTATAATCATCATCATCATCATCATCATCATCATCATCATCATCATCATCATCATCATCATCATCATCATCATCATCATTATCATCATTATTATCATTATTATCATTATTATTATCATCATTATTATTATTATCATTATTATTATTGTTTATATTGTCAAGTTTCAGCTGTTGTTGGCATTGGATCTTGCTTAGATAAATATTAACGTATGATTTGTACTACACCCATGTATATTGTCCTTTCTTTTTACTCGGCAAATACTCAGTAGATACTTCAGCATACATTTGTGATGCTTACTGCTGAACTACAAAGTGCACATGAAATTGATGGATAACTTTAATACTAGATTAGGCTTAGCTTTTACCTTTACATAGCAGCAGTGGTAACAGTTTGTCACATATTTTCAGCCCAATATAACAGATAATGTGTTCAGAAGGTTCTATTGAAGCTATCTAAGCAGCTATTTGTTCCTGCAGCTATATACCGGTACTGTTTATAGCTATCATCTTATTACTATTAAGGTGAGTGAATCCCATGATGTAGATCAGAATGTAGACTGACATTTGAAAATTATAAACTTTACATGAATATTCAAGAGGTAAGGTCAGCCATTATGAATATTCAAGAGGAAAGGTCAGCCATTATGAATATTCAAGAAAGGTCAGACAGATGAAAGCTTTTGCTTTGAATATCAAGCCTTTAGTTCACCGCTCGAGTTTTGCGAACTGACTGCTCGTGTTAAAGCGCTCTTGGTGTTAGCCTTAGCTTTGTTTACTGCGTTATAGAAATTGCCAGTAAATAAATAAACAAATAAATTTGATGTAATTTTAAAGCGTGGAATTCTATTAAATTTTCAGATCCACAGCTGACGATGTCAGATCGAGAGGATAATCGAAGCGAGGAGGAGGATTCGGACGAGGAAGGCGGAGGAATGAAACCTGCGTACAGTCTTGAAGATCTTATGGGCGAAGAAGATGGCAAAAATACCAGCAATAATGGAAGAAAGGCAACCATGAGCCGCTCAACTATGAGCCGGAGTCACTCGACCACAAAAGATGTGGTACGTCACGAGAGTAGTAATGATAGCAAAACTGACAACTTCCATTCAGGCCTGCGTAGAGGGGAGGGGCAAATGCACAGGGGCCCGGCGATCTGTAGGGGGCCCGGGCAGGTTCGGTTAGCATTAGGGTTTGGGCCAGAGTTAGGGTTAGATGGGGGCCCGTGAAAGTCATATGCTTGCTGGCGCTGACAAGCAAAGAAAAAGGTTGTCACCAGATTTTAAACTTTCTAGGGGCCCCGTGGGTGCTCTGCACAGGGGCCCGGAATTTCTCTCAGCGGCCCTGCTTGCATTATCATCACGATGCAGAGGTCAGGAAAAAATCACAAATGCAATAAGAGTGTTTTTCTACAATGGTGTGCAAAAGCACCTTCAAAATCACCTTCTGTTTTTGCAGTTATGTTGATTTACTATTTATTGATTTGAGAGCAGAAGAAATTGAAGGAAAGAAATAGAATAATGTAGAAAAATGTCTAAGGAGAGTAGGTCATTCAAGAATTTTGCACACAGCTGTAAATGTTCCGATTTGCAGAACGGAGATCTCAACCATTCAGAAGGACCGGAGACATCCGAAGCGGCAAAAGACGAAGATGACGATCGGATCTACGCAAATCCGGCGACAATTCGAGAGCGAAAGCATCTGTCTCGTTCGAGTGGATCGATGGATCATGAAAACGTTTGCGAAAAGACAGCAATCAAATCAAATCTTGGCGCCAAATCTGACTGCGATACTATCTACGTTGATGTGGATGAAATGTGCGATGATGGACAGAAGGGAGGAACTCTTGTACCGGGTGAGCACACACGGATGGTTTGCAGGAACCTTAACTGGGGTTTTACTGGTCGGGAGCACCGCCCCAGTGGGTGTCGGAATTTTCAGATTTTAGGCGTTCGACCCATTTGGAGATAGAAAAGTTTTCGGTGTTTGGGGATGGTTTGGCCCCTCAATAATATTTCTGAAAATCAACCGTAGTGGAGTTGTCAGAGTTTGGAAAGTGCATGGTAATCACAATTTTATTTTATGATTCTTGAACCATAGTGGTCATTTTAGTGCTGGTATATTTCAGAGTAAGAATTTTGATTTTTTATAAATAAAATTTTTGGGCTAAAAGTGAATCTATTTTAAGTTTTTTGAAAATCAAAAACAACCCTATTTATCATGCTGTCAAATATTATCTTATAGCATCTGACTTCCTGTTTAATAATAATAATAATAATAATAATAATAATAATATTATTATTATTATTATTATTATTATTATTATTATTATTATTGTTATTATTTACAACAATTTATATAGCACAGTAACATAGCTGGGGCTAAAGTCAAGAGCGCTTTACATAGAAGTCACTTATAAGTTTTGTTACTGGTTAATAAGTGTGTTTTTAGGAGTTTCTCAAAGCAGCCAACAGAATTTGCATTAATCACATCATTATAACAGCAGTTATAAAAAATGATTTTATTTGCTAAATACAAAAATAGATTTTTGGACAGCTTTAGGAACCACTGCCACCAAATCTATGCTCCTCATTTATTTTGGGGAAGATGACAGGTTTTTTTCAGCTGTATAATGACTGCCTATTGTGACTGCTGTTTATGAAAAGATATTACCGGATATTAAACTCGGCGGTCAACCTCAAAGGCTCTAATTTATCCAATTTGTGGTGATGTCTGGCCAAAAGAATTTGACTGTTGGTAATGGGCTTACAGTTTACAGTTGATAATGATTTCCTGATGACTTCATGATTTGCAGAGTAAATGTTGATTTTGTATGATCGAGTGATGCAATTTAAACTTGCTATAGTAGCTCATGCATGATCAATGGACTTAAGCATTTCATTATGCTGAAGTGGTTTTATCTCAGCTGATGTAGTAATCAATTCATCAACTTCATCATCATCATCATCATCATCATCATCATCATCACCCCCACCATCGTTTCACCTGTTCTTCAAAGTTACACTGGTTGTCGATTGAACAGAGAATTGTATTCAAGGCTAGTCTCCCATGTGGTTGACAGTGCTCACTGTAAAAAAACCCACAAAACTTATAAGAAGTCCCAAGGGGATTTTTAAGAGCTTGAAATGAAAAGGAGAAGAGGAATAAATAGATAGGAGGAGGAGGAGGAGGAGGAGGAGGAGGAGGAGGAGGAGGAGAAGAAGAAAGAAGAATGGGATAGATTGTGACAGAAGAGATGAAAATTATGAATGACTTGGTTAGGGGACTGACCGCTGGCTGTTGGTTGCAGAAAGAGGTTTTGTGAAAATATCCTGGTTTCTGTTTAACATCTGTCTGCGTTGTGAACATCTTATTACTATTTGGTTACTGGTCAGTAATTTCAGTAATCATTGGTAATTACCTGAATCATTATCTCGTACTGTAATGCAGTCATTAATCGTAATGACAGGATGTAACGCCCTGTTTGGTTGACATTGCGGATGTGAGGTTATTATTTTGCACTGTGATTTTAATGGGAAGATGCGTGCAGCACCTCTACGGATGATTCTCGTGCATTGAATTAGTGAAGTTTGAGCATTTGACTTTCTTTGCATGTAGTGATCTCACTAGGACTGCTGTTGGATATAGTGAATTGTTAGGTAATAATTATATTATTTTGATGATGACATTGTAATATCTGAAAAATTTGTGTTTGAATTTCAAATGTTCCAATAATTAGTTTTTACAAAGTCAAATGTTGCAATAGTTTATTTTATTATTATTATTATTATTATTTATTATTATTATTATTATTATTATTATTATTATTATTATTATTATTATTATTATTATTATTATTATTATTATTATTATTATTATCATTATTATTATTATTATTATCATCATTATTATCATTATTATTATTGTTGTTGTTATTATTATTATTATTATTATCATTTCATTATTATTGTTATTGTTATTGTTATTATTATTATTATTATTATTATTATTATTATTATTATTATTATTATTATTATTATTATAGAAATTTATATATAGTACACATGAAGAAAGTTAAAAATCAAGAGCGCTTTACAGTCCAAATGATTTTTGAACAAAGAATGTTTTGAGTTTCCGCAGGAACCATTCAGAGTCAATCTCTGTCGTAATATCACTCGGTAGCATGTTCCACAGAATAGGGTTCCCATGTGTCATGTGCATGTGAACCCATTCTGCAAAAATACCTGAATTGACCTTTGGAAAATGGGAAACCTTTTTATATGGACACAATATATTACACTGTATTTCTTCGGACAATTTTTTTTATCATAAGTCCCTCGGGAACACAGTAACAAAGGGCATAAATATATTTGTATATTTTTGAATCCATATCTTTAGTGTCATTGCATTTTGATTTCATGATGATAGGTTTGCCATTGACTTTGTATCCCCTTTTCATCTCTTCAGGTCAGCATTTGACTGAGGCCGGTGTACCAAATGACCTTTTGGGTGATGGAGACAATGGTTGTAATTCTGAAGAGGGTCACGGCTCTGGCAGTCAGAGTCAGAAGAGCCGGGAGAGTCTGACTCAGAGTTCAGACGACTCAATTTTCTCCTTAAAATACGTGAAAAGTAAATTTCCTTGGTACCGTTCCCAAGAGCTGCCATCTCCATCTCTGGTTTTATGTTTTGATTTCTCATGTTCATTATTATAACATGTTCATTATTATTTTGATTTTTTCTTGACATGTTCATTATTATTATTATTATTATTATTATTATTATTATTATTATTATTATTATTATTATTCATAATTGCTTTCTGCCAGCTCATTAGCGGCAATAGCTAGATACAAAACTTATTATTATTATTTACGACAATTTATACAGCGCAGTAACATCGCTGGAGCTAAAGTCAAGAGTGCTTTACATAGAAGTCACTTATAAAATATGTTAAATAAGTGTGTTTTTAGGAGTTTCTCGAAGCAGCCAAAGGAATTCACATTAATCGCATCGTCCGGCAGCTAGTTCCACAGAGCATAGGATATATTCTTTGTTAATCTAGACTTGGATGCAGAAATATCATACTTGCTGATCTTTGGCATTGTCAGAATTGACTAATTATATATTGTTATGCAGTTCATTTGTGCTGTACTTGTGCAAACACTAGTACCGGTACTTTAACCCTTCCTGTAACATGAAATAGGTATGGCTTGTGTAGGCAAACAGGCTTCTTAATTGACTGTATTTAACCCCTTAACCGTGTATTTAACTGTAACTCAATGTAAAATGGACGGATATATCCGGGATCCCCAGTTAAGGGGTTAAGGGCTTTCTATGTAGAAAGCACTTTAGGGAAATTACCCCTTCATACTTCTACATATTTTTGGAAAAGCCTTTTATAGATAATTTCTGGAAATGATGCCAAGCATTTTTTGTCACAAGATTCATGCTTAATTAAGAGCAGGCTTATTGCAATTAGTATGTCTTGGATGAGAAAACCTTGAATGTGCCTTTTCTCACTGTTGATGCAGTCTATGGTTGGAGAAGCAAACTTTTATTTAGCTACGACCGTTAGACTAAATCGGACCGCTTTATTTGCTGCGTCTAAATGTAGCCATATTTTGCTGAATTGCCAGAAATCTGAGAAGAAATTTGAGAGAATAATTATAGGACCAAAGATTTGGTTAGTTGGTTCAATATAATATAATGGTTTATCTGCCATGGTTACTTGGCTTCTGTTTTTTTTACATGGCCTTTTGGCTCGACTAGGTTTGTTACTCGCCTGTAGTTCTGAACGGTCCATGTTTTCTAGTCTGGAAGGCTTTTAAAGTTGACTTTCAAGAAACGATTCACAAGTTATTTTATTTATTTGTTTATTTATTGTTAAGTTATTTTGCTAGGTTTTAATGCATTACAGTCTTCTTTTGTGTTGATATTTTGCTTTCAGTGGCGTGCAGAAAGTGATGGGCGCCCGGGGCAAGTCGCGCATAAAAATGGTCGCTGAGTCAATTTTGGCGCTCCCACCCATCTGGTCGGCGCCCGGGGGCTACTGCCCCATCGGCCCCCCCCTCTGCACACTACTGTTTGTTTTTGAGCTCTTTGTAAGACTTTTCTTTGGAAGGTTTGCAATTTCTGAAATTCTGAGCTTGTAATATTTAGAAAATGGCGACGAACAAAGAAACTTTTGCAGGGGAAAATTTGGTTTGAGACAGAAAGTTTTTAAGCTTTCTGTTCAAGGATCTGACCTAGTTTTCTTCAACTCAGGACAGAAGTAAAAGGAGATTGTTCACGTAATGAACAGACAGACAGACAGACAGACACGTGACGGGGACAGACAGACAGCAAAAAAAAAAAAAAGACAGGCAGAGGTCGTCAGCACGTTCATTTCAGATGGACTGAGGGAGTCAACAAAAGTTACGCCACTGAGACAGACAGACAGAGACAGGCAGACAGATGGACTGAGGGAGAAGTTGGGGAAGCTTGTGTGAGATTACCGATATACAGCTATTGAATGTTAGAACTATTAACCCCTTAACTGGGGATCCCGGATATATCTGTCCATTTTACATTGAGTTACAGTTAAATACACCGTTAAGGGGTTAAAATTTGTGTCCTGTTTAGAGAGGCTATTTTATAATTAGAAGGACTGTTTAAAAGCAGGAGATCAGACCAGTAAACTTACTGAGTGCACAATGTGTATTGTCCCTTGTAATTAGCATCACATGAAAAAGGTTGTAAGTACTTCCTGATACCTCGTCCAGTGTCAATAAAGTATTTGGTTTCAGTACTTGAAAAATATAGCTTTGTGGCTTGTGTCATGTGTTAGCGGAACTGAAATGGGAATTTGTATTACAACTGAAATAGTTTATCAGCGTAAGAACGTTGGCATAACAAGCTTCGGTTTTAAATGTTATTATTGAGTGTATTTCAACGCTGTTAATTGGTGTTATTGTTATTAAGTCTTTGTCATTTATTGCCTCTGCTTAAAGTATATTATTGGCTTTATCTTCAGTGAGTTCAATTTTGCATCAGTAATATTGTAAATTGTATTATTAATGTTAGAGATAATACTGATTGGAATGTATTTTTACCGGTTCTTTTGATGATCGTTAATGGTTATGCAGTTAAACACCGGACAGTGCCTGCGTATTCAAGCAAAAACTCTTTTAAGTGTTACTTTTGGGTTTGTAAATAATTATTGTAATACATAGAACAATGCACTGCACTAATTTCTATGCTATTATATTGGAAGGCAGAGTTTTTGCAGACAAGTGGGCCTCTCCATTTAGTATCTCTCTGCTATTGTTGAGCCATAAACCATAACCATATACTCAATGACATATGTCTCTCTAACTATTGCCACCTGTGATGACCCATTGGATAAAATGACTCTGCCTGACTAAGAACAGGCAGCTAATGCGGTACTACTTTTGAAAGCGGTATATGAATTCACAAGATTTTACTTACTTACTGACTTCTTTGGGTATTGTAATGGAATTTTCTTTAATTTTTCAGATTTATTCTTTAATTTTTGTTTTTCGATTTGGGGCTAAAATACTGATTTCGTTTGATTTGAGCACGGATGCCATAAGACCGAACCAACAGCTTTCGGGGTATCAATGATTTATGTTTTGTCAGTAAACCTCCTTTTTGAAGTTCTTTGTTTTACAGGGTGGCGCAAAAAACCTGACTGTATTAAATGCAAAGCCTAAATGTGACTAGTCCGTTTTTTTGCGCCACCCTGTAGTTTGCTGTTGAATTTTGATTTCAGTCATTGAGTCCTGGAGGTGGAATGTTGGAAAAAGTTGCTGGTCAGTTCGGCCGAAGATTTCGACGTGACAGCGACCCTGGGACATCGGAAGATTCCGGGGTTGTGGAGGTGGCTATCAACCCCACCAAGCATCCTCCACCCCAACTGCCACCTGCTCCAGATGACCTCTCATCCCAACAGGTAACTTGAATCTCCTTATCAATGATTTTAAAGTATGGTACCAGGATGATGATGATGATGATGATAATGATGATGATGATGATGATGATGATGATGATGATGATGATGATGATGATGATAATGATAGCAATCATGATGATGATGATAATGATGGTGACAACGATGATGATAAAGACTTGATGATTACTGTAACTAACTGTATGACGTTTGTTTATGAGTTTGTTGGCTTCGTTTGAAACTGAGTAATTTAATGGATGCAATTCATAATATTATGAGCTATATTAATCTTTTTATTTCTATATTCCTTAGTGTGTGTATGTGTGTGTTTGTGTGTGTGTAGAAATGGATCATTGCATCTGTGATTTTATAGTCAAATGTATCTCTCACTGACACTGAGTTTACTGAGCTTACTTACTTGCTTACACCTCTAGAAAAATGCCATAATATTGGCTTTATGGTTTGATTGAGTCATGCCACTTTGAAAGATATCTATGCTTTTAAGTTTTATCAATTCTGTTGTTGACTTGGCTTATCCCCGTAGATTGCTCCCCCACTGTCCTGACTGATCTTTCCCGCTTGACGTGGCTCTAATTAAATTTGGATATGATGTGCCATCGGCTGAACCCTGGTCATTATGATAGTGGCGCCATAGAAGTTGATTGATTGATTGATTGACTGATTGATTGATTGTTGATTGATTGTTGATTGATTGATTGATATTAGCTGAAAAGAAGATACATTGTGAGCACAATAATCGAGAGCGAAAAATCTTATTCGGCTGCTCTACTTCGACTAGTTGAAGTAAGTATGATGTTTGCTTGCTTTCCAACCTATTTCAAACTCATCGTCTGGTTTTAAGTATTTCTGTAAGTATTCTATAGAGTATCCAGGAATAGCATACTTATTCTCATGTCTGTTTGCCAGACATTTTTGGATTATCTTTGACGTACTTGTTTTGCGAAGGATTACGAGAAGCCGCTTCTTGAAGCCAAGCCGCAGGTTGTGCCCAGAGACGCAATCCGGATGATTTTCTACAAGATTCGCGACATTCTTCAGTGCCACAACATGTTTCAAATCGAGCTTTCCGCAATGGCCAACAATTGGGACGCGGAGGAAAGGATCGGAGATGTATTCACTGCCTCGGTAGGTCGAGTTTCAAAAATTTCAGACATACAAGGAGAAAAAATGGTAGTAAAGTATTTATGTTTCCAGTAGTTTGTCATTATTGCCAGCTACTTTCATAGTTTCCAAGTAGTTACGGTATTATTTGTATTTTTAAAAGAAGTTTCAGGCACGTGTGAGAGATTGTTGTTTGTTGTTGTTGAAGTTCTCGAAGGCGCTTGTGTTTGATGTCTACAAAGCGTTTGTTGTTAATTTCTCCGCGGCTTTGGACATGGCGAAGAGACAGACAAGAAAGCAGACTGCATTCGCCGAGTTTCTCAAGGTAAGTGGTTCTTTGGATTTATTTTTATAAGTATTATGGTAAGGTACTTGTGTGTCCCCTTGCATTATAAGTATTATGGTAAGGTACTTGTGTGTCCCCTTGCATTATAAGTATTATGGTAAGGTACTTGTGTGTCCCCTTGCATTATAAGTATTATGGTAAGGTACTTGTGTGTCCCCTTGCATTATAAGTATTATGGTGGTAACTTGTGTGTCCTTGCATTATAAGTATTATGGTAAGGTCTTGTGTGTCCCCTTGCATTATAAGTATTATGGTAAGGTACTTGTGTGTCCTCTTGCATTATTATATGGTAAGGTACTTGTGTGTCCTTGCATTATAAGTATTATGGTATGCATTATAAGTATTATGTGTGTGTGTCCCCTTGCATTATAAGTATTATATGGTAAGGTACTTGTGTGTCCTTGCATTATAAGTATTATGGTAAGGTACTTGTGTGTCCCCTTGCATTATAAGTATTATGGTAAGGTACTTGTGTGTCCCCTTGCATTATAAGTATTATGGTAAGGTACTTGTGTGTCCCCTTGCATTATAAGTGTCCCCTTGCATTATAAGTATTATGGTAAGGTACTTGTGTGTCCCCTTGCATTATATTATGGTGGTACTTGTGTGTCCCCTTGCATTATAAGTATTATGGGTACTTGTGTGTCCCTTGCATTATAAGTATTATGGTAAGGTACATTATGTGTGTCCCTTGCATTATAAGTATTATTATAAGTGTTATGGTAAGGTACTTGTGTGTCCCATTATAAGTGCATTGTCCTCTTGCATTATAAGTGCACTTGGTAAAGTACTTGTGTGTCCCTTGCATTATAAGTATTATGGTAAGGTACTTGTGTGTCCTCTTGCATTATAAGTATTATGGTAAGGTACTTGTGTGTCCCCATTGCATTATAAGTATTATGGTAAGGTATTATGGTAAGGTACTTGTGTCCCCTTGCATTATAAGTATTATGGTAAGGTACTTGTGTGTCCCCTTGCATTATAAGTATTATGG
The DNA here is from genome assembly GCA_018105865.1 of Metaphire vulgaris. NCBI lineage: Eukaryota > Metazoa > Annelida > Clitellata > Crassiclitellata > Megascolecidae > Metaphire > Metaphire vulgaris. Next base: position 11,380,021 of record CM030863.1, read on the forward strand.
TAAAGTACTTGTGTGTCCTCTTGCATACTTGTTGCAGTTTGTTTTTGCCAGTTGGTTATTTTAATTATATTTGTAGATGATTTTTAGGTTATTTGAATGTTTCATTTTACTAGTTTTTTATGACTGTCAGATATCAGTATGGAATGGAATGGAAAGAATGGAGCCCTGAACCTGTCCCAGGACAGAGAACATGATGATGATGATGATGATGATGATGATGATGAGATGTCAGTTGTGTGTCAGTTGTGTGTTGATGATCTCAGAGTCTGATATTGACTCTTTGGTTACTTTAAACTCAGCAAAGATGATGTATTGTTTGAAATAATGGTTTGATCAATTTGTGTGCAGAATTTGGACTTTGATACGACCTTCAATTGAACGTTTAAATTGGTACATTTTTTCTGCAGCAAAAGATCGAAGCCTCCGAAGACAGACTATCGCTGTTTGGCCTGTTGGTTAAACCAGTCCAGAGATTTCCTCAGTTTATTATGTTCCTTCAGGTTGGCATTTTCTATTTTCAATCAAGGATTTAAATTTTAAATCTACCGGTATTATGAGAAAGAATTAACGTATACAGAGTCACTCCATGTTCATCATTTCAGACTTACATTGCAAATCAATCAGTCAATCAATCAATCAATCAATCAGTCAATGTGCCATTGCCATTTTAGTGCCTAAGACATCAGCCAGTGGTGCTCCAAATTCAGGCCAGATTAGAACCAGGGTCAAAGTACAAGCCAAATTGTAGACAGAATGGTCAGTCAGATCAGTGGGGGCAGCTGAAGACTTACCTCTTTAACAGTGCCTACCAGGATTGACTTTTGTAATGCACCTGCAAACATTATTTGGCACAGGCGCACTATAAATACCATGGAATGAATGAATGAATGGGGGCGTACCGGTAATTTCTTGTGGATAGACCAAGCCAACCAGGTGCGTTTTTATACAGAATCTAAAAGCTGATTACACCATGCAATGCTGCTGACAGTGAATTCTCTATCTATAACAGGTAGTTTAGTTAATTTAGTTTATATGACAATTTATATAGCGCAGTAACAAAGTTAGAGGCTTAAAGTAAAAGCACTTTACTCATTGCACTCGTACGAGATGTCAAACAGGTGCGCGTAGACTAGTTTCTGCTGATATCTGGTGTGCGGCGGTTTAAATTCTGACGGCGTTAAATTTTGCCGCAGGATTTGTTGCGGTGCACGCCGAAAGATCATCGCGACCGCTTGGCGCTTCAGTTGGCCCTGAGCGAGTTGGAGTCGCTCGCCGATCGACTGAACGAGGCGAAGCGCGAGAGCGAGAGTCGACTGGAAGTCAAACGACTTCTTGACAACATCAGCGCCATCAGCAGTGTCCTGCTTAAAGTCGAAGAGAATTCCTTCCTCATCCGTCAAGACGACATCATCGAGTTTGTAAGTCAATGTTTTTGAGACGTAAAGCTTGAAATATGTATGCTGATGGGAAAATGTTGATGATTGTATGTATGCTTGTATGTATATTGGACTATTTATGTAGCGCCGTAAGCATAGCAGAGCCAAAGACAAAGGCGCTTTACAAAGGGCATGACTCCCGAAACAGGGTATAAATTTTATAATATTTTTGTAGTATATAAAACCTGTAATAGAAGAAACCAGTTCTCTTAAGCGCCATCTTGACTCTCGATTGATTTTTTATACATTTGACAGATACTAGATTTCTGAAAGACTTTGTATAGTGTCGTTTCAAATGGCTCATTATTTTTCGTGGCATTTCGAAAGCTCTAGAATAAAATTGAGACTGAATATATTGACAATTCTAGTACGGTTTGACACAGCAAAGATGGGGACACAAGAATATGTGGTTTTAATTCGTTTCATCACTCTTCTGAATTTTTACATATCTATAGCCAACTGTAGCACTAGTCCTTGCATTGTCCAATTTCAAACAGGCCATGTTGGCCCACCCAATATTTGGCTTGTGGCGCCCTTCGTGTTTGTATAGCGCCTCTTATGAAGAATCGCTCAGAAGTGTTACCACTGCTATTACTGCATATTGATAAAGAGATGAGTTTTAAGTCGTTTCAAAAAGACGATCATAAAATCACCACTTGCTAGGTTTAGCATACTTGGGTCAAGAGCATTCCAGAAGATATTGCTGAAAAGTCTAACATCATAATGCCTTGAGTGGATAGCATAGTTATTGCTGTCATTCACCATTGACTATTTGCATATTGAGAACTATCATTACAGTGTTGAAATATAAATTCCTTTGGTGCATACAGTAGTATCTTGTGGGTTTTGTAGCATTTTTGAAACTCTTGAATCTGAATAAAAATTTTAGAAACAGAAGAACGGCGAGCCACAGGAAAGACCGCGTCGACTCTTCCTCCTCAACGACCAGCTTATCTGCGCTCACGTTCACAAACGGTTCAGATGTTTGAGTTCATTTTGACGCGTGAAATGTTAATTACAGATTCGTTATTGATTTTGCAAATAGCACTTACAAAAAAGTCTTTCATTCAAGAGGGTTAACTGTAAGTTATATGATGAAAACCATTGCATTTGGACTTTTCAAGCAGTTTGATCAGTGGAGGTTCCAAGAATTCTTGGTGGGGGGGTGAAGCAATGAATTTCTATGAATTTGGTGGGGGGATGCAATGAAATCCCAAAAAGGTTGACAAGCAAAAAAAGCTCGGTGGGGGGATGGGTCCCCAGTCATCTCCAACGTGGAACGGCCCCTGAGTTTGACATTGCTGTGCAAAAATGTTGGAATTCTAGGCTTAAATATTTTTACATGTTGAATATTTTTTCAATTGGCATAAGTGAAATGTTTTTAGTTATGCATCTTTTAAATTTTAAATTTACAGGGACTCATTTAGTGCAGAGAAGTTTACATTCCACTGGAGCATCCCAATCAATGAAGTCGAAGTGACAAATTCGACGCTGCCTTCCACTGCCATCAGTATGACGCCCGACAAAAGTCTGGTCTCGTCCAAGAGGTTTGGTAAGATAATTTCCACGCCTTGTCTATAAATGTATTTAATCTGGAAAAGTTCTGTGGTCTTCATTTCGTTGTACAATTTTGAAAATTCTCATAAGAAGGTTTTTAATCATACAATCCAATTTGAATATGGAACTGTCATTATCTTACCATCAGTTGGGACCGGTTTTTGTCTTAACCCCTTAACTGGGCAACTATTTGTAACTCAATGTAAAATGGACGAGCGTTACTCGGGGCACCCAGTTAAGGGGTTAATAACTATGCACTTATATAACACCAGTCCTAATGCTCTAAACATATCAATCATCAATCGATGCTATCAATCAGTGGCATAATGTGGGTGGGGGCAAGAGGAGGCAATTTGCAGAAAGCCCCCCCGGCCCTGGAAGAAGGGGGCCCCGGAAGAGTATTTGCAACTTACTAAACAATTTTTTATTTTTACATTTTACTACTATTTCCATATTACTGCTACAAAGTGAGTAATTGTTGAATTGTAAAACTTATTTTTAGAACGGTAAATGTTATTTTAGAATATTCTGTAATCTCTCTGGGGCCCCGAAAGTCACGCTACGCCACTGGCAGCAATAATTCGATGTCTTTCGATTCTCATTATTCTTTGTACATTAATTTAACCCCTTAACTGGGGATCCTTGATATATTCGTCCATTTTACATTGAGTTACAGTTAAATACACGGTTAAGGGGTTAACTTACTTAGCATGATTTAAAGTGGCTTAGAATTCTCATTATTGACGGGCTTTGCTCCGTCAGCCATTACTCTGCCATCTTAAGACCCTATTTGTTAAGACAGTTTTGTTGGGTTTGTTTTGTCTAGTGTTTTAATTTGAATGCAGGCTTTATAAAGTGCTGGCCCTAATGGCTTCTGTGCTCGTTGTTACTGTACCTCTGAATTGGAATCTGTGGTTTCAGAACAGTCTCTTGTGCCGAGCGACAGCAATCCTTACAAGAAGGAGCTCGATGATCTTTTCCATGACTTGAAGATTTTTCAATCCATGCTGCAGTTGTCTGATCAGCTACGACACAACTATTGTCCTGTATGTCAGTGCTTTGAATCAGTCAGAATAATAATAATAATAATAATAATAATAATAATAATAATAATAATGCAATGCAGTTGTCTTACACAGAGCTGTCACATAATAATGATGATGATGATGATGATGATGATGATGATGATGATGATGATGATGATGATGATGATGATGATGATAACAATAATAATAACAACAACGAACATCGTCATTGTTATAATAATAATAATAATAATAATAATAATAATAATAATAATAATAATAACAATGCAACACAGTTGCCTTCCACAGAACTTTCACATAATAATAATAATAATAATAATAATAATAATAATAATAATAATAATAATAATAATAATAATAACAAGAATAACAATGTACATTGTCATCGTTATAATAATAATAATAATAATAATAATAATAATAATAATAATTATTATTATTATTATTAATGTGCTTTATTGCACTAGTTCTATTACTGAAAAGATATCAATCTATGATACTCCAAATTCACCTGGAAAAGACCAAGTCATTCCAGAGATCTGTTAGAATGAGAAACAGTGGGACAGACTCTGGAAGAAGTGCCAATTGGAAGATATGCTTTTTAAGAACTAGAGGCTCATCGATGGTGAATTTGATCCTTTTTATTCTAATTTTTAATTTTTATTATTGTAAATCTTTATTTTTACCTGATGTGTCTTATATTATGTTTTGTAGCTCTACTAGTTATATATGTATATTTATTTTTAAAAAAATTGTTTCTGCTTTTATTTTTCTAGGGGTTTGACCCTGAAGCTTTGCATGACCGGGTGCGATATTTGCAGACAAAGATTGGACATAAGTGCAACATTGAACACTCCATGTTGTCTCTGTCGTTGCCAGCAAAGTAGGCTTTGTTACGTTGACATTGTCAAGAAAATGTCAAATGTGTCAAGAAAATGTCAAATGTTTGACATTGTCAAGAAAATGTCAAATGTTTGACATTGTCAAGAAAATGTCAAATGTTTGACATTTTCAAGAAAATGTCAAATGTTTGACATTGTCAAGAAAATGTCAAATGTTTGACATTGTCAAGAAAATGTCAAATGTTTGACATTGTCAAGAAAATGTCAAATGTGATAACAACCTGTTGTTATCTATTTTGCATTTAAATTCACTACCAATTTTTTTAATTCGCTACCAATTTTTTTAATTCGCTACCAATTTTTTAGAACAAGATTGAAACCCCGTCTTTTTGACACCCGGCTTATCCATCCGCCATAGACCGGATACCCTGGATTTGAAATCGATCTTGAACGGTTTTGATTTGGCATGCCATTGGCTGATGCTCCTGTGCATTTTGAAGTGGCGCTATAGAAGTTTAGGGTTAGATTAGGTTTATGCAGATGCAGCTGCAGCCAATCTGTTCGTAGAAAAACACTCATTGTAAAGTCAATTTCAGCAACACTGAGATTGTTGAACGTGAAATCCAAGATTAAAGTGGATAATTTACATTGAAAGTATTTCTTTCAGTTTGTTTTTAAATCATTTTTAGGTCTCTACAGGTTTCGACAGAGAAGTTTTTCAAAGAACACATGACCAAACATATTGGGAAAGTCGGGCGGTCGAAGAGTCTCCCCGAAGAAGTCATGTATGTAACTTTCTCTTTACAATGTTTAAATGTCTATGGTAATTGCTTATAGAAGCTTGTGCATGGCAAATTTCTGTGTGTCTATGTACAGTTAAACCTTCTTAAATGCATTGTCTTGAGACTGTCTTTAACAAGAGCGAAAATTGTTATGTAGAGCATTCTACTGGTCTTATCAAAATTAGAAAAAATGTCAACATACTGGTTTATGTGAGTGTAATAATATTGTAATTACGTGTGATTTAACGAAGCCATCAATGAGTGACATGTGATGCCTAAAAGGGAAGGGTTATTTTAAACCCAGGACAGTTTATCTTTCCTGGGTATGCATCAAATTACCGCAGCCCTTTTAGAAGGCCTTGGGTTTCAGAACTGTTGAGTTGTGCAAGTCATGGCTTATGACTGTTTGTGACTGTTTTAAATCAAACAGAGGTGAGGTGATTTGTGACAGAGTTGTGAGAGGTTTTATGAAATTAATTTTATGAAATTAATTTTATCAGCGTTGCCAAGGGTCAATAAAGTTTTTAAAAATGGTTATTAAACATATGATATGGAATGAATCTTATAGAGCATTGCTCAGCGGTTAGCTATGTATCAGCTGCATCGTGCACTTATTCAAAGTTTACTTTCACTGCAAAGTGCAGTGAATGGACATCAGTTGCCCATATTGCTTTGCACTTAACTGACTTGTGATGCAACTCTACTTTTCCGATATCCATCTAAGAGGGTTTTACTGTAGTTTACTGTTTCATGAAACCTAATTTTTCTTGTGGATTTGATTCCTAGGATCCAGTTTACATTCCAATTGGGCTCAATGGCGGTCAAGCAGGACTGGTTGCAGGATTTACTGGACACAAAGTTAGCCACCGGTCAGTAACATCACCGCGTCTCTAAATGATTTTGGCCTTAACCCCTTAACTGGGTGCCCCGAGTAACGCTCATCCATTTTACATTGAGTTACAAATAGTTGCCCAGTTAAGAGGTTAATTCTAATAGTAGCTTATCTTGCTCAAATACAGTAGAACTTCGTTAAAATGTACTTAGCAGGTCTGTAGACTTTAGTATGTTCTATCCGAGGTACGTTACATCCAGTACCATCCAGTACGGTAGCGCATCGCACGGAACCATGTACGGTACTTTAATACATGCAATGGACATTGTGAAAGAAAGTCAGTAAGCTGGATTTGAATGTGTGCAAGTTGTTACAGTCCAACAGGTCTTGAGATTTTTTTGAAATCGTCAAATTTTGCTGCTTTTCTTTCACAGTTTTATTAATCTTGGTTGGATGAATTTACTTGAAAGCCTGACTTTGGCATTGGTTTCATTCTCATACAGATCCGTCTTGTCATCTTGCTTGGCACACGTCGGAGAGCAACCAGCATTCCTACAGAAACCCACATTTCCATCGACCCCTTCACTTGGACCTCACTAAAGAAGATTCAAAGGTACCGGTATACACAATAGTAGTTTTGCTTTTGCCTAAACAGAGCCCTCTTCTAGCAGTGTTTATTCTAGCCAACTTGTGATTTGAGGGGGGAATTTTGAAATCTGGTCTTATTGTATATGCAGGTAATTTTGCTTAAAATTGTTTGGTTTTGGATAATAACGCTTGTCTCATTTTTTAAAATAAGAAAACTCACTGCTTTTGGAATGATTTCAACTAAACGCTGAATATTTTAACAGCATGTGAGACAGTCGTAACTAGATATAACAGTTATTTGTTATTCTTTAAAATGAACATCCTGAAACAGTGACTTTGCATTTGTGATGTCCCACTACACCTTTTTTAAAAACCAGAAGAGAAACTTCTAAATAATGTTGTCATATAATAGAAAATGATTTTGAATTTAAAAATTTCTGAATGAGTGAGTGATTGAATGAGTGAGTGATTTGAATGTCTGAGTTAGAGAGTGGACGAGTGGACGAATGAGTCCTTTATTTCCAGCCTTGATTGACTCAGTTACATTATCTTTCATTTGTGAGTTTGAGTATTTTTGTGTGCTGTGTAAATTTTGTTGTGCATCTTCTTACTTGCTTTTTCTTTTTTCTTTGAAATGCCAAATTTCAGAAGTTATTGAGACCGAAGAAGAAAAATAAAGATTTTATGGTAAGCAGCGATATTCGTGTGCCCATGTGCACAACTTAAAATTTGCAGTTCAAAATAAGTTCCGCTTTGCCATTAATTAAGATAATAATACATTTACGAGATATTTGATATTTAAAGATGACTTTCAGTTAATCACTTTCATTTTGAATGTCATGTTGCATATTAATTGTGGGTGTGTAGTTGTCACAATTTGCCAGGTGGCGCTTTGAGTCGAAATATAAGATGTACAAATTACATTACATTACATCGCAGTCGATAAAATAGCAACTGCCCTATTTCTAACTTGCCAGGTAAGCTCATCTATAGGTTTCATTAGGATCAATGCAAGGAGATCTTACCTTTACCACCTGTATCTTCTGCATCCCATCGTTTGTACAGGTACATTGTGCCGCGTGTGTTACCCTTCCATCTGCCGATGACCTTGGCCTTGGGGTCCAGCATCTCTGGATCTGCAATGGTGACTCATCAAAGGGTCACGTGACCGTCGTTTCTCTCAACCATAGCCAGCCCTGCGTTGTCGAGTCGTTCAGAGTCTGTGACTCGCTAATCACGAGCGTGGAGTCGGTTCCTTCCGGCGTAAGCTCTTCCGGGGACCAGGTCTGGATAGGAACGGAAGAGAGAAAGTAAGCGGTCTTCCCCTTCCGGGGTCCTTAGAGAACTGTTCCTCTCTTCGTTATTTTGAGATGTTTCCTTAATTCTTGAGTGTAACAAGTTGTAAATGTTTTTCACTATAATTCTGTTTCCGGCCAAACTGCCAACGTACTTTTAAAAGAAAAAAGTGGCGAATTTGCCTTTTTCTTACCAATAATTTATTATTAATTATCTAATAATTTACTAATTATAATTATTTAATAATAATTTACTAATAATCTTTTCACTCTGACCACTAGCTCATCCTCTTCCAAAACACCCAAACATCTCCATCAACTGGCACCCGATTTCACTCTCCATGCTCACTGCACCCCTTTCAGAACCCACCACAAAATTCCAAGGATTATCAATCAATCAGTCAATCAATCAATCAACTTCTATAGCGCCACTATCGGATTATTAGATATAAATATAATCCTCATCGCCCTGTTGATTTCTACAGCTGGATAGTTGCGTTTGCTGTGGTTATCCAGAAAAGGCGCTACACGAATATTGTGTCGCATTGCACTTGTATAGAATTATCATATGCGAAGTTGTGGAGAGCGATCGCATGAAGAAGAGGCAAATTGCCAAAACAGAGTCGGTTGTAACGTGCATGAAGCATCTAAACGCAAGAGTATTCGCTGGAACGAGAAGTGGAACTATCCTTGTTTACTGTTATAAAGGTACAAGCTTCTTAAGACATTTCTCCTTGTTACATTGAATATAATTAACTTACTTTTTAATATAATTAATATAATTAAGTTACTTTGAATATAATTAACCAATTTCTGAGTATTTTGTATCTTGAATGCCTCCAATTGTCAGAGAATATAAGAACTGTAATAGTTTGTGTGTGTTTTTAAAATAACTGATTCCATGTGCTTTAGTAGTTGGTAGCAAGGGGAAAGATTATCGTTTGTATTGCAAAATTACTAGACAATTTGTCAACTCTTGATAACATGTATCTGCTCATGTTTGACAGGTTGATTCAACTGCCCAGGGGCGTAGCCAGGAATTTGATTTGGGGGATAAATCTTTAAAAACTTTGAAAATCGTAAAAATACATTAAAAACTTTAAGGTAGCCTGATTTTTTTTTTTGGGGGGGGTATATATACCGATATAACCCTCCTCCCCCGTCGCTACGGCCCAGCAACTGCCATCTTTTATGCAATAGGAGATGATTGGATATGCACCCTGTGTTTTTATATGAACATTCCAGATGGAATTTGGAACTGGAAGAAGCCACTGATGCAAGCGCTGGGCAATTCCAGGGTTTCCTGTCTGCTTCCTGTTAATCATGAAATGTGGGTTTCCTCCGGCGTCGCAATCCATAAACTTACTGTCTCAACTTCTACAAAAATCAGTTCCATATCAAAGGTATGTTCAGCTTTAGGTAGTACGGTCTTACCTTTGGATGCTATCGGTCAATAGTTCGTGGGCAAACTGATGGGCATGGCTTATGTAATAATAATAATACAGTTGAGCTCCATTATGATGAGCACAAGGAACCTTTGGATTCTATGAGTTATATTAAAATCCTCTATAATCAAAGTTGTTATAATGAGTTTGTGCTGTAATAGTAGTTGCAGTGATGGTAGTTGTAGTCATAGTTGTTGTGTAGTGACAGCAACAATGGTAGAACTTATTGATACCCTGGATTTGACTGGTTCTAGGACAATTTGGAGACGGACAATTCGGAGCGGACAGCACGGACAATGGTCGGAGCACAGTTTAACTAATTCTAACCTTAATTGATACCCTAACCCTAACCATTATAAAAAGTCATATTTTAAAACGGTTTTACAACTTTTGAGCGATTTTTGTCCGTCTCTCGAATTGAATTGATGTCCGCCCGAATTGTCGGTCACCATTTGACAGTTGTCAAGTGTGCCTTCTATGCATCAAGTGGCGCTAGAGAAGTTGATGGTTACCTTAGATTACAGTAGTTGTTGTCGGCAATGGTCTGGTGAAAGCTTTTTTAAATATATTTTCCAGGAAAGTCACAATGTGTCGAGCGACTGTGGACTGATCGAGTGCATGGCCAAGGCTGGTGTTGGTCTTCTTGTGACCTTCAGCAACCGTGCAGTCATCCGACTTTACCACCTGGAAACACTCCAGCATCTCCAGGACATCAACATTGCTTCCGCTGTGACTCCGTTACTGGAAGGTCTTTTAAAGTTACTTTGATACTCACGCCAGCAATTCGAGGCTGTATTTGTAACGTAACCGTAGCGTAATGTTATGTTTTGATGTAATGTAGAAGTGCTTCCACTGAGATTACTGCATATTGAATATGAGAGTATTTTTGTCAAAATGGTGTAACGTGGTAAAGTAACTTTACTCCAATTATTAGGCACTATGAGGCAAAATAAATTGCCTTGATGATGATGATGATGATGATGATGATGATGATGATGATGATGATGATGATGATGATGGTGATGATGATGTGCAGTTACTTTTGATGGAATTTTGAGCTTTTTATCATTTATTTTCCAATAATTTGCTAATTATAATTTTATTTCTTAATAAAAATTTTTGCTTTATACTATACTTTAATTATAATGTTATTTCTTAATAAAATTTTTGGTTTTGTATTGTAGGAAAGCAATTGGTAAGTCCATTCAGCGAAGACAAGAGGCTTTTCTCTTTGAACATTACGAGTCTTTTGTCTGGTAACGGCCTGCTCTGGATCGGGACAAACTACGGCTTCGTTCTCACGCTGCCTCTGCCTCGACTCGAGGGCGTTCCGCAGGTGAAACAGAGGCCCGCGGTTTCGTATCACGCCCACAGCGGCCCCGTCAAATTTCTTACGTCTGTCCACTGCGCCACCGCAAAAGCTGTCGGCGTATCGTCGGGCCTTCAGTCAGGCATCGACACGAAGCCGGTTGAAAATGTCGACCAGGAAACTGCCATGGAGAATGATAAGATGATTGAATATGGCGATGATGATGACGATGATGAAGTGCTGTTAGTATCGGAGGAAGCAGAAGACGTCGGTAGTAACGGAACGCTGATGCGTAACCAGTGGAGCTCGACTCCCGATCTGCGCGGCGTGAACGACTTGGAATCCGACGACGGACGACGATGTCAAGGCCCGCTTTAGTAACCTGCTGCGGGAAGTCGACGCCGAGATGGATTTGCAGTTGCTCCAGCCGTCGCGCCAGCGGAAAGGTTCGCGGGGGTCGCGGCTGTCGCACAACCTGAACTCCGTCGTGTCGTATCAGATGAGCCGGATATCGGAGTCGGTTAAGAAGACCTTCGGTCCGTCGGTGCCAGTTCACGGTCATCCGCGCATCGGGTTTCACAGCGTCATTCCTTACGTCGCGACCAATTTTGCGAGCGACAGCGGCGTGGAACGGGTGGACAGGGACACTTCCGGTCCAGTGGTGGAGGAGGGTTCGTCCGTGGAACCCGCCGCGGAATGCCGGACGCCGAGGGACGAAGCCGGCACCGATCAGGTTCCGGATGAACGTGGATCCGTGACCGACGACGATAATTCTGATTCCAGGACCCCGGATGAAAAGCAACCGTCGGTTGTCAAGAACTCCTCCTCTTCCACCTCAGTGGTTGTCCTACCTGGCGTTACCAGGCACGTTGGTCATAGTCGGAGGTTTCTTGTTTTCAGTGGCGGTGAGGGTTATGTTAACTGGAAAGAGAGAAAACCCTTCGATAAATCGTCGGAGGACATCTGTCTGTTGCATTGGAAGTGCTGACTGTTGATGGTATCGGTACGCTATACAGTGAAACCCGCTTAAATGCATAGGTGCCGTGCAAGCCTTGCTTATGCGATTAACTGGGCTATGCGAATATCCGGGACGTCTGATAATTAATTGTACGCACAAAACACTGGTTCGGGTTTTTATGTTGCTATGCGATTATGCTGGTTATGCGATTAAGCGGTATGCGATTAAGTGGGATCCACTGTATTAATTAATGGCGGATTGCGCGGTATTGGATGAATGGAAACTGACTCTGTAATGGGAAAAATCAAAATTACCATGAACCCGGTGTTTAGTGTAATGTACAGTATTTCAAATGCAAGTGCTTTTGAAACAGTACTTTATGAAATTCTAACTGTACTTCAGTTTCAAATTTGTTTGTCTTTTGTGATGTTTGACAGTTTCATTGGGAGGATGTAATTGTACATTGATTTGTTGATTGCTACTTTTTTTTTTCTTTCACTGACTCCAGGTTTTTCTTATTCAAAAAATTTTATTTGCCATGTTTTTTTCCAACATTGTGGTTTTATAACTCTGTATATTCTCAAGGTTTGATATTCCAACGGTAAATGCTAGAGTTATCTTTATGTTCGATGATAGCCTGTCTCTTCTCTTCCATGGGGCGGTTCTATGTTGGAGCAGGGGTATCTGTAACCCCCAGATTTCAGCTTTGCCCCTCCCAGATGTTTTGGTGATGACCTTTTTCTTCATCAGACTTTTTCATGAGTTAGGAGCTACGGGACACGCCCCGAGTTTTATTTTCCTAGAGCCATTTTTTTTTAAAGATGATCGATTTGTTGCAATTTTTTACACTTTACCATGACTTGTATCAAAAGACTTAGTTGTTGATTTGATCAGTTGGCAAAACTTGGTTTAGAGTTATTGGCCAGCTGTTACATTCTGACAATCAGTGTTTATTCTGGGCCTTCTCTGGAGGGGGGAATCCCCCCCAGTTTGAATTTTCCCCCACATTTTTTTGACATTTTGGCATGTAGTATGACCTTCCCAATGTCTGCCCCCCCAAATTTAAAACAACCCCAAATGTCTAGGTGGCTAGAATAGCCAATGTCTGACAACAAAACCTTGTCTTATTCCGAAATCATTTGTGGCATTATATGTGCATTAAGTAAGTAAGTAAGTAAGTAAGTCATATATATGTCAGTTTGTCATGTTCACTGATTCAATTGAATGAGTTATACTATTGACAATTTCAATTTTGTACAATACAGTAGAACTTTGTTATAACATACTTAGCCGGTCTGTAAAATGAATACGTTATACCAGAGGTACATTATATCCAATACTATATCTGATACGGTAGCACTTCACACGGGACCGTACTGTACATTGCGGTACGTTATATCCGAGGAATCGTTATAACCAAGTCCGTTATAACGAAGTTCTACTGTATTTTTTGTGCATTTTAGGTTGATTTTGATATACTATCAGGTTCTTTGTGCTGTGCTGTTTGACTTGTCATCAAATCAGTGGGGGTCGCACTGATCCCAGCCCAAAATTTTCCACCACTGGTTGGGGGGTGGACCAGTGGCGGCTCCAGGATTTGGCAAATGGGAGGGGCCCGTTGGGGTGGAAACGTCTAAACATGGGGGCCAACTATTTGTTGCTAGGTATGTAGGCATAGTAGTAAGTATAGGGTCCCAACAAGGGGCCACTGTGGGGAAGGCATTCAATAAGGGGGCCCGGGCCCCCTCGGGTCCCTCACGTGGAGCCGCCACTGGGATTGACGGCTGGAAGCCAGAATATTCTACCCCAGTGGGTGTCGTCCATGACCGGTGGGGGTTTGACCATTCACCCCTCCACAGGTTTAGCTGTGAAATCATGTTACCTATAATTTTGTGATAAGTATTGTGTTTTCCAATAGAAAGATTTTTGTGATATTCTTGACAAATAACTTTTATGCTTTAAAATATTAACATTTTCAAATAATATTATTTGACATCGTTTATTACAGTACAATCAATTGAATCTGATTAATTTACAGATAGGCCTAAATCATAAAAACCTCAAAGAGACATTACTGGTCACCAAAAAAAACAGCAGTGGCTATAACAGAGAGAAAAGAAGGACACAGTTACAGGGTTATAGCCAAAAAACTTGATGGTGGTGCATTATCTTCGGGTGTACGAAAGCTGTGCTCAAGGTTTCAAGCCCTGTTAGTGCCTTTAGTGGCTTTACACAAGGCAGTAATGGCCAGTGTTTAATCTGGACTCCGAGGGAAAACTGACAAAGCCGGGGGAATTCAGCTAGGGCCCAGGGGGCTGCTGTTAGTTGATGTAGTATCCCAAAATTTCCGGGGTGAATTTTAAATTTACGGGAAGGGCAATTTTTTCCCCGGAAATGACCTAGATTAAACCCTGGCAATGCCCCCTAAGCCATTTTAAATCACGTTAAGATTAGATTTAAGGAGTTGGTGCAAAACGTGAAGGAAATTAACTGAGAACTTGGTGAGTTGAAAGTGTTTTGTAATTTTTGATGAGTAGGTTAGCTTCCTGGTTGAATGGTTTATTGACTGATTAGTTTTTGATTGGCTGATTGCTTGATTGTCGTAGAGTCGTAGACCATATAAAATTTGGCGCTACATGAGGAGCGTCCTTTAAGTGGGTTGAGGGATAGAATTTGTTTGGAGTGGCCGTGGCCCGTAGCTCAGATCCGTGATGATTTGTAAATAAGAAATTTCTGGTAATTAAATTTATTTAATCGCGTATTTAATCATTTATTCGATCAAAAAGGGTTTGAAATTTTTATCTAAAGGATTGGAGCGGCGCAGATTGTGGACGAATTAGCGCTTCTTACCTTTGATGTCATCATTAGTTGACACCTTCTCGATTGAGAATGAGTAAGTAAATAAATTAATTAAATGATTATATTTAATTGGGCTTAATTCGTTATTTGATCGCTAAGATTTATAAAGACTTTGGGCAGAATTAGACCATCATACTTGCTGTTTCTATTGTGCCCCAGTAGAACATGAATACTGTACTTTCAATTGATTTATTAGAAATGATGATGACGACTTGAAACCAAATTTATGCGAAGCTAGATATTTAGGCCTGTCATGCTGCGACTGAGTAGTAAAAATTGAAGTTTGAGTTTGATATCTCACAATATGGCCATCTTACATGCAAATGAGATTTTTAAAAAATTGGCAGAAAGGTGAGGAAATATGTGCTGTACACGTGTGGAAATTTTGATAGAAATATATTTATGAATTTTTAAGAAATCATAGTTTTTCTGCTGGGGTATTTTTTCAGAGACACCCTGTAGATATGCATAAATTCAGAAGAGTGTTCAAACGAATTTTATCCTCATTTTCTTGTGTCCCCATCTTCTTTGCGTCAAACTGTACTATAACAGTCAACAGTTTCTGCCTCAGTTTTATTCTAGAGTGTTCCGAATGCCACGAAAAAATGGTCAGCTATTTCAATCGACATTATAAAGTCTTTCAGAAATCTATTCTCTCTCAAATGTCTACAAAGTTGATCGAGAGATAAGAGGGGTCTTCAAATAGCTGGTTTCTTGTATCACAGGTTTTATACACCACAAAAATATTATAACATCAAACTGTACTAGAATAGTCAATATATTCTGCCTCAGTTTTATTCTAGAGTGTTCAAAATGTCAAACAGCCAATGTCAAACAGGGTATCATTTTTATAATATTTTTGTGGTCTGTAAAACCTGTGATACAAGAAACTAGCTATCTTAAGACCCCTCTTATCTCTCGATCGACTTTGTAACCATTTGACAGAGAATTGTTTTCTGGAAGACTTTGTATAGTGTCGTTTGACATAGCTCACTATTTTTCGTGGCATTTGGAACACTCTAGTATAAAACTGAGGCAGAATATATTGACTGTTCTAGTATGGTTTGATGCAATGAAGATGGCAACACAAGAAAATGTGGATGAAATTTGTTTCAACACTTTTGAATTTTTGCATATCCATAGCCTTCTGTACATCAATCGTAGAATAGTATCATTAATGAAAAAAATATATAGTATAAAAAATATGTTTTGCTTTGAAATCCACATGTGTTCACAATTTTTTTTTAGCAGTACTGTACACTATATATTACCATCAATTGATACCCTTGGGTATTAGAACTGGTGCTATGGAAGTGCATAATTATTATTTATTACATATATATGTATATACAGAGTGGGCCAAATATATACATACAAATATAAATACAGTATATGCTTGTTTATGCATATCAGCATATGCTTGTACTTTCAACAGTTTAAAGAGTTCCGATAATTAAAGATAAAACCAATCATTGACTTATGATCTGCTGTAAATAACATTTGAAAAACTTGTCGACAATAAATCTTTTGTAAACCCTCTTCAGTCTCTTTTCTTATCTCTTGAGTGACAGTTGACGCGCTGAGTGTAATTTTTGCCACTGACAACCTGGTCCAGTTGAAGCGTGGTATTTTTTGCAATGGCAGCTCCAGGATTTGGCAAGTGGGGGCCGTTGGGGTGGCAACTTCTTAGCATGGGACCAACCATTTATTGATAGGTATGCAGTAGTAAGTATAGGGTTCCAACAGGGGTGCCACTAGGGGGGGCAGACGTTCAATAGGGGGGCCCCGGGCCCTCATGTGGAGCCGCCACTGATTTTTTGCAGCGGTGTGAATTGAGTTAAGATTTTCTGCGATTCGGTCATGGCATTTTAAAATAACACACAGCACTAGCCATGCTTAGCCTCATAATGGCTATGTTGTTTCTCAATGGGGTGTACCGGTAATTTGCCGCTTTTTGATATTCTAAAATGCATTTGTACGGATGCCGCTACTCGGTTGATGCTTATTGGCTGCCTTCACTTGCTTATCGGCCAGCTGGCCGCCGGCTTATCTATGTCTTTTGTTGCTATCAGTTTATCTCGTGTGTTTCGATGGTTTGATACCAATCAAGGTCAGTCTTTCATGAAACTGCCATTTAAAATGCATTCTGTTTCTGCTATGTCTATGATATTTATGCACTGTGGACAATTGAATGTCATAGTGATTGGACATGATGGAAGTTATGATGATGGTGATGGTGAGGATGATGATGTTTCTTGTTTGCATTTCACTGCTTGTTAGTCAGTTGGCTGGAGTTAGGTTGAAAGGTAATGAGATAAGAAATTCTAGCACCTCCTCTGTTCTATCCACATTGCTATTTTAGATTCAAGCCATTTGGGTTGGGGGGGAGGGAGAATCAGAAGAATGTGGAAGAGAAATATTTCATTGTTTTATCATGCTAAATTAGTTAGTTAACCCCTTAACCGTGTATTTAACTGTAACTCAATGTAAAATGGACGGATATATCCGGGATCCCCAGAGTTAAGGGGTTAAATAAGATGACAGTACCAAACTTCCCCTTTGCTATAAATAGAGTGGACCAGTTGGGGGGGGGCATAGGGGAAGTTAATAAGTGATGACCAGGAATTTTTCCCTTCACTGCCTCACCTCTACCCCCTCCTTCTTGAAGCATAGAGGAAGAAATTATCTTTTTCACTGTATGTGTGTGTTGGTATACTTTGTAACCATTATGTATGCCTTGTATGTGTGATTTATTAATTGACAATATTTTTGATTTTATTGTTAAATTAATCTAATATCAGTTGCAATCACAGCACAGCGTTTGTTAATCGGAGTTTTATTTCTGTGCAGAATAATGGATTCTAGTAATTTGCAAGATTCGTCGAAAGTCTTGCTGCAGGACGACAAAAACGTCGAACTTTCCGAAATCAGTCTAACCCCGATGTCGTCTTCGGCGCAGGCGAACGGATATACAGAGGATCTTTCCATCTTTCCGGTCCTGAACAGCTTTTCCGGTTTCTCCTCGCCGTGTATGGTGTACAACTACGCAGGCCAGTCGCAGGACGCCGCGACCGTGACCCTGGTTCCAGACGGGTACTATGACCTTGACATGCTCGACGTATCGCAGCAGAACTCGATCCGGTCCCCCACGCTGCTGTCCGCGTCTTCCGTCACCGCGGGTGAGGGTGCCCGGTCCCCGGAACTGTCGGACGCGTCGATGGGGACGTCGTACAACCCGCTGCGGTCCCCCTCGGAGTACGGGATGTCGCCGGTCGCGGTGCTCGGCAACTTGGCCGCCTCGTCGGGCCTGGTCAAGCACTTCTGTGCGATCTGCGCCGACCGTGCCTCCGGGAAGCACTACGGAGTTTACAGGTGCGGTTGTAATAATAGCACGCAAGAGTAACTTTTTGTAAATTCTTGTGTACCGTGTCTTGTATCTATGAATCGAACGCCGTTTCGGTTAAAGTTTGATGACAGCGGTGCGCGTTGGATTGGATCGGCATTTTGGGATATGTTCGGATCCAGCTCTATATCCAATAGATCCGCCTGGATCAACCTGCACTGGTTTTGATCTTTGATCTAAAACTGGTTCTGAATCCCACTGATTTGTTTACCTTTCTGGCTTGACCAGGCTTTAATTTGGTTTGGATTTGGTTCACCATGCCTAGGCATTATGATTGTGGCGCCATAGAAGTTTGTTGATTGATTGATTGATTGATGATCGATTGATTGATCCATGAGCCCAAAATTGGATAACTGCATTCCTTATCTGGCTTTAATTTTTTGCCATCAGCTGTGCTCAATTTCCTTGTAAATATGCTACACATACAGGGTGGTGCAAAAAACCGCACTAGTCACATTTAGGTTCGCATTTAATGTAGTCCGGTTTTTTTGCGCCACCCTTTACATGATGTCATGGTAGTTTGTGGATTTTGCCTTAAAGTTTTCTGATTGTTTTTTTCAGCTGTGAGGGTTGTAAAGGTTTTTTCAAGCGCACTGTTCGCAAGGAGTTACAATACGCGTGCCGCGATAATAGAAACTGCGCCGTGGACAAGCACAAGAGAAATCGGTGCCAGTTCTGCCGCTACCAGAAGTGCCTATCAGCTGGAATGAAGCGCGAAGGTACGTTGTGCTTAAGTGCCAAATGTGAATCAGGGGTCTGTTGGGAGGTTTTACCATATATCTGTAATTTTGCATATTTAAAAAAAAATTATGACTTACAATCTATAGTGGTTTACAATATCATGGTGGTTTTCAACAGGAGAAATCCTACTGAACCACTTTAAAATCCAACTATTATTATTATTATTATTATTATTATTATTATTATTATTATTATTATTATTATTAGGGCTGTCAATTTTTTAGAAAGCTGCCCTGTATTTATCCAAAATTTGTACGGGTACCCAGATGCCTGAAATAGCATAATCTCCAATGTGGTCTCTTATCTGTATACCAACGAGTATGTTCCTGGGTACCCATTGACACCCCTAGCTATTATTATTATTATTATTATTATTATTATTATTATTATTATTATTTGCCCAACTGAAACTTTGTGGCATTTAAGGCTTCTTGTGTTGTTTTGCTATGAGATCCGTTTTAACTTTCCGTAAAAATGGAACGATTTTTTTCGGAACAGCCGTTCAGGAGGAGCGCCAGCGGGTGCGCGAGAAGTGCGAATCCGAGGTGGAGAGCTCGACCGCCGCCAACGACATGCCGGTGGAAGAGATCCTGCAGGCGGAACTGGCCGTCGACCCGCACACGGAAAACTACGTCGACGCCGAGGAAGACCCGGTGACAAGCATCTGCCAGGCGGCCGACAAACAGCTGTTCTCGTTGGTCGACTGGGCGAAGAAGATCCCGCATTTCATGGAGCTACCCACCGACGACCAAGTTACGCTCCTGAGGGCCGGTAGGGTGAAGTCTGAGATGTTCGCTGGGGTTTTTTGCTTATGGGGGGGGGTTGGAGAGAGGGGGAATTTGCCGGGGAATTTTCAGTCTGTTTTCTTTTTGTTTCATCTTTGGTTTCTGCCTCATGTTTTGCAGAGTGAGAGTGGTGCATCATATTTTGGGGTGGGATGGTTTTTCTGGAGGGGAGCGGGGGGTTGAATGGTATCTTTGGTTAAGTTTCAAAGAATCGACAGCCACTGCAGTACTGCTTTCGAAAGCACCATATGAATTAGCAAGATTTGCTTACTTACTTACTTATCGGGCTTACAGTTGCGACGTTCGCTTAATCAGGGTGAGTCTTGATTCGGTTTTTTTTTTAAAATTGCAACGGCGCTCGAGTGTCAGAGTGTTTTCGCATTTATTTCTATCGTTTAGGTTGGAACGAGTTGTTGATTGCTGGATTTTCGCACCGTTCGACCACCGTCAAAGACTGTCTCCTGTTGTCGACCGGAATGCGAATCCATCGGAACAGCGCCTACAAGGCGGGAGTCGGAGTCATTTTCGACCGCATTCTTACGGAACTTGTTGGGAAGATGCGTGACATGGCAGTCGACAAGACGGAGCTGGGGTGCTTGCGGGCTATAATCCTCTTCAATCCTGGTATACGTCAATTTTATAATAATAATAATAATAATAATAATAATAATAATAATAATAATAGCAAGATTATAATCCAACGGTGATGCTGGGGAAAGATAATCTTTGGAAATCAATGACATCCATCAAGATTTAGACTGCCCTCAAGGTCGCGCGCATCAGTAAAGGGTCTGTAGCTATGTTATAGCGTTTAATAAATCATCCAGTGTGGTTCAGAACCTGTGTGAGAACCACTGTTTCACCCATTAGGGTCTTGTTGTGTAATCTCATTCTTTGTTCTCTTGTAGGTTTGTTCCTGTATTGTCCTTTGTCTTCTTGTCTTTGCATCTATAAATAAAAACTTTCAGTATTCAATATTGTGGGTTAAGTAATTCTCATTTCTGAAGTTTTATAATAATTTTGGTTTTGTAAATATTCTTTGAATCCTCTTGTGATTGCTGTTAATACAGTAAAACCTCCAGTGTCGCATATGGGGAACTGTCCGCTTTGTGTGACGTTTTAAAGGTTTGACTGTAGTTGAAAATTTGCGGTGCATTCCTGTTTCCGATGTTCTACTGACCAGAAGTATTGTATTTTAGGAAATGTTAGTTATCCCAGAAATGAAAATTGAAGATGGTTATTATTGTTGCTTTTGTAGATGCCAAAGACCTCAAATCTGTAGCGACAGTCGAGTCCCTGCGGGACAAGGTGTACCTGTCCCTCGACGAGTACTGCCGGCTTCAGTACCCTGACGACACCTGTCGCTTCGCCCAGCTTCTGCTGCGGCTGCCGGCGCTCCGGAGCATCGGGCTGAAATGCATCGAGCATCTCTTCTTCATCAAGTTGCTAGGCAACACCCCACTGGATTCATTCCTCCTGGAGATGCTGGACAGTTCCAGCGCTCTTCCTTAGCACTCCTCAGGCAGTGCAATCGACTTTTCCCGCTGATTTTGTCAACGTTCAGATAGCCGACGTTATTACGCTCGAATGTTGTCGTCGTCGTTTTCTTTCAAGCGGCAATGTGTTTCCTCCTGATTGTGTTTCTACCGGAAAAATATCTACCTGATAATTGTGGTGTTCGAAGAAAATGTCGTGTGAAATGTGACAGGGATATTTTTACACCCCCCACCCCCACCCCCGAATTTGAGGCCGACAACCCCCAAAATTTGGTAATGTGACAATGGTATGCATAAAAATGCATACTATTTAGCTCCGGACACCCCCCCCCCAATTTGAGGTCGACCCCCTCCCCCAAATTCACAATCCTAGAAATATCCCTGTGTGACACCCTGTGTTTCTGTTTGTGAACTTTCCGAGCCTGGTTCTGGTGTTGAGTTTCTTGTATAGTTTACCTTTTACTTTTTTTTTTTTTTTTTTTTTTTTGTCAGGTAAAAAGGAGGCTGATGACCTTTTTTTTTTTTTTTTTTTTTTTTTAAGGCTGATTTTTTTTTTTTTTTTTTTTTTGCTCGTCAGTGAAACTTGGAACTTTGACCATGACAAAGTGGACTAAAAGGGTTTATCAGCTTTTTTAACGTATTGCTTATTGACCACGTGGACTAAAAGGGTTTATCAGCCACTCTTTTATAGATAGCCTTATTGGACATATTTTGTTATTATTATTATTATTATTTTATGACAAGATATTCATAATATTTGAATCAGAGGGGTGAAATACAGACTTTATGATATTTTGTTTGTAATAAGTTTCTGTGCAATACTTGCTTTGTTGGCACAACTACAGATTTTATTTTCAAACTGAATTCTGGATTTTTGAAATTGTGGAGTAAGAAATTGAAAATTGCACAAAGTATGCGTTTTGCTTAAAGTGGTTGCAACAATTTTGTATCAGTGGTTTTTCAGTCTGTGAATTTTGGGGGATGGTTAATTAAGAACTTTGCAAGGAAAACTTGAATTATGCCAATTAAATAACATAGGATCTTGTTAAGCATTACTGTTAACCTGTCTTCCTATTGTATTAAAATTACTTACGAACTTTGTTAACTAACTTCGTTAATTGTAAACTTTTGTTAATAATGTACACTTTTTTAATAACTGATAGCTTTACAATGTGTAAACATGACTACATTGTATTAAGCAGGGTCAGACCAGTGGAGGGGGTTATGAAGACTGCAATTTCTCCTGTACCCCCTTTCTTCTTCTATACAAGGAATAAGGAAGGGACAGGTAAGCAAGCAGTAACCAGGAAATTTTGCCCCTTCCCCCAATAAGTAACGCCCTGGGCCTGGTATTGGCTAGCATTGGTGATCGAGTATTAGCAGTTAATGACTAAAACTATGTAACGTTAATGTACGTGTAAAAGTTGTTTTATTGTACTGTTTTACTTAAATCATTTACTGTTACACTTGTTTACTGTGAATTTTTTGGGTATCTATATGGTGTACCTAGAGAAAAGGTACTATACTAATTTAGCTGCTACCTATAGAAATTAACTTGGAACATAGTAAGTAAGTACGGTAAGTAAGTAACATGCGACATATGAAAGTATTTGTATATGATCATGCAAAGTTCGTCAAATTTTTGCTTTTCCAAAATTTTAAACAACTAAAAACAGTGTATAAAATTGTCGTTCATGTTTGCACCTGTGGTTATATTTACATTTGACAGCATCTGGATTTGGTTTAAGATTGTGAGATAACATGCAAGTACATGTAGGTTAAAGGTAAGTTTGGTTTGTTTATTAACAAGTAGATGTCAATTATAGCCATCATTTCTTACCAAGGTTAATATCCGTATTGTACATAATAAACTACTCTTAACGTTATTTTGAACAATCCCATGGTGTGACATTAATTGGTTTTGACTGTATAGTTATCGGCAAACTTTTTGTTAACATACATGTCTTTCTATTGTTTCAATTAACTTAAGTCTTAATTTTCTTGCATTTTATTTTTAATGTCAGTTATTTAGAGGCATTACATGTAAATATCGTAAAACAGCGTTATAAAATTGTTCGGTGCTCAAATGGTAATGGACATGCTAAACCTTCACAACCTGGATTAGTGATGGAAAATACAAGATTCTGGACGCTATCAGTGTAAATTGTCTTGTAATGTATAACTCTGAGGAAAATTAAGTTGTTAATGTGAAGACGATGCAAACTGATTGTAACATTAATGCACGCTAAAATGTGTATACACCACACATGAAATAACTTTGAGCCCGTATGTGTATACGGTATTTGATGTACATTTACGTCAGCAAATACGCAATACGCTATTTTGCTAGGTTCTGTCGTATTGTAAAGAAATTCCTATCGGCTGTAAACCCTGGATTCGTAGACGCCGGGCACGTTCGGAAGTCTGAAATTCAATGTTTTTGGTTTCGGGGGACGCGGCTGGGTGTAGGCCACGGCGGGTTTCGGCCCTTTTATCTTGCGGCCCGCGTGCCCCGTCTTTCGGTGCCAGCGCCCGCTTCGGGGCCGGATCCCGAGCCACCGGTTGCGCCCCGCCTTCCCGATGACCCGCTTGTTGTGGTCGACGTTCGACACCCTTCCGACGGTTGCGGTGCAGGTCGGCAGCAGCAGCACCTCGCGCTTCGACGGCAGCCGTACCACGCACAGGTCGTCCTGCTTTCGCACCAGCTGAGCGGTGACGCCCGCGGCGCGAGCCATCATTCCGCCCACCCCCGGGAACTGCTCGACGCAGTTGATCAGAGTCCCGAGCGGAAGGGAACCAAGAGGGTGCGAATTGCCTTCGATCGGCCGAACTAGAAAAAAAATAACGTCACAATCCATCATCTGTGGCGGCCACATCTCGTATAATTTGTATTAGAAATTTAATGAAAATAATCCTTAGAATTTAAATTTAACAATATTTTGAACGAGGCAAAAAAATTCTTATATTTCCTAAATGATACAATATCAACATAAAGTCATTTATAAATGATGCAGTGTTGTGGAAAAATTACTATTTAAAAAAATGAAAGTTTTTAAAATCAGAGAGCACTCTCACACTACAGTATTTGTTAAGCAATTAATTCCAAAAGCAACTAATTAATTATTGGTACTGAATTACATTGGCAGAAACTGCAACGGCTCAAAATCAACATTCTGAAAACACATTAAATGTAAATCCAACACTTTTGCAATCGATATAAATCATCCTATCTGCTTTTGACCGATAAGATGAGCTCTAAGACTCACCTGCATGCACCTTCGACTCACCTGGTGAGCGTGTCATCAGTTGCGTCGAATTGATGAGATCACCTGCCTTCATGTTCTGCGTAGCGATGACGTAGCGCTTTGTCTCTCCCTCCGCCACAAGCGCAATTCTTGCGCTGCGATTCGGGTCGTACAGGATACGCTCTACCCTTTCCACTTTTGTCGCAGCGTCGGTCTCATGGTACCGCACCCAGTCGATCATCCGGAACCTACGCTTGTGTCCGCCTCCACGGCGATGATTCCAAATACGACCTGGACGAACGCAAAGTAACGATTTTAAGAGCGCCTTTAGACACCAGTTTCATCTGATCTTTATTATTATTAATTTACCATAAAATCAAACAATGAGTTTTAGTATCTCCAGTGTTTCAGTTGATTCTTATCGTGAACAATGTTTTTGATATCTTTACCGTTCGGTCCTCTGCCTCCAGTCTTTGGAAAAGGGAGTGGCTTGATGGTGTATTCATACAGCTCGCGGAAAGGTTTTCTTTCCACCCATCTCTTGTTTCTGGAGCTTGGCAGCTTGTATGGTGGATGGGCGCGATTATCCAGTTTTCGCTCAAGGCAGGCTGTCACCGAGAATAGCCTTCAATTTGAAAATACAGAACCAATGCCTAATTCAGACAAACTAAAAACTTTACACATGTATTTAGAGAGAAACATGCAATATGCACATTAATGTATAACTGTCTGCCATAATATTAACTGTTGCAGTCCATCCTGGTTAATGTCAATCAATCAATTCATTCTGTCACGCTTTCTGTGTTTTGTGGGCTTAAACATCTGAAATAAATAATTTTTACCTGCTTGTTGTTTGAAACACATTTGTTGGCGACACAATTTTTGGCGTTGAAATAGCCAGTCGAAGAAATCCAGAAATTAAAAAGCCATTGCCCTCAAAGAAAAACGCAAACTGCAATGATTAATCGTTCAAAATGAACAAAATATCTGTCACATCAAAACACATGCAACAGAATGCAAAATTAATGTATTTCAACTCCAACTACTAACTTTATATAAATAACTTAGAACGAAGCTGGATTAAATCCCAGTCTATTAACCTACCTAGCTGTCGTATAAATTTTTTTACAAATTTTCCGACGTTTAATCTGCTAATCAGAGAGCAAAGTTTTTAAATGCGCTATATAAATTCTCAATATAGATTCTCTTCAAGATTCGCGTGCAATTAAGTGTTTATTGTTAAATGTTGTTGAATTTATGCTTAACAATTAACAGTCTAGCACTACATAATATTCGGCCTTTTAATTTTGCAATAGTTTTCCAAATATTACCTAAATTTATTTTATTCCAATGTCGCCCATCAAATCACTGTAGACTCAAGAGGTCACCTTGAGATGCGTGCGTTATTTGAGTAGCGCAGTTTTATTTATGCTCTAAGACACAAATAATCGTAATCGACGCAATGTCACCTTTGTATCGAAATAAGAAGCTTTGGTATTAAAGTCACTACTACAAGGCCTCTGATCACCCCGAGGTGATAACCAAACTGCAGTAAAACCCAGACCACGCCAAAATGCCCACCGCGTTCAAATACCCATATATCCAATTTTGGCGCCCCCTCACCTCGGCGTCCGGGGGCATATGCCCCCTGATCCCCTCGTTACGCCTCTACAAATGCTCACCGTGTCCAAATGCCCTCCGCGTCCAAATGCCCTCCGCGTCCAAATGCCCACCGTGTTCGAATGCTCACCGCGTTAAAATGCCCACCGCGTTCAAATGTTCGCCGCGTTCAAATGCATATATTTCGAAACCACTTGTGTCGCCACGGGGGCAAATGGGGGAAACTCCCCCCCCCCGCCCCGACCTGCCCTAGACCACCTACTAGATTGCCACATTGGCGCAAAGCCGGTGAGTTTTTTTCTGGAGGAGTGGGTAAAGAATCTGACACGCCAGCCCCATTTTGCCCCTCCCCCCCCAAAAAAAAAAAAAATTCCTGGCAACAGGCCACTGCACGTCCATTAAATTAAGGCTTTGTGTTATGAAAGCTTTACACACAGTAACTAGCTGAGACTTCCATTGCGTGGTTTAGAATGCAGAACGATCTTTCCAGCAGACAATCATGCTGCCCTGTAAAGCACAAATTAATTTAATTAAAACTCGAAAAGCTAGGTTCTGCGATAGGGGAGAGTAGCCTTAGCCTAACCCCATGTTTTTCCCGCCCGCGTTCGGCCTATTCAATTGGCCTATTAGCCTACTGTTTTAGTCTGTTTTATGGCAGAAGACCAACGGGTCTAATGGTCCGGATTAGTCCTAGACGTAAAGGTTGTTGGTCATCTTCGTCGGAGCGCGTCTTCCTTGGCCTTTATCTCCGCTTTCTCCATTTTTCCTTTTCCTGGTCGTTCCTCTTCCCTCTGCATCTCCTTCATCTTTTCATATTTTGCCTAAAAAGTAGAGCGTCAACATCGTCAAATAATTCGACAGCTCGTAGGCCTTATACGGCCTGCACGAAAAGCGATAACATTAATTAGACACCTGTATGTCTTAGGCATATGCAGGCCTAACAGCCACACTAAACTCTCTGTCTCTGTTTCTGTCTCTCTTCTCTTTTCTCTCTCTCTCTGTCTGTCTGTCTCTCTCTGTCTCTGTCTCTGTCTCTGTCTCTGTCTCTGTCTCTGTCTCTGTCTCTGTCTCTCTCTCTCTCTCTCTCTCTCTCTCTCTCCTTCTTAATTCTACTAAACAGGGATATTTTTACACCCCCTAACCTTAAAACCACCCCTCCCAACCCCCCAACCCCAATCTCAACTAAATGGGATGACCTTTTTGCTTGTCAGACTTTTTTGGCAGGGGACCCCAGAATTTACCAACCCCAAATTTATAAAAATTTATAATCCTGAAATAAACCCTGATAGTAAACCATAACAGTCACTATTATTTATTATTATTATTATTATTATTATTATTATTATTATTATTATTATTATTTATTATTATTATTATTATCTCTGATTCAGTCTAAAACAAAGTGCAGCAAAACATTGAGAACATGCGTTTACCAGGTATTTGGCCTCTTTCTTTTTCATTTCTCGCCGTTTTGCACAAGGCTACACATACGGAGAACAGAGTAATTACACAATTACAGTTGTAATTACACAATTACAGTTGTAATTACACAATTACAGTTGTGATTACAGTTGTTGTCTAGGCTGAATTGACAACCCACAAACTGCAAAGCATGCCCCTCGAAAGCCGTAACAGGACCTCTTCAATATGCCAGATAGGAGGCAGTGGCGGCTCTAGGATTTGGCAACTGGGGGGACCGTTGGGGTGGCAACTTCTAATCATGGGGGGCAACCATTTGTTGTTTAATGTATGTAGCATTAAGTATAGGGTCCCAACTGGGGTCCACTTGGGGGGCCAGGCTCTCAATAGGGGGGGCACGGGCTCCCCTGGCCCCCCGATGGAGCCGCCACTGATAGGAGGTACAGTTAAACACTTTTAAAATTGCTTCTTAACACTCTTTCGCCCAAAGATACATTGAATTTCAGGTCTCAATAATTATATTTGTTATCTTTGGCGCAGTGGCGGCTCCAGGAGTTGGCAAGTGGGAGGGGCGTTGGGTTGGCAACTTCTAATCATGGGGGAAATCATGGGGGGACCATTTATTGTTAGGTATGTAGTATTAAGTATTAGGGTCCCAACAAGGGGGCCACTGGGGGGCCAGGCACTCAATAGGGGCACGGGTCCCAGGGTTCCCCCCTGTGGAGCCGCCACTGCTTTGGCGGAAGTCGAATATCTGTTTTGCTGCTGAAAAATTGAACAAGAAACTAAAATTTAGTTAAATAGAAAACCTGCGCAACGTCCTTTATGGACGACCCCTTGAGAGGGACGTAGCGACGGAGGGGTGGGGGTAATCGGTATATATACTCTCCGAGAATCAGACTACCTTAAGATTTTAACTGTTTCTTAAGATTTTCAAAGTTTTTAAGATTTATACCCCCCCCAAATCACATTATACCCCTCCCAATAAAATTCCTGGCTACGCCCCTGGACCCCTTATCTGCCAATGCTGACGAGGTGGCGGTTTCTAATCGTTCCACTATCAGAACTGTAGCCAGAGTATTCGGCGCCCGGAGCTAGGTATCAATTTTTCGCCCCTAAAAGTCTAAAAACCTGGCGATGACCTTTTTTTGCATATCAGACTTTTTCACGACGTCGTCGAAGAAAGGAGTAAAACAGCGAATGCGGGTGATGACCCCCTTTCCCTTGTCATACATGCAGGTAATACCGTCGTGAATAAAATCAACCATGGTTTCTGGCCAGGGATATTTTTACACGCCCCTCCCTAACACCACCACCCCCACCACCCCCCAATTTGAGGTCGACGCCCCCAAAAAATTTGGTGATGTGACAAATTGACAATGGTATGCATACAAAATGCATACTAATTAGCTCTGGACCCCTTCTCCGCCAATTTGAGGTCGACACTCCCCAAATTCACAATTCTAGAAATATCCCTGTTTCTGGCGCACCCACCCCCACCCCACCCCCGAACGGCGCCCGGGGCAGATTGCCTCTCTCCCGCCCCTAGCTACGGCTCTGTCCGTTATCTAATCTTCACGGTCCGTCCTTTGAATTCACTGTCCAGGTTGGTTGTCCAGCGGTCCCTGTACAGTCGTGGACTCATAGAAGACACACGGTACTTGCCCAACAGTAGACCCAGTCCCAAAAAAGGAAGTTGAACACGAGAACGACGATTCCGATGGTCACGGCACCCCAAAAATCGATGGACACCCTGACTTCCGGCTTCAGCCTGGTCATGATACCATGCCAGGAAGTGATGACCGCCAGAATGAAAAGGTTGAAGAAAACGTACACGGTCTGCCAAAAAAACAGATACAAAAAAACGAACAATCAATCTAGTCCAATCAAATCTACAATCAAATCTACAATCATCAACATCCAGGGTGGTAGGCCTATATTTGAGAGTGAGACCAATGAGTAGGGGAATAATTTTATTTCGTCTGTTACATTATGCTAAAAAGTTAGTTCAATAAGTTAATGAAAGCTATGTACAGTAGAACTTCGTTATAACGTACTTGGCGTATCTGTAAAAGAGAATGTATTGTCCGAAGTGGCATGTTGAGCCCAATACCATCCAGTACGGTAGCGCATCACAATTAAGGGACCGTATACATTGCGACACGTTATAGCCGAGGGTACGCTATAATCGAGCCCGTTGTAACGAAGTTCTACTGTACTCAGTGGGCTAGTTGGGAAGGGGACAGTGTTTTATCCAGGCCTGCTATATGGTCAGATCCCCCAACCACAACCCCTTCCCCCCAAACCAAAAAAAATCCCAGCACTGACAATTTTTTGCATTAAAACTGTGTATCCCCTCTCCAGCCAAGTCATTTTCCCCCACAAGGGCCTGGAGTCTGGAAGGAGGGGGCGGTCAGTAAGGGGTGGCCAGAATCTTTATCCTTCCCCCCATACAAGAGTGCGCACTGTCTGAGGCGTGAGCCAGGCAGGAGTGGCGCACACTGTCCGAAATCTTGTCCGGAAATTTGCCCGGGATTTGACGGTGGCGGCGGTCGACGGGCGTTGAGGCGGGTAAGCGGTGCCTACCCCGTACGTCGCGTAGGAGACCTTCGGGAGGTGAACGTAGACGAGGTTCATGAAGATGATCGCTCCCAGGATGAGTACGAAGCAGATCTGCAGCCTCATATTTAGCGTCACCTTCAACGAAGCGTCGACGCCAAAGCTCGTATAAGGCCAGCACCAGGATGCAATTCTATTGAAAATCCACAGATTCCGACCGAACGCATTAAACGTACATTAACATCGGAAATAAAATACGTAAAATACGCGTACGGTAGAATTTGCTAATTTTTAATTACGTCGAAATACGTTATCTTACAGCAGGGGCGGTTCCACGTTGTGGATGACTGCGGGTTAACCCACCGGTCCAAATGGAAGATGATCGTAAAATCAACCTTTATAGTGCCGCGACCCTTTTAATTCAATTCCCCATGATGTGGCGACCCCCAACTGAAAAATTATTTTCGTTCATAATAAACTACGTTCGAAATCATTATTAGTCATCTTCCAAGCTAGGGCGGAATGACAATTATAGTAAAGTAACTACCAATGGATGACAATGGGGATATATTTCTGATGGTCCCGACCGGTCAACCAGTGGAAGATGATCGTCTAAACGGATTAGCCTTGATGTATATCCACATAGATATGGACATATCCATAGACAATGCCATCGGCAAAGAGAAAACTTGATGTTGCACGATGATTTGTACAACCAGACTAAATTGGCTTAAACAATAAATGGTTTATACGTTGTCAAGTCTGAACATTATATTTTATAAATCAAATCTACAGATTTCTTCTAAACCGTTTGCGTATAATTTCTTTCATCTTCCTAGAAATTCTTTGCACCCCCACCAACTATCATAGAAATTATTTGCATCCCCACCCACCAAGATTCCGCTGAACCGCCACTGCCTTACAGTATTACGACTGATAGCCTAATTATGATTAATTATAGCCTAATTTCCGAAAGAGGGGGATTAAAATTTTAACAAGGGGGTTTGGGTACCCAAAATTGCCAAAAAACTCAAAATAAAAATGGATGGGGTCCATTTTTTCAGTTTTAACCCCCAAAACCCCTCCGTGGTTACGCCACTGATTATAATTAACTGATGAAAAAGCCACATCTAGTATCTGTACGATCCGACACAACTCTCCTATACCATAAGTATAACGATGTTCCAGATGAAATACTGCGGCCGGCGAGCGACAAATATCTTGGCCTCGATGGTTGGCAGTTGCCTCTCGTAGACGGCCAGAGTGAACTCGGCCCCGAGGACCGGGTAGCTGCACTGGACGCATCTGTACAGGCGGAACTCCTGCTCGTCTATGAACGACCGGCTATGTACCCTGTGCATCTCCGTCGTGTTTTCCAACAGTCGGACCTCTTTGATGTCGGTGTCCGATTTGATGACGATCGTTAGGTCCTGAGCGGAGCAGAAGAACAGACGAAATGCAAATTGTTTAAGCGGAGGGTGGGTGTGTGTGCAGGCCCTCCGAAGAAATTTTTTAGTCCAAGAATGGCCGACGGGACTTGACAAGTCATAATTTTTTCTTGACGACCTTTTTTTTTTTTTTTTTTTTCGCTCGTCGAAGAGGCGGGCCCCCTTGTGCTCGCCGGCCCCTCTGCTGAACTGTCGTTCTTTGAAATTATTCATTTTATTGTTAATTATACATATTCATCATCGGCCCGGGCCCCCTCCGGACCGCCGGGACCCTGTGCATATCCGTCCATTTTACATTGAGTCACAGTTAAATACCCAGTTTTTAGTCCAAAGTTGTGGAGAAGTCAGTCTTCGGACTCAGGGCAGTAAAGACGAAACAAACACGGATTGAAAAGTTCAGTTTATCTGGCAAGACTGAAGTAAAAATACTTAACTGGGGATGATGATATATCCGTCCATTTTGATTGAGTGATGTTAAATGACCGATGAGTGACGACGGGGTTAAATGATGATCATGATGATAAGGTCTCCTAAAGACCTATGCTGATGATTGTGAAATCACTGACAAGTGATTGTGTGATGATGATGATGATGATGATGATGATGATGATGATGATGATGATGATGATCCTGGTGATGTAGTGGCGGTGATGTAAAATATAGAAACCAACTGATTATAGATCGCAACCTGGAGATCAAAGGGGAAGTCTTTGAGTTCCATGTTTTCGGCGAATGTGCCTTTGAATCGCTTTGCTTCGACGGCGAACGTCGCGTGGCGCTTCCTCTCCACCGAATAGACGGCACTGACCGCCACTTCCCCAACAGCGTTGTCCAGGTAGAGCATCGGATTCCACAGAGAACCCCAGTTGATAGCTGTCTCGTCCTGATGGGTTCAATACAGAACACGCTCTAATGTACTGCATTTTCCGATCTAGACCTATTAAAATGTGTCTCTTTAATTCAGGGTTATTTCTAGGATTGTGAATTTATGGGGTGGTTGGGGTTGGGGGGGTTACATTTGGGGTGGTAAGTTACATTTGGGGTGTCTCCAGAGAGCACACAGGACGGGAAGCACTTCTCCAGAGAGCATTGGAAACGGTGCTATAAAAGTAGTAGTATAATAATAAGCAGTTGTTATTATTATTATTATTACTATTATTTTTTATATATTATTATTCTTATATATTATTATTATTAATAGCAGTTAAAATCAGTGACGTCACTAGTAGTAATGTTCAAATCAGTGAAGTCACTGAGTTGCCGTCTGATTGGCGTCACCCCACAAACACAACTCCCAAATCCCAGCACTGACACGCATTTTTTGCATTCAACTGTGTCTTTTTCCTTCCAGCCAAGTCAATTTATTTGCCCCCATCCATAAAGGCCTGGCGTCGTCTGGATAAAACACTGAGATGGAGTCGGTCGTGGATGGATATCCCATGGACTGACCTGTTCCTCGATGGCCGGTTCCCTCCATCGGGAGGTGACCAGTATTTCAGCCTCGTAGCTCTCCTTGGCAGTGTTGATTTCGCCGACCCTCATGAAGGTCACGTTCAGGTAAACGCGACGCTGAAATTTAATATCGAGTCAACAATGCGGCGTCCAGTTTGAGCCAAAAAATCGCTTTATTTGAAGGATTTTATTTTAAAATATTTTTTAAAAATGACGGTCATTCTGCGTCTCGTCAGTCTAATGATCTGTTATCAGTGGCGGCTCCGGGATTTGGCAAGTGGGGGGGGGACTTCTAAGCATGGGATCAACCTTTTTTCACAAACCTGGACCAGCATAGTTGCTTAGAATGAGTGTGCTAAAGTATGGGGGCCACTGTTGGGGCCAAGCATTCAATGATGGTGGGGGCATGGGCTCCCCGGCCCCCCATATGTGGCCGCCCCTGTCTGTCAGATCAGTGCAACACAATCAAGATTTCGAATGGGAAGACGGAAAAGACCGAGGAAAGATAAGTCAATATGATTACATTCAGACATTAATTTATGATTGCATTTTATTAATTAATTATTTGAATTAGATTAGTATCCTTTGAAGCACTGGCGGCTCCAAGTATTGACTGCCCCCCCAGTGGCCCCAGTTGGGACCCTATACTTAATCTAGTACATTAAACAACAAATGGTTGGTCCCCCATGATTAGAGAGTTGCCCCAACGATTGCCAAAAGCAGAGCCGCCACTGCAGAGAAGGCCTAGAATAAGCACTGCCCGAGCGGGGTTCGATTCTTTTCCGTCTACAGCCCCTATTACGACTTACCTTCCTCGGAGGCATATTGGCGATATATAGACCGATCGAAAAAAATCGATATTCAATCCGTTATTGAACGATATTTTCAAAGAAATAACAGCCCAGTGACGTAGTCTTAAGGCCTTTCGTTTGGTGACGTCATTTTAAGAATCCCGACGGTAGGACCAAAGGTAGGACGCATAGAGTTCAATTATCGCTAGAACGAGTCTATATACGATGCATGAACGTGAAACCGGTCTTCCACCATGTTGTTAAGTGTGATCACAGTACAGTACTGTACCATAAAACTGCTAATAGAGGCCGAGCCTAAAACAACTGTGGTATAAAGTTATTTGGTTTGATAGAAGTTGAGGCTCGTTTTAGAAGTATTACGGTAATTTCTATGGTAACCATGACAACGATTGTCCAAAAGACTTGGCTAAGATGGCGGAAAATTGACTTCAACTTTCAGCTGTCTTTTTAAACCATAGATAGACAACTTCAGGTGAGTATTAATTTCTATGGTAAGCAGGGCGCGATTTGTAGGGGGAAAGGGGATTCCCCCCCCCCACTGCCCAACTGCATCCCCCCTACTGCTACATCCCCCACCACTACATCCCCACCCACTGCTACACTTCCCCAACAACTACATCCCCCCAAGCTCGACATATTCACCCCACTGCTCCAGGTCACAAATCGCACCCTGATGGTAAGGGTCTTCTTTGTAGTGTTTCCTTGCATGGCGTTATTTCGCATTTATAACATAACTATATAAATTGTCAATAATAAATAAGTAAGTCGGATATAACGTACTAAATTTTACAGATCCGTAAGTACGTTGCAACGAAGTTTTACTGTAGGTAGATTATAGAACCAGGAGACTCTAATCTTCGCGAAGACAAAATATTCTGTTATCCGAACACAATTAACTCGCTGTTCTATCATTCTATGTTCTATAAGGCTGTATACATTTCGTGGCTAATCTGTTTTACTTAGATATCAGACTTCCGCCAGACAATGTTTCAACACAGACAACTACATCGTAAAACGACAATATAGTTCACTGTCAACAAATAACGCGCGATTGATTACATTGCTGCAAATAGTAAACTCTAAGCCGTGTCGGATTTAGCTGCTATCATATTTATAGCTGCTTTCTACGCTTTCCCTGCCTTTGTCTTCTTCTCTGCCTCTGTATGTTTCTCTGCCTCTGTCTTCTTCTCTGCCTCTGTATGTTTCCCTGCCTCTGTCTTCTTCTCTGCCTCTGTATGTTTTCTCTGCCTCTGCCTCTGTCTTCTTCTCTGCCTCTGTATGTTTCCCTGCCTCTGTCTTCTTCTCTGCCTCTGTCTTCTTCTCTGCCTCTGTATGTTTCTCTGCCTCTGTCTTCTTCTCTGCCTCTGTCTTCTTCTCTGCCTCTGTCTTCTTCTCTGTCTCTGGTTTGTGCTCAGTCTCCGGGTTTTTCTTCTTATCTGCAGCCTCGCGTTTCGCCAGCATCGCCTGTTCCTTCTTCTACAAACAACAAATACAATCCAGCGCTCTATCAAAATATCCACAGTGGCGTGCAAAAGATTGGAGTGTCATTTTCTCTGTTCTTCTATGTTCATTTCTACTTCCGTTCACGGCTTCCATTTCTTGCCTTCTGTTCTACAGGGTGGCGCAAAAAACCGGACTAGTAGTCACATTGAGGTTTGAATTCAATACAGTCCGGGTTTTTATGCGCCACCCTGCATTTCTCCTGTTTCTCAAATCCACAGAGTAAATCGGAAGTATATTGTAACTGCAATAATTAATAAGATTATTTCAAACAGAGAAAGCGTCCCCATATTTTTGCACGTCATTGTAATGTAATGTAACGGAGAAATTCCTTCAGTTTAACACAAAACAACGTAGAATCAAACATTTTTCTTCGACTTTTCCCCACGCCAACATCTGCGGCTTGCACTTAACACAGGTTGACACGAACTAACCGAAGAACTTCTATGGCGTCATTTTATTAATTAATGCACTTGGCTAGGCTGACCACGCTACATAGTCATATAAGATTCCGTATGGGTTTGATCTCCCAACATCACCCTTGATGGTCCTCTGCCTCCCCCCATCGATCAGGTCACGCAAAATGTGATCACGTGATATGGGGAGCAGGGCGTAGCCATAAATTTGATTTAGGGGGTTATAATGTGATCGAAGGGGTATAAATCTTAAAACCTTTGAAAATCTTTAAAAAACACATTAAAAATTTAAAGGTAGTCTGATTTTTTGGGGGCGTAAATCGGTATGTACCCCCGTCGCTACGCCCCTGGCGGGTTGGGCCCCTTACCGTGAATTCGGCTTCCTTTTTGGACATTATACGCCGTTTTCGATAAGGCTACAAGACAAAGAATAAACAGCATTTTTCGTATATATGCAGATGTAACAGGCCACTGCGCTATTCCATTATTTCACTTAATTAATTAATTAATTAATTAATATTGAATTCTGCGTGTATCGATTACAAACCACTTTCGCTCCATTATAACAATGCATCTCGCTTCAGATCAGGGTCATTTCTAGGATTATCAATTGGGGGGGGGATGTCGGTAAATTTCGGAGGTCCCCTGCTAAAAAAGTCTGACAAGCAAAAAAGGTCATCCCATAGCTGGGTGTTGAGGGGTGTTGGGGGGTGTTGGTCTCAAATTAGGGGGTGTTGGGGGTGTAGAAATATCCCTGCCTCAGAGTGACAATCATAAATGTGTATCATAGTTATTTTGTACTCGGGCTTAGCGCAGAGGCGAATTTATGTAGCGCATTTTAGAGATGAAGTGTAGGCCGAATTTGAGAATTTTGCTATTCTTAGAAATAAAAGTGTCAGGCTCGAACTTGAAGGTTTTTTCTTTCCAAGCGCTTCATTTTTGTTTTGTTTTTCAGAGTTTAAAAGCTTTTCAATATTTTATCATTTATTAATCTTAATAAATAGTTGATCTTGTACGAAATACTAGGCCTATGTACAGTGTTTTATACAGGCCTGTTAGGAGGGGAGATTCCCCCCCCTTCAAAAAACACCCTCAAAATCTCCTCCCCCAATCCCAGCACTTACGCAAATTTTGCATTGAACTGTGTCTTTTCCCCTCCAACCAAATCGATTTCCCCCCGAAAGCCTCAATTCCCCCTCCCCAAAAGGCCTGGAGTCTGGATAAAACACTGCCTATATAGGCCTGCCTACCAGCAGGAGAATCCATCCGGCGTAGAAGAGGTTGAAGGTGACGAAGAACGAGATGAAAGCGATTAGACCGAGCATCTCACTGTACTCCCTCTTGCTCTCCGTGACCCTCGCCATGACCCCGGTGAAGGCCGCTATCAGCACCAGTAGCACCGTCATCAGTACAACGTATTTACCCTATAATAAGTAAGTAAGCAAAATCTTGTAGATTTATATAGCGCTTTGGAAGGTAGTAGTACAGTAGTAGCTGACTATTCTTATGCGCTTATAGGGATATTATAGGCCTAAGAGCAGTGGGGGCTCTAGGATTTGGCAAGTGGGGGGGGCGTTGGGGTGGCAACTTCTAATCATGGGGGGCCAACCATTTGTTGTTTAATGTATGTAGCATTAAGTATAGGGTCCCAGCTGGGAGGGCCACTGGGGGGCAGGCACTCAATGGGGGGCACAGGCCCCCTGCCCCCCGGTGGAGCCGCCACTGCCTAAGAGTAATACAGCCTCTCGGCAATTTGCGCTTTAGCGATACAGGTCATCGGCATTTGAGAATCTGGAAAGAGGGGAATAAGACGTAATATTTTAAATAATTGTTTCACTACTCTAAACAAGTTAGCAGGGGTGTAGCGACGGGGGGTATATCGGTATATATACTCACTCCCCAAAAAAAAATCAGTCTACCTTAAAGTTTTTAATGCGCTTCAGTCAGTATTCTCGTCTGTTTCTTCATGGATTTCTTCATCCTGTGGCGTAGCCAATGGGGGAGAGGGTTAACCCCTTGGTTGGCCGACCAAGAATGTTCCTTGCGTATTATTTATTATTCAGTGGGTGGAGGGGCGCCAAAATCTGGTTTAAGTAAAAAAAGAGGCAAACAAAGAATATCAATATAGTTGTATAGGCTGTCCGTGCTCATAATAGCTATACAGGGTGGCGCAAAAAACCGGACTATATTAAAGGCACACTTAGATGTGACTAGTTCGGTTTTTGCGCCCCCTGTATAACTTAATCAGGCGAAATAATAAGTGACGACTTTTTTTAGCTTATCAGGATTTTTTCCAAAGTTGGGATGATGGTCGTTTGTAACCTCCCCATCGAAAAATCCTGGCTACGCCACTGATGCCATCTGATCTCTCTGCTCTCAATCCATCCAAAACAGAATTCCTCTTAATAGGACTACCCCAACAGGTTTAAAAAATTGACAGTCCCAAGCAGGGGAGTAGCCAGGAATTTGATTGGGGTATAAATTGGGTGCATATTGCTATATATAATACTATATATATATATATATATATATATATATATATATATAATATGCAGTATGTTATATATTATATTTTTATGTTACATATATGTACATATATGTTATATATACTGATTTTGAGGGCGTATATATACTGATATACCCCCAACCCCCGATATACCCCCAACCCCCGATATACCCCGCGTCGCTACGTCCCTGGTCTCAAGCTAGTTTGACACTAGTGTCATACCACAGTAGAGCCTGCTGAAGTCGTTTAGCGTCTACATACGAGGTAGGTGAAGTAGGAGATCTTAGGAATGTATGTGTTGACGAGGCTTTTGAAGGTGACCGCCTTCAACACGAGAACGTAGCTCAGCTGGAGTCGGTTGCGCAGAAACTCCAGCTCCATTCCGAAAGTCGAGAAGGACACGACTATAATGAAGCCCTGCGAAAGGCCGAACGAATTCACAGGAGCAGTGTTTAACCCCTTAACCGTGTATTTAACTGTAACTCAATGTAAAATGGACGGATATATCCGGGATCCCCAGTTAAGGGGTTAATCTAGACTCCTGGACTCCGGGGGCGGGGAACTGACAAAGCCGGGGGGAACTGACAAAGCCGGGGGAATTCTGCTAGGGAGCTGTTGTTAGTCCATGTAGTATGCCAAAATTTCCGAGGGGGATTTGAAATTTCCGAGGGAAGGGCCATTTTCCCCCGGAAACGGCCTAGATTAAACACTGCACAGGAGCAAAGGCTATAACTTAGAATAATTAATAATTACCATAAGACTTTGCGCTATATAAGAGGGAAACGACCAAATTAGAATAGTTGAATTTTGCAATACAGGGTGGCGCAAAAAAATCCGACTAGTCACATTAAGTTTGGCATTTAATTCGCTCTGTGAGAGAAGCCTATTGAAGGCCTGTTGAATAGAGGGTATATAGGCCCTAGATATGTAAAAATCTAATCGATTTGAAGAAATTCTCTCAC
This sequence comes from Metaphire vulgaris, assembly GCA_018105865.1. Lineage (NCBI taxonomy): Eukaryota > Metazoa > Annelida > Clitellata > Crassiclitellata > Megascolecidae > Metaphire > Metaphire vulgaris. Next base: position 11,419,334 of record CM030863.1, read on the forward strand.
AAAATCCGCATTTTACTCTTGTTCCGCTTTCATTGCTTTAACCTTTGCAAGAATAATCAACAATATCATTATCAATCTCGATCTACAGGGTTCGAAATAGAGCACTCCCAGCCATTTCATACTACACACTAACGCCATTGACTGTACGAGAACGAGGGACAACAACTAAATGAAAGTCCTGCCGAATATCTTGGGGAATGCCTAGTAGGGCGATCGAGGGAAGAGCCGCGTATTAAGATATCTGGTTCATTATAGGCCTGCAACAGGTTTTATAGACATAAAAAACAAGTTTTATAATTAATATAGTCCGGTTTTACGCCACCCTGTACATAGTAGCAAGTGCTACATTTTGCAACTGTATTTGTATTGCGCTGTATAAAGAGTAGCTATAAAATAATAAAAACGAGAATCATATCTACCGAACAAAAACTAATTTTCTAGCGAACACAGCGCTATAATTCTCAGGGAAATCTATCTGCATCTATACAAGTTATATCCAAAATACAAATGGGTCTCGATTTAACGAAACGCCGCGTATAAGATGGGGGGGGGAAGGCCGTCTCTCCTGGATTTGCATTATCATTTAACGAGGGTATTTGTGTAGCGCACGCAATGGTCCATTTTTTTAGAACTCAACCTAACCCATCAAATCTCCAACCCAACCCGTGCTGGCAATAGGGTTAATTGACCGTACCCAAACCCACCGTAAAACATTGCAATGTCTTAAACCATGACTTATTTTCTGACCCAACCCACCATAAATACTATGGTAAAGTCTGACCCAACCCAACCAACCCATGGGTGAACCCAACCCATAGCCATCTCTGAGCGCGCATTTTCAGTCCAAAAGGGACGCGTCTGAACTGGTACCCGAGTCGGCAGGCTAGCTCTGAGCTGAGAAACGCAGGACGGTATACTATGCCTATTGCCTAATGCCTACCATGGGGACGATGACGTTCCAGACGTAGAAGGGCGCCAATCGCGAGACGAAGACGGTGGCCTTGATGGTCGGCTTGTTCTGCTGGATGATGCCCAGCTGGAGGTCGTTGTTCGGAGGGGGGACCGTCAGTTCCAGGTAGTTGTACAGGTGGTACTCATGCCCGTCCACGAACGTCTTCCGGTGTATCCGGTGCACGTCCAGCGGATCCTCGATCAGCTCCGACTTGCTGTCCGGCGTGTCGGACTTGATCAGAAACGTAAGTTCCTGCATGAAACAGAAACCGAAACCGAGATCGAAACCGAAATCCATGCAGGCATCGCATGTTTTGGTTTCGATTTCAGTTCTTTGTGCAATTCGGCGGTAATTAATCTACGTGTGCGTTGATCCGAGGTGTTTGAATTCAGCAGACGATGCTTTTTGTGGCGCCGACATAATTTCTGTATGAGGGCAGTGGCGGCTCCACCGGGGGCCAGGGGGGGGGCCCGTGCCCCTATTGAGTGCCTGGCCCCCAGTGGCCCCCAAGTTGGGACCCTATACTTAATGCTACATACATTAAACAACAAATGGTTGGCCCCCCATGATTAGAAGTTGCCACCCCAACGGCCCCCACTTGCCAAATCCTAGAGCCGCCACTGTATGAGAGGCAGTGCTAGATGGGCCCTTGTAATTGATAATTTGTGCTAATTGTCATGCTAAATATTCATGGGTCTAAATCTTCACTAACCGGAGCAAAACGATTTTTAAAACCCATCTGGAAAACGTGCAACGCGATCTTTTAGGAAAACCCGCAAAATGGAAAACAGCAGATGTGCCTGCAAAGCACTACTTAGCGCCTACAGACAAAATAGAAGGAAACACAGAGGACGAGGGCGGTTTAACCCCCCAACGCTACGCCACTGTACCTGAGTGTCAAATGGGAACTCCTGCAGTTCCATGAACTCCATGAAGAGTCCCTTGATCGTCTTCTTTCGAACGAAGAAGGCTTCGCTGTCGATCACTTCCATCATAGTTTCGGCGGTCACGGTCGGTTCTCCGATGGCGTTGGCGACGAAGATTCTCGGATTCCAGAGTTTCGTTTCGTCGATGTCTTCCGGTTTCTAGCGTACGTCGTGACAACCGGATCAAGAAGAGATGGCAACGGGGTCAATCGAAATGACCCACGTGACCCATTGAACTTTTGACCCCACGAACCGCGCGGATCCAATGACCCTGGGTCACCTCTGATCAGAGCTACTGGGCTTCAATTATTATTATTATTATTATTATTATTATTATTATTATTATTATTATTATTATTATTATTATTATTATTATTATTATTATTATTATTATTATTATTATTATTATTATTATCATCATCATCATCGTCGTCGTCGTCGTCGTCGTTGTCGTCGTCGTCATCATCATCATCATCATAGTTGCTTTCTGGCTGCTCATTAGCGGCAATAACTAAACACGAAATTTCTCTATCTATATTTTTATCGTTAGTCCTTTTCCATCGATAAATTATTACTCTATTCATATCTTCAATGTCGTTAACGATATTTTGCATTTTCATTTCACCCACTTGGATGGGTGACCATACGGGGGTTCTACTGTACATGTAGTCGTGGTGCCGGCGACCAGCCAAACCGTTCGTCGTCTAGGAGTCGATAAATTGGTAGCAGCGTTAAGCTGCGAAGGTAAAACGCGGGTCTAGAATTAACGGCTATAGCCACCTGCTTTCCTAGACTCCTAGTGCAATGGGATCGATGCAGGGATATTGTTACACCCCTCTAACACTCCTAATACCCAAATCTGAGACCTCCTCCCAACACCCCACGCCCCAATCTGAACCTAAGATTACCTGTTTTGCTTGTCAGACTTTTTCGGCAGGGGGCCCAAAATATACTGACACCCCAACCCACATTTAATAATCCTAGAAATAACCCTGGATCGGTGCCGATCTTATGTTCGTTCTAGTACGGGACAGGGGCGTAGCCAGGAATTTGATTTGGGAGGGTATAAATATTTTGGGTGGGTATAAATCTTAACTATAAACCACATAAACCATATAAAACACATATAACCACATGTAAATCACATAGAAAACTTTAAATTAAGGTACACTGATTTTGGGGAGTATATATACCGATATACCACCCCCCCCCGTCGCTACGCCCCTGGTACGGGACTAACTTTAACCGTCGGACCACCGTCTTACAGTGTTTATTCTAGGCCTTCTTAGGAGGGGAGAATTTCCCCCACAAAGTTTGAAAATAAATTCCCCCTCCCCCAAATTTTTTTAGATGTTGGCTGGGGGAATGGAAATCCCCCCCAAACGTGTGGAAACTCAAACCTTGTTCCCCAAACATTTCAAAATCCCCCCCCAATGTCAAGGGGGCTAGAATAAACACTGACCGTCTTACCTTCCCGATAATCGCCGGTTCCAGCCACCTGGATTTCACGACCAACTCCGCGTCGAAACATTCTCGCATTGTGTTTATTTTCCCGATTTTTAAAATGTCGATTTGAATAAAAACCTTCCGCTGAAATAAAAACGACAATCGAAGAAGTCTTAATTCGACATAAATTTATCAATCGGCGGGCAATAGCTAGGGGAGAGGCAGTGGCGGTTACACGTGGGGGATGAGTGAGGATGCATCCCCCGCCGGACTTTTTTCGCTTATGAAACCTATTTTGGGTAGAAGTCTCGTAAACAGTGTCTTATCCAGGCCTGTTAGGGGAGATTTCTTCCCCAAAAAACCTCAAAATCCCCTCCTAAAAAAATTCCAGCACTTACACAAATTTTGCATTGAACTGTGTCTTTTCCCCTCCAACCAAGTCGATTTTCCCCCGAAAGCCTCAATTCCCCCAAAGGCCTGGAGTCTGGAAAAAACACTGGTAAAACTACGGGGGGGGGAAACTGCGGATGACTATTTTGCTTGTTAGCCTATTTTTCGGTATAATTGTAGTAAAATTAAAGGAAAAAATCCCATTTGTCAGCCTTTATCGGCAATGTTTGTTGTTTTTCCTTTTCTTTTCACCCCCCTTACCAACTTCCTATGAATTAATTTCATGCCCCCACAAGAGAAATCCTGGAACCGCCACTGGGGAGCGGGCCTCTCGTTTACAACCCCCTCTCCCCCATAGGCAACCGCCAGCCTCTGCTCAGGGCAGCACACCTATTTACCTGTTTGAAAACACAGAAACGTGTCGACCCACCTTTTCGGCTTTCTTCGCCATTCTCACGCCGTAAAGCCCACGAGAAAAAATATTATCTCTCCGGCACAATATAGGCCTACTATCTCGAAAATATACAGTCTACATTAGGCCTACAACATTATCACTAAATAGGCCTACACATTAGGCCTATAACATCGCTAATTCTAATCAGGCATTTATATATGCAACATTGCGTATGATTCGGTTTATTACGTTTTGATGACGTAACAATAATTAATTAATTAAGAAGAAGAAGAAGATAACTAATACTCGTCTGATGTAATGTAGTGTAGCATTTGTGTAGCGCCTCTTTATTTCTGCTCGGATGTGTTCTCGGCTTTAAGCAAGCAAGTAAGTAAGTAAGTAAAGTCTCGTGAATTTCTATAGCGCTTTCGTTATCATGTATAGCTGTTTATTCCTAGGCGCTTATCCTTCTGTCCGATAGATACAATGCTTTGATCAGTTAGGCTTAAACCCGAAATTACTCAGCATTTCAAGCGAATGCCAGCAATGCTTTACTCTTAGTAGAGTGGCGCAACCAGGGTTTCAAAATAGGGGCACCATCACTTGTCAAACCGAACATGGTCTGATCGGACCCGGGGGGGGAGAGGGTCCGGGAACGTCGTGACTCGTGAGCTTTCCCACCGTGGTCTGGAGTGGAGCACCACCCCTCCCACTCCCAAATTAGGATATTAAAGTCAAACTATTGAGCTTTGGGGAATTTTGCACATTACTCCCTATAGATAACATTTCTCACCTTTGAACGAGTCTCACATCTAGTCTAGACCCGAATGGGGGGGGTGAGGGCGTCCTTCCTGTGCCCCCTCCCCATGGCTGCGATAATGCTAATAAACATCGGCGTATTTAGGATTTCAGAATATGGGCATCAAAAGTACTGTATATATGCATATGAACACATCCCGTATTAGCAGAATCATCGTATGTAAACATACCGTAGTTAACTAAAGATAACGCTAACGTTAAAGTAGACAGTTCACTACGTATAAGACATAGATTCTTCCATATTATGTTATCAATTCAAATGGATTCTGTTCAATTTTAATAAAGTGGTGTTCAAATTTAACAACATTCTTGCTTTTTATGGTACACACAGTAACATATCCAGCCATTGGTTTGGAAATTCCCGGTCAATACAGTATATATATATATATATAACTTGAAGGTAACAGACATACAGAGGAAGGATTTTAATATTATGGATTATCTATGTAAGTTCGAGTCTCGGGCGTTTGACGCTGTGCTTCTTC